>CM018680.1:64670548-65270548 GCA_009363875.1 Mikania micrantha | reverse complement strand
GGATCCGAAGATGTTAAGGAAAACAAGAAAGACATTTTGAAGTAGAAGTTTGAGAACTCCTGTCAAGAAAACAACGAGAAGATGGCTTCTCAATATCTAAGGTATGTCCACTTAGTTGATGAGTTGGTGGCTGCAGGTGTAAAGATGGAGAACCAAGATGTTATAAGAAAGTTTCTTAGATCACTTCCACAATTGTGGAACATCTACTCTGTTGCCATTCAAAGAACAGAAAATCTGAGAACTTTGAAGCTTAGAGAACTATTTGGTATACTCAGTGCATACCAAATGGAAATTGATACACAGGAACCTACACCTTCCTCTGTACCCTCAGGTTCAGCAGCCCTATATGCACCCACCCATAATCCATCATACCAAAATTATCAACCCATCTACCACTTTACTTCCACACCCATTGTCACTTTTCCTAAAACACCAACTCCATCTACCTCCCACTCAAACCCATTCACTAAATCAACTCCACTGCTTACTTCAAGCAAGAAGCTTTTATGGCTGAAGAAACCAACTATTTTCATCTGTGCCAGGAAGATTTAGATGGCATTCCTGCTGATGATCTTGAGGAGATGGACATCAATTACCAGATGGCCGTGATTTCCTATAGGGCAAAGAAGTTCTATCAAAGGACTGGTAGACAGTTTAAAAAGCACAACATGAAAACCGGGTTTGGCCTAGACAAGTCCAAACTCAAATGCTTCAATTGTCAACAGCTAGGGCACTTTGCCAGAGAGTGTAAATCCACAAGCTCTCAGCCATCAACATCTGGACAGCTACACCAAAGAACATCAAGTTCCTCCAATAGTGCCAATGTTGCAGAGCAGCACGACTTTTCAGATTGGAGTTTTCAAGCTAAGGATGCTTCTATCTCCAACAGTATCCTGATGGTCAATGACTCAACCTCTACATTCAAGGTAACAGAAGATATGTGTACTCCTGAATGTTTAGAAAAGTTAAATGCTTATAAACAGTTTAATGCTCAAGTCTGTAATGAGCTCGAGTCATTTCAAGTTGTTAAGGCTAATTTCTTTGAATCTGAAAAAATTATAAAGAAAAGATTGAGGAACTGGAAAAGACCATTTCCAGTTTAAAGCATGAAGACACTAACAAACAGTGTCAAATTAACAATTTTTTGAAACGATTAACAACTGCCAAGACAAAACTTGTATTGGCTGAGTCATATAGAGACAAATTTTTGAGTCAAGGTGAAAAATATGAGAAAGTCTTTAAAATGAGTGATACAGCTGAGCTGGTAAAGAAAAGAGCGGCTGGTTTGGGTTATAACAAAATGGAACCTCCTTCTGCCTATACTCCAATTGTAGAGGTTCGATGTAAGCCAGAAATTAATCTTGTGTATGATGAATTTTTGGAAATACACAAGATTCAACAAGAAAATGATTCGCCTGAATCTAGCCCAACTCAATCATCTCATACATCTGAAGATGACATTTCTAAAAATTTTGAAATGTTAAAAACAGTTTCTAAACAAAAGAAAAATAGGAAAAACAAACCATCTTTTGTGAAGGCTAAATATGTTCAAACCGGGAGTACATCTTCAGATGATTATGTCACTTGTCCATCTGACAAGTCGAAAATGGCTAGATCAAAGGATAGAAAAGCCAGTGTTTTGGGGATTCAGGTTAACCACCCAACCAATAGTCTGGTTGGAACTTTCAAACAATCAAGTTCTGTGAACCATAGCTCAGCCTTCTTCAAAAGAGAGAAGCTTCAACAATCTCTCAATGATCAGACTGTGTGTCTGATGTGTGGTGAAACAAACCATTTTGCTGCCGACTGCTTCTATAATCCAAGAAGCAGAATTCACTCAAGACCACAAGGAAGAGGAAGTAAAAAAGGGAAGTTAGAGTAAGTCATCTGTTTCCTAGAAAGAACAATCTGCTCTAGAAAGAAGAAAATCAGTCAAGCAGAAAAAGAAGCCATCGGAAGCAAAAGCCAAAGGAGTTTTCGACACCCAGCATTCCGGAAAAAGATGGTCAGAAGGAAAACCCCAACCCAAAATGAAGTCCAAACCAACAGAAGAAAACACAAAAGTTGCTTTAAATGGCAGTCAGGGAAAGAAAACTTCTCCAACAGTTCCAGAAGTCAAGAAAATTTGGAAGAAGAAGGAGAAATCTGAACTAACAGTTCAACCAATTGCTCCACCAGCTGCTCATCATCTGATCCACGAAAGATGATATCAAATAAATTTGTATATAATGATGCCAATGGAAAACCCAAGACCACATGGGCTTGGGTTCCCATCAGGAACTAATTCACTTCTGGTCATGTGCAGGGACAGCAGGAATCAAAAAGCAACTTGTGGATTGTTGACAGCGCCTGTTTCAGGCACATGGCAGGCAACAAGACTCATCTGCACAAATATGAACCATTCTTTGGAGGGTCTGTTGCATTTGGAAGTGATCCGGTAGGAGGTTATATCACAGGGTCTGATGCCAAACTTCCAATAACTTTTTGGGCAGAAGCAGTCAACACTGCTTGTTATGTTCAAAATAGAATATTGGTAGTTAAATCTCATGGTATGACTCCTTATGAAATTTGGCATAAGAGAAAACCATTTATTGGATTTCTCAAACCATTTGGATGTCAATGCACCATCTTGAATACTAATGATCATTTAGCCAAGTTTGCTAAGAAATTAGCAGAGGGCTACTTTGTTGGGTACTCTTCATAGGCTAAGGCATATAGAGTATACATCAAAGATTCCAGGATTATTGAAGAGTCTGCAAATGTTCAGTTTAATGAGCATACTATCAATAAAACTGGAATAGGTCCTGATTGGCTGTTTGATCTTGATAAATTCACATCTGCATTTAATCTTGTGAAAGAGTATGTTCCATATCCACAGATAACTACCTTGGACTCCACCAAGCAAAGAAGAGAAGAAGACTTTCGTGTTGAACTGCTAATAGCTTCAAGACAAATCTTGGCAGAATCCACTTCAACACATGATGATGTTTCACAGTCTGAGAAAACCAACACCTCTCGGATGTTCCTTTAAGTGACTCTACATCTGCTCCACAGAATCAAGAAGAAGTTGGATGTCATGTTGAAACCAAACTCTCTGGGAACTTCCCTTCCCAGAGAAGATCAATCCATACCAGTCCAACATCTGAGTCACCATGATCTGCCAGAAATCCAACTTGAGGTTGTACTTCCAAACCTTGAGCCAAGTAATTTGGATTTAAGTTCACAGCTGGATGTGATTTCCAGAACCCGCATTCATAATATTCATCCAGCTGAGAACATCATTGGAAGTGTTGAAGATGGAGTGAGAACTAGAAGTCCAATGCATAAAGAATAAAGCAAGGTTAATGGTGCAGGGATACACTCAAGAAGAGGGAATTGATTATGTCAAGAGTGTCTTCCTCTATGGCAAGATTGATGAGGAAGTTTATGTTTGTCGACCACCTGGATTTGAGGATCCTAAGTTTCCTAATCATGTCTGCAAGCTTGATAAAGCTCTATATGGGCTACATCATGCTCCTAGAAAAGTGGTATGAAACTTTGTCCTCTTTTCTGATGACAAACAACTTCAAAAGGGGAACTATCGACAAAAATTTATTTTTCAAGAAATTCAATTAACATATCATGCTTGTCCAGATATATGTTGATGATATTATTTTTGGTTCAACTGATGAAACTCTCTGCAAGGAGTTTGAAGCACTAATGAAATCCAAATTTGAAATGAGTTCAATGGAAGAACTCACTTTCTTTCTTGGATTGCAAGTGAAGCAATTCAAGTCCTGGATTTTAGAATTGAGAGAGATATTGAGAGAGATCAAGAATTCTCACTATTTCTTTCTGATAAACTTTGATTTTCGGCTAACCCAGCACTAATTGTACATGCTCCCATAGCAATAACGTATTTTGGTAAGATTTAGCTTCACCGACTGTAAAGCTCTGGGTACTCCAATATCCAAAACAACATCTTTAGGTCCTGATATTGAGGGGAGGATGTTGATCAACACCAGTATAAAGCAATGATTGGTTCTTTGATGTATCTCACAGCAAGCAGGCCTGATATTATGTTTGCAACTTGCTTGTGTGCAACGTTTCAGGCAAATCCTAAAAGCTCACATATGCTTGCTATGATAAGAATCTTCAGATACCTCAAAGGAGCACCAAAGTTAGTGTTGGGTCTAGAAAAGTCAAGACCAACGGTTAATTTGGATAGATGGAATGTAAACAAGAAGTATTATGTATTTGTTGATTAGGGAGCAACGAGTCACCACACGAGCCACTAAAGACTCAAGATTACAAAGACACTTGATGACCAAAAGACCCGAAGGCCACAGCTTAATTTATTATTTATTATCATTTGGTTGTATTTGTTGTTTTTAGGGTTTTAGGTCATGTGACACTATAAATAGAGATTATACTCATTTTGTAGAGGAGCAACACAGACAAGAGAGTGTGTGAGGGTGTGCTTCAATGTAATCCTGAGAGAGCTCTCCCCCATGAACTCCATGGATTCTTTATCCATGGAGTTTGAGAGCATGAGAGGGTAGGTAATGTAATCTTGTTGAAAGATTGAACTACTATTGTTATAAATCATCTGTTTGTTCATCAGTTTACATTACATCTCATATTCTTGTTTATGTTCTTCACCCATCTTCAAGACTTTTCTCTGTTCAGAAATGGTTAATCTTCACAAATCGGGTAGGTCCTATTCCGCAACCGTTTTTACAATTGGTATCACAGCCAAGTACCCGAGACTATCAGTTTAACCATTGATTGTCTCAAACTTGTGCTCAATACCCTGATTTTGTGAATATTTTATGAAAGTTCTTTGAAGGTGTTCTTGTTCTGGGTTCTGTGTTCTTCAATTTATTTGGGTTATATTTTTGTGTTTAAATATGGTAAACACAAGTGGGTTTTGACTCTCCCTAATATATGTCAAAACCCCACCCAAATCTGATTCGTCATCTCATGTATAATCAAATTTTTGTTCGTTTGATAAAAATGGAGGCAGCTAAAAATTTTTAGGGCAGCTGGGTTTGTTTCAGAAAAGAACATAATGATGACGGCTGCGTTCTTGAATTTAGGGTTTTCAGAAGGTTTTAGTGGATTGGTTTTCGGAAGCCTATTATTGATATTCTTTAAAATTACAAGCTTTCGATGGCTATTGCTTCCTATGGTTACTGCTTCTGATTGGAAATTGCTTCCTGAGAACAAGTTGCTTCCTATTGGAAAAATTGCTTCCTAAGCACAATTTGCTTCCGAAGCACAATTTGCTTCCGAAGCATAAAAATTGCTTCCTAAGCATAAGTTGCTTCCTAAGCATAATTTGCTTCCTATTAGAAATTGCTTCCGAAGCATCTTCTGAAGACATCTCCTTCTGATGAGTGAAATTTTTTTTTTGAAATTGAGTTACTATTGCTTCCGAGAGTTACTTCCAAAGAGTAGAGGTATTATTGGTATGTAAGGAAGTTAGTTTCTTAAGTGTTAATTTGTGATGTCCAAGTTCTAATGCATCTACAAATTAATACTTCTGAAGTTAACTAAATTTATTAAAGAAGCAAAGTTTTTGGTATAAAAGGAGGTTAGCTTCTTAAGTGCTTATCTATGATGTCCAAGTGCTAATGCATCTATAAATCGGTACTTATGAAGTTAACCAAATATTTCTTAAGTAACATCATCTCTTGATATGTAATGTATTCTTTCTAAGTGTTAATTTGGATGATGTCCAAGTGCTAATGCATCTTCAAATCAACACTTTAGAATTTGACAACATATGATTTTACTTCTGAAACACATTTGACTTTGGTTCCCTCATTTGGTATGACAAGATGTTAACTTTCTAAGTGCTCATTTGTGATGTCCAAGTTCTAATGCATCTACAAATTAGCACTTGAAATTAAAAAAATGTTTCATAAGTGATATCGTTTCTTGATATGCAATGTCTACTTCTTAAGTGTTTATTTATGTGATGTCCAAGCGCTAATGCATCCTCAAATCAACACTTTAGAAATTGATAAGATATGACATCACTTTTGAAACACATCAGCATTTGGTTCACTCGGTTGGTCACATCATTGGAAGTACTTTACTCCTTGGCATGATAGAGCTGAAACTTATACATCATCAGAAAATCAAAATGAGTTAATGATGTCTATTCTGTAAGTCCAATTGGTGTTCCAGATCTGCAGCATGGGACACAATGCCGGTTAGCAATGATTGCTTCCGAAGAACACTACTTGTTTTTAAAGACATGGAGGGTCTTCACACGTCAGTTATCTATATCATCAGTAGGGGGAGATTGATGGATTAAAATGATGGCAAGTGTGTTATCATCAGTGGTTTATCAGTGAAGACTTAGGTTTCATTGATGTGAAGATTTCTTGTTTCTACTTTGAAGACTCTCAAGAATCAAATTGTTGGGATATGGTTTACATTCACCTTTAAACCTTTATTTGTCACATGTTCATTACAAGGAAGGCTGGGTTTCCTATACTTGGACTGACACCCTATATTCGGATATCTTTTGGGTTGGGATTGAAGATTAAGATTGCTAATCGTAGGGGGAGCTTTATTAGAGGGGAAGAAGATAAATGAAAGACATGGAACTTCAAGAAGATTGTTTTGGGTTTGATAAGTGGAATAAAGATAGTTTCACAATTTGTTGCTTGTCAAAGAAATATGAATTGCATCTACACAAGTTCATTCTTATTATTCATATTTGTTTCATCATACATCTGCATTGGCTTACATTCATCTAACCAAATAGGGGGAGACTGTTGGGTCTAGAAAAGTCAAGACCAACGGTTAATTTGGATAGATGGAATGTAAACAAGAAGTATTATGTATTTGTTGATTAGGGAGCAACGAGTCACCGCACGAGCCACTAAAGACTCAAGATTACGAAGACACTTGATGACCAAAAGACCCGAAGACCACAACAAATGATAGAGCTTAATTTATTATTTATTATCATTTGGTTGTATTTGTTGTTTTTAGGGTTTTAGGTCATGTGACACTATAAATAGAGATTATTCTCATTTTGTAGAGGAGCAATACAAACAAGAGAGTGTGTGAGGGTGTGCTTCAATGTAATCCTAAGAGAGCTCTCCCCCATGAACTCCATGGATTCTTTATCCATAGAGTTTGAGAGCATGAGAGGGGTAGGTAATGTAATCTTGTTGAATTATTGAACTACTATTGTTATAAATCATCTGTTTGTTCATCAGTTTACATTACATCTCATATTCTTGTTTATGTTCTTCACCCATCTTCAAGACTTTTCTTTGTTCAGAAATGGTTAATCTTCACAAATCGGGTAGGTCCTATTCCGTAACCGTTTTTACAGTTAGGATTTTGGTATCCTAGGAATGCCGACTTTCAGTTCATGGCCTACACTGATAGTGATTATGGAGGTTGCAACATCAGTAAGAAGTCTACATCTGGAGGATGCCAGTTCCTTGGATCCAAAATCGTGTCATGGCAATGTAAGAAGCAAACATGTGTCTCAAATTCTACTGCAGAAGTTGAATACATCGCTGCCTCCAGTTGTTGTGCACAAGTACTCTGGATTCAAAATCAAATGAAAGATTATGGAGTAGAGTTGTCTAATATTCCCATCCAGATTGACAATTCCAGTGCAATTTCCATAACCAATATTCCAGTCAAACATTCCAAGACCAAGCACATTGACATCAGATACCATTTCATCAGAGATTGTGCAGAAAAGAAGCTAATTCATTTAGTCAAAGTTGATACAGGACACAACTTGGCTGATCTCTTCACCAAGGATTTTGATGAGGGAAGGTTCAAGTACTTAATCACAGTTATTGGTATGATCAATTTTGAGTAAATGTAATTATGTCAAGGCTTAAATGATCCTTTGGAAGATAAACTTAACTTATCTTCTGAGTAGTATTTACTCATCAGAAGAAATGTTAAGTCTTCCGACGTGTTATTTAATCCTTTATTCAGAACAAGTCACACTTCTTAAGATATTTATTCTTATGAAAGTATTTATCTTCCCATATAAATCCTTTGCTTCCGAATACATTTTCTTTTGAAAAATTATCAGAAGCTCATGTCTTCTGAGGCATACATCTCTTTCTTGCACAGATTAATTCTCTTTCGATACTACACACGACAAATTTTTTGGTGTTTTCTCGGAAGAATCTCTCTCATCTTCTGAGGTTCGTTGTGATACACAGCTGTCACTGAAGACCGTTTTCTTCTGTGCTTCCGGATCTCAAATATTTAATGTATCGTTATATTAAATGCTGACATTCGAAGGTATAAAAGGTCTTCCTCCCATTCAAATTCTCACTTATTTCTTCGACACTTGACAATTTCTTCTTGAACTAAACCCTAACCGTTCATCTCAATAATGGCTCTCTTTGCATTCAAACCTGCACACAACCTAACTGCCGAACTATCTGCTCCGATCATCTCGTTTCTTCGTCGGAGTAGGTACTTTACTGCTTTAACCATTAACCCAGTGGTGTATGAGTCTCTTCACTAGCAATTTTGGGGTTCGTGTTTTGTTCTTGACTCTCCAACTGGTAGACGTCTTTCTGCTACCATTGATGCTCATCCTATTTCCATTTCTGTGGAAACTATCTATAGACATCTTAATCTTAATGATGCTACAGGCAGTGCTTTTTTTCACATGGGATGAGGTAGCAATGAGCTTTCGATCAATGAGATACGAAGGTCCTCTCCCTTCAACTACCTATTTGAAAGGAAGAGTGTCCTATAATTACAAGTATCTCCTACATGTGTTTTTACATTGTCTTTAAAATAAAACTTGTGGTTGGGATCAAATTCCGTCTGACTTGGCTTCGGCTATTCACGGACTGATTTCCAATCAACTGTTTAATTTTTCATCTTTTATCTTTAATAACTTGGCGGACAACGTCGTATCCCCAAAGAAATTTTGTATGTATCTCAGATTTTTGCAACAAATCTTTAACGGTGAGTTAGCATCTTTACACTCACTGACTGGGAACATTTATAAGGTCCCTTCGGTACTTGCGAAGGTTTTTGTACAACTGAAGAAGCCGAGTGCACAGTTCTCTTGAACTTTCACTCCTCTGCTTCTGTCCATGGAGCCACCTGCTCCTGAAGGTGACAGCTCTGTTCAACCCACAGCTGCTGAACCTGTCACACCCCGAGCCGACGGGGTTGGATCGGAGTCCCCGTCGGGCGGAAGGTTCCCGGGGCGCGATATCATGAGTGATAATCGAAATGATCAGATTGTTTAAATTGCACATGATATATAACTGAGAAACTTGCTAAATAAAATAGAATTACAAAGTTAAATTACATCAGTTAAGTTTATAATTTAACAATGTAAATCTACCATCAACATCATAAATTTTCAATCTTGTATCTGCACAAGATATACAAAATATATTGTATAATGATGTTCAAAGAAATGCAGGTCCAAAAATACTAAGTCTTCTATCTGAAGTCCTAGTCCAAAAGTAATGACTTCTTAACTGACATGTTCGTCACCTGAGAAGTCATGCAAAAAGATCAAGTCAACACATGGTTGGTGAGTTCATGTAGTTTAGTTATTGAAAATAGATTTGTGAACCCTTTTAGGTAAAACCTTAACCTCATTAACATCACCTGTATCATCCAACTCGGTATGCTTATGTATAGGGCATACCCCTGAGTCGAGCCTACGACCCGCCCAGACGCCATCCCACCACATACTAAGCCACATAGGACATTGATATTAATAACAATTAAGCATTTTACCCACCATTCCCCTCTATGATCATCCGAGATCTAAAACACTTTGTTTAACAGTTTAAAACACACATGATAACATTGATAACCTCTTCGGTAACAAACTTAACCTCATTAACATCACCTGTATCATCCAGCTCGGTATGCTTATATATAGGGCATACCCCTGAGTCAAGCCTACGACCCGCCCAGACGCCATCCCACCACATACTAAGCCACATAGGACATTGATATTAATGATAATTAAGCATTCTTACCTACACCCATTTCTATGTTAAAAGCTTGATTTCCACAATTTGAAGTACTCTGATTTTCCAAAACGATTTGTAGAAACATAAGATTTAAATGGTTAGCTAAATTAATAACTAATCATTTAATTACAACTAAGACATGATGATTGGGCCTTATGTGACTCAATCAATTAGACTTAGTTGTTGGTGGTTGTCCAAGTTGTACCCTCTCACACGTGACCCATATCAGGCAGGACTCACCAGGAGCCTACCTGAGCATGCCGGGATTTTAATAATGCCCATATCAGCTTGACCCAATGGTCTACGGTACATGCCGGGACATTACGGATATCCTTGGATTCATGATCTCTTTGATTCTCTTGATTTTGATTTCATTTGATAGTTCACGTTATTGCCCATATAGCTTGACTTCAAGAGTCTACTATTTATGCCGGGACTTTATGTGTGTTACACGTGGTCTTGATTTCTGTACAACTGACATCCACCTTAACTCAAGTATTAATGATTTCATTAGGTTGTAATGATTTCATTATTTCAATGATTCACACACATTTATGATTTATGATTCCTTGAGTCTCTTGATTTGATCTTTAGAATTCCCATGATTCACAATGATAATTGATTCTTAATGAGGATCCCTTGTTTTCAGATCACACACTGAATTAGGTTTCTTTGAACATGACCTTTAGCTTTAGTTCCTTTGATTTCACTTTGAATTTAGATTCTTGAATTTGAACTTGATGGACTAAGGGTTTGTTTAGAGTTTAGAATTAGAGTATTACTCCTAAGAGTAATTTAATTAAATTGATTATTCGTTCTGCATAGTAATTACCTAGATAGGAGTCTAGGAGTACCAACAAGCATAAAGATATAACATATAATGAATAAAAGCATTTAAGTAAACAATTTAAATAAAAATGTTTAGAAAAGGGGCAATGAACTCACCTGTGTTGCTTTGTAATGAATTACCACAAAATGCGCGCTCGTTGTTGTAGCCTATGTATCTTCGGTTCCTGAGTTGTTTTAAGAGAATTCGAATACAATAAGTATATACGGTAGTTGTCGTATCTAGGGTTTGGTCTCGGTGTGCAACTACGTGTCCTAGATTACTAATGTGTTTCTAAGATTATTTCTATCTAAATTAACTTATTACCCGTTAATAACCGTACCTCAAGATTGTTCTTCACAAGTCTTTAATTAAAATGTTATTGATTTATTCCATTTTAGATTAAAAGTTTAGAAAACATCATTTATTGTAACTTAATAAGTTTAAAAATAATTTCTTTTATTAAAAACATCATTTAGTTAATAAAAGCGTAAAATTTAAAAGTGATGGGCCTAGGTTAAGCCCATTGGGCCAACCTCGGCCCCTTATGATACTTTGATTTCCACATGATTTTGTTCAATGTTTTTGAATAACTTGTACTAGATAATTCAAATGAATCACCCAGATTAGTTACATGCTTGTTATGAAATTTCTAAGGATTACGTGTTAATAATTAAAATCAACACTCGAACCTTAGATTATCGTTTTGATCCATATGACTTTACAATGAATTTTCGATCTGTTAGACTTAATTGATGAATGTTAACAATCCATCTTTAGTTGTTTACATGATTATGAAAAACCCATTTTCCTTGATAATTCTAAGCGTGATTCAAGTCCACTAAAGGTCCATTGCATGAAAGAAAACTTTAAGATTCCTTCCTAGGCACACACATGGTAATTCTCATGCATGCCCACGTAATCCCTCCCATGCACTCACAATCCCCCATTGTGATCATGTAACCTCAAACACTAACATCCGGCCCAAGAGGATATGATAAGATCAAGTTGGGGTGGGGTGTTTGACCGAATGGGTTTTGCTGCGAAAGTTAGCCGATCGAATGACTAAGGGCCGAAGGAGGGTGATGGTCGAATGAGCTAGGGCCGATCAGAAGGAAGGCTGGCCGAAAGAGTTTCACCTGATTGAACAATGCATGGATCGAATGGGTGGTGCGAATGAGGAGCCGACTGATAGTGGTCGAATGGCCCCTGGTTCGGGCGAATAAGAGCTGGCCGAAGGAAGTCCAGGCGAATGAGGTTCCATTCTCAACTAAGCCATTCGGCCGAATGTGGCTAGGCTCATTCAAAGAGCTGAAATTCGGCCATTCGGCCACTCAAGATCCTAACCCAACGCAGCCATGGTTTTCAAGGAAATCAACCGAGGATTTGCATGGAACTTGTTCCTACTGCTTTCTAAGTGTATATTGTTAGGTGTCCCTAATTTTTTGAGGTGTGTTGGCCGGTTTTCAAGAGTGGTTCGAAACTAGGGTTTTCAAAATCCTCAAACCGAACCAAAAATCGATTTTTACCTTGAATCAAATGGATGTAATCTAAGATCCCTTGTACTTTCGTGATCTATAAGTGATGGTGGTTATATAGACACCAAAAACACACGATTTCATGAAGATTTGGGTGAGAAATCTTAGAGAGAAAGTGGGTGTTTTAGAGAGAGAAAGAAGAGAGAGAGTGAGAGAACGGTGGTGGTGGTGAGAGCTGGTAATTGGGGAAAGAGAGGGGAAGTAAATGCCCTCAATAAATCCTCAAAATACCCGGGTATGTTCGGGTTCGTTCGGTTTCGCTCGGTTTCGCGTAAAAGTGTCGGTTTCGTTTCGTTCTCGTAACGAAACGTCTCGGTTTTAAAATAGGAGTTATAAAATTATTTTAAGTGGTTATTCTTAGTAAATTAACTAAATATCTTTTATTTATTTTAAATTTTTAGATATAATTAATTTACGATTTTAAATCGAATCGTACGGTCGTCGCGCGTATTCGTTCGAATCGTCACCCGTACGAACACGGCGATAACTATACTTTTCAATATTGTTTTCTAATTGTTGGGTATCATTCAGAACATTAAACTTCCAGATTTATTCGTACAGATCGTCACCTATACGAATAATCTGTCGGTTTAGTATTCACGTAACGATATCCGTATTATTTTGTTCAGTAAAGTCTCACATACGTTTATACATATTATAATCCTAACAAATAATCACATGATGGTTCTGTGTTGCCAGATAATATATCTGACTGATGAACCATGTTTTCTGAGATTTGTTTCTGAATTGAATCTGAACTGTGCTATGATAATATGTCATGACAATGATATATGAATGATAACTGAAATGTGTACCTGATTACTGCTCAATTTACTGTAGAGATCGTTGTTCCGGTGACGTTTCCGGCACTGATGTTACAGTCTCCCCTTGTTAGAGAAATTTCGTCCCGAAATTTAAGAATACTTATCGGGTACGACTTTCTCTGTAAACAGTTGAGGATACTTAACTTCACGTGATCTTCGCGTTCTCAAGTAAACTTGAGCATGCGCTTTGAGTTTCAAATGAGACTTAGCAAAGAAATCTGGCAAGGGCCCAGTTCAGCCTAAGGTGCAAACCACACCTGTTGTTGTTCCATTGGATCTTCCTCTGGATCCAGTGGCTGCCCTTCACACTACTACTAGCCCTCGTGATATGTCACCATACATACTTGAGAATATCCAAAGGGCTACCCACATTACTGAGTCCGCTTCTAATGAAGCAACTCCATTAGATGAGGGACTGTCTCCCAGGTCCCCAGGTGCGTATAGCCAATCAATGTCCCCCCACCCGTACATCTAACCAGGCTCAAGGATTCTTTGCAGTAGCTCTGGATGACCCTCTCTCTCCCACTTCCCAAACTTTAATGAGAGCGGTGACAGACCTACATGCAAGGTTTCCTGACCAAGAGACTTTTATTACAGAGGTTGACCCCATAAGTTTTGAAAGGGTCAATACAGTCGAGGTTGCACTACTGCTGAACCTTCTCAGGTTCTTCAGGACAGTGGTACAGGTAATAGGACCTCCTCTGTGGCAACTCCCATTGCTGATGATTTCTTTAAAGTCATTTTCAATGAGAGGAATCCAGGGCGCCAAGAAACCACATCTGGTGATGGAGGTGCAGGAGCTAGGCTCAAGACTCCATCGCCAAAGGATTCCACTTCTATGGATGAGGGCACAACTATTCAGGAATTGATGGTCACCATCTCCTCCTTACAAACCAGGGTAGCCCAATTGGAAGCTGAAACTGCTACCCTGAGGCTACAGATCCAGGAAAAGGATGTTGTTATCTTGGACCTCCAGTGCCGCCCCCAATCATACTTCAACCTTTTCATCCTGATCCTAGCCAGGTGTCCTCTCTTTCCCTTGATGCTACCAAAAAGGGGAGAAGGAACAACCTATGGGATCACCATCATTATTATCATCACCACCACCATCACCTCTAAACACAACATCTCCAGCAAAAGGAGAAGAGGCAGCTGCTCCATTGGAAGAAGGAGAAGTGGAAGCTGCTCATGAACCCACTCCATTCCTAACCAATTTGGATAAGGAATGGGATAAGTTCTTGAGTACTTACTTTCACAACTCCATTCCTAACCGTCTTGGTCTCAATCGAAGTCGAATGTGGTTTAGAATCTCCATCGATTTTGGTTGTCTAAGTCGATCTTGGTCTCAGTCGAAGTCGATCTTGGTCTCAATCAAAGTAGTCGACCCCTTTTGTGATCGTGAATGGCGGTGGTATAGGAGGAAAACGTCAGTGGGATAGGAGGAACACGGCGGTGGAAGAGGGGAGGGTGGGAGGTGACAGGAAGGGGAGTATGAGAGGCGACGGTAATAATTTCCATTCAGACTTGGTTCCATGTCTGAATGATTTAGAGCCTCATTCAGACATTTTTTTTGGTTTAGACGTGTGAAACAAACGGTCTGAATCTGAATGGTTTAGATTCAGACCCATTCAGATGCTACCAAACAACCCCTTAATGTAATAAATTCATCTATATAGGAATTGAATCCTATGAAAACCCAACCTTAGAGAGAAAACCCTTAAACCATATATGAGCCACTCATTTGGAATCTTGAAAATAAATATGTGGTTCACATTAACCCACATAAAAAAAGATTTTTTATTCAAAACCTAATTTCTTATTCAGATTTAATTTGGACCACATATTGATTTTCAAGATTCCAAATGAGTGGCTCACATAGAGTTTAAGGGTTTTCTTTCTAAGGTTGGATTTTCATAGGATTCAATCCCTATATATATATATATATATATATATATGGTATGAATAATTTGAAAACCACTTTTTATTGTGAAAACCGCTGTGTAAAACATACGTAACACAACTTAAAAAAAATTTGTAAACATACGTAAAAACGTACAAAAATTACGTCAGATCTGACTCAGTGTTACGTATGTTTTACAACGTAAAAAAAAGCTTATAAAATATTTTTTTTTAAATATTTCTTCGGCGCTCTTTTGATTTTTTTTTTTTTTATAAAAATGTGCCAAATAATGTTACAAACCTGTAAAAAAAATTTCAAAAAAATATGTTCGTTTTACATGAGTTTTTATGGTTTTCTCACTAAAACAAGGTTTTCATTTTATTAAACCCCTATATATATATATATATTAATGTAATTAATGTAGGGCCCATTTACATTAATAAAAAAAAAAAAAAACATACAACTTTAGATTTAATTTAATGTGTGCCCCAAAGTAATAAGATATAGTTATTCGGTTAACGCAATAAACATGAGTTAACAAACGAACCACACCCTATATTGCGATAACCGTCTAACCCTAGCACTTTTTTGCGTTTTTTTGCCCGAATATTTTTTTTTCATGGTCTTTATCATTCATAAATATGGGAGTTTCTTTTTTGTGTTTTTGCTAATTCATCGCCGTTTAGAAGTTATTTACAGCCGTAAGTAAGTGTAACGACTTACAGTTACTTACATCACATATATGATGTAAGTGTGATGTAAGTAACTGTAAGTCGTTACACTTACTTACGGCTGTAAATAACTTCTAAACGGGGATGAATTAGCAAAAACACAAAAAGAAACCTCATATTTATGTATAATAAAGATCATGAAAAAAAAACAAAGATTCGGCCAAAAAACGCAAAAAAGGGCTAGGGTTATACAGTTATCGCAATAAGGAAGGGTTAACAAAGGAACCATCCCCTAGGGGAAGGATCAAATAATAGCCCTGTAATGTAAGTAACTTACACTTACTTACATTTGTAAATAATTTTAAACGGTGATAAATTAGCAAAAACACAAAAAAGAAACCCCCCTATTTATGTATAACAAAAACAATGAAAAAAAACAAGAATTCGGGCAAAAAATGCCGGGTTAACACGGGTTCTCGTAATAAGAGAGGGTTAACAATGGAACCATCCCCATCCCCTATATATATATATAGGGTATGGATATTCTACAAAGGTGGAAAATCTTAAAAAGTGTAAGAAGCAACAAAAAAGTGACATGTGTACATCAGGTTAAAGGGTATATATGTCAAAATAAAAAAAGAGGTTGCATATGCAAGTCACATGCAAGTTTCTCTCATTTTATTAAACGTTCATAAATTTTGTTTGTGTTAATATTTTCTAAAAAAAATTACACCATAAAAAAAGAGAGTTTTTAATCTTTCTAATGAGTATAATATTAGTATATTTTAAAAAAAAAAAATTAAAGTAGCATCTTAAGTTTTATGGCGTTTTTTTCGAATATTATTCAAACTAGACTTTTATGGTGTTTTTTTAAGACGCATATGTACGTTTTATGGTGTTCACGTTTTATGGTGTTTTTTCGAAAATATATTATGGTGTTGATATTTTATGGTGTTCAGGTATTAATGAAACTAAAACAGTGCATTTTATGGTGATTTTAAAAAACTAAAAACACCATAAACACTTAAAGTGTGTATATTGTGTTTTTTAACTTAGTTTTATGGTATTTTTTCGAGATATTTTATTGTGTTTATGGTGTTAACGTTTTATGGTGTTTTTTCAAGTTATTTTATTGTGTTTATGGTGTTAACATTTTATGGTGTTAATGGTGTTCGAATATTTTTGAAACTAACCTGGGCAATTAAGTTTGTAAATGGTGTTTCCGAACTAAGCAATTTCATATATGAACACCAAAAAAACCATAATATTTTACCCTTTTTGTTTATTTAGAGGAAAAAAACACCATAAAATGGTCAGTTTTATGAACTTTCGAAAAAACAATATGAAATGCTTAGTTTCATGAACATCCGGATTAAAAGTCACCATAAATGATTGTTATCCCTTTTGTTTATTCAGTGAAAAACACCATAAACACTATAAAACACAACATTTATATACACCAATTTAGGTCGTTTTTTTATATAACAATATTATACTCGTTGAAAAGATAAAAAACCATTGGATTTTATGGGGTAATTTTTTTAAAAAAATAATAACGTACAAAAAAATTATAAACGTTTAAAAAAAGTAGGAAAGGAAGTTGTTAAAAAGTCAACAATTGCTACAATACCATTATAACCCTTCAACCACTTAATTCCCCCTTAATTCTCTCAAATGAGGTGGCATTCTTGCAAGCTGTAAAAAAATTTTTTACGTTTTGTTACGTAAGTTTTACGTGAGTTTATAAAATATTTTTCTAAAAAATATTTGGTCGGTGTTTTTTTGGTTTTTTTATAAATATGTGCCCAATAGTGTTACAAACCTGTAAAAAAAATTAAAAAAAAATACGTGATTTTTGCATGGTTTTCGCGGTTTTCTCATTGAGATGTGGTTTTCATTTTATCTTTCCCTATATAAGTATATATATATATAGTGTGGTTCATTTGTTAACCCATGTTTATTGCATTAACCGAATAACTACATCTTATTACTTTAAGGCCTACATTAAAGTAAATTTAAATGTGTAAGTTTTTTTTATTAATGTAAGTAGATCCTACATTAATAACATTGATTAAAAAAGAAGAAAAACCTTATACCTTTATCTTTACTTTAATGTGACCTTCAAAGTAATAAGATGTAGTTATTCGGTTAACGCAATAAGGGAGTGTTAATTTTTTATCATCTCCCTAATATATATATATATATAAGAAAGGGTTCAATTGTTAACCTTCCTTATTGTAACAAAAAGGTTGCATTAGCCTAACACAACCCCTTTTTATTACATAATGTAACTTATTTTAAAAAGTTTCATTCAAAAAAGTTGCATTACGAAAAACAAAGTTGCATTATGGAACAGAAAAGTTGCATTAGATCTAATGCAACTTTAACTAATGCAGTCATTTTTTTGAATATAAAGGTTGCATTAGAATGATTTTTGTAGTAGTGAGGTCATTATGTAATATACACATCATTGTGTTTTACATTCATATCATTGTTTAATATACTCATTGTTGTGTTTTACATTCATGTCATTGCGTAATATTCTCATAATTATGTTTTACGTTCAAGTGACTGCGTAATATAATCATTATTGTATTTTACGTTCAGCTCATTATGTTTTATGTTTACATCATTGTGTAATATACTTATCATTACATACGTACGTACATACATAACACATTTATAACACTATTTTCTTTTAAGAGTTTGTGAAAATTAACACTGATTGACAGTTTACAACGTTGTAATTTTTGGGCCTACAACAGTTACAGTGCTTTAAATCAGAAACTTAAAACGATGATATCTCTTAACATAGCGTTCTAAATGTGTTACAATGAAGTTCAAAAGAAATCCAAGATTTGGCTTTATCTTGACCGGTTATTTCGGGTTATTGCTTTAAGAGTGAGCTATTATTTTAACATTTCCCTATATATACATACATGTATGTGTATGTATATAATATATATATGGTGTGGTTCCTTAATTAACTCATGTTTTGTAAAGACTAATAAAGGCTGATGCTCACCAAACTTCTTGTGTTGTCCAAGTATAGGAGCCTCTTTGTTTAAACACCTTTGGAAGGAAGAAGTGATTCTTCAGAAGCAGCATTGCTTCCGAAGGATAACTGGTTCCTGCCGAAGGTTATACAAGACAACTACTTCCGAGGAATCCTCTTGTGCACTGAAGACAAAGACTTCCGAGGAATCCTCTTATGCTTTGAAGACAAAGACTTCCGAGGTTTATCCTCTGACAAAGACTGTAGCAGATTACTCTTATGGTACAAAAGGTACTGACACAAGACATGTTGGTCTGAATAAAGATAGAGACAACATGTAATGAGTCAGATAAAGCACCTTACCTCTCCCATGCTACATTAAATGCAAAAGATCATCTGAAGCCTTGAAGATCAATAACATTAAATGTCTTTTGTAGTCTTTTGTAAAGTCAATGTCTATTAATGTAATGATTATGAAAGAGTGTCTTAGCCTGTTAAGACACTCAACATACTAGAATAAGCTTTACTTTATGTACTTGTCTAGTATACCCAACTTGTATTCCTAAGTGTATACGGTTGTAGCCTCGACTATATAACCTCCCAATGTATGGTTGCTTGAAGTGTGCTCGCTTGTATACTTCCACTTTGAGAGAAATATATCCTTGAGCTTGAATTATTCTTGTGTTCTTATTATCGTTCAAAGATTATTACTGTGTCATTTTGAGTGTAATTGTGAGATCATTCTAACAGAACATTCCGCATCTGTTAGAGTTAAGTAAGAAATACTTGTGAAGTGTTGTTTAGACTTAACAACCCGATCCTACAAGTGGTATCAGAGCCAAGTTCCAGAGACTATCAGTTTAACCATTGATTGTCTCAAACTTGTACTCAATACCCTGATTTTGTGAATCTTTATGAAAGTTCTTTGAAGATGCTTTTGTTACTGGGTTCGTCAATTTATTTGGGATTTTGTGGGTTTGATTTGTTAAAACCTCAAGTGGGTTTTGGCTCTCCCTAATCTATGCCAAAACCCCACCCAAATCTGATCGTCATCAGATATTTTATCAAAGTTTGGCTCAGTTGATAACAATGGCGGCTGTTAATGAAATTTAGGGCAGCTGGGTTTGTTTCAGAAAGAACAAGTTGGAGGCGATAGTGTATCAATTAGGGTTATCGGAAGGTTTGAGTTATGTGTCTTCAGAAGCATGGAGGTTCTTCCAAATAGAAATTTATTTTTAATTGAAAGTAGCTTCCGATAAACGTGCTTGTTTCGAAGAGTTATTGCTTCCGAAAGGATATCACATCAGTTGTTTGCTTCCGACCATAATTCTCTTCCGTTGGACTGAGTTTACTTCCGAAAAGCTGCTTCTGAAAGAGGACTTCTTATTTAAATGCTTCCGATTTGTTTGATTGCTTCCGAAAGGTTACGAGAGTAGAGCTTCCAATTTAAATGTTATTTTTGTCTTCCGAAGCACATGAGTTTTATTCTTCCGAACAATTGTTATGTATTATTCTCTTCCGAAGAAGAAATGTTTGGATGCTTCCGAACAACAGAGCTTTAATTTGTTTAAATAGAGATTTCACTTGGGGCATAAAGGTAATTTTAGTTTGAAGCTCATGGAATTAATTAGAAACCTCTTGGATATTTATGCTGTGGATATAAAGCCTACGTTGAGTGCTTGAGTGGAATAGTAATTTCTATTTGCAATTATGTCTTGTACATCCAAATACATGTCATGTCATGCACATGCATGATTAAAATATTCCAAGAGGTTGAAAAGGTATACTTCACTTGTGAGAAATGAATTAACTGATGATAAAAATTCTGCCATGCAAGTTTAATTCGAACTTATTTCCAAAGTGATATTTTCATGGGTGTAAAGAAGTTAATTTCTTAAGTGTTAATTTTTGATGTCCAAGTTCTAATGCATCAACAAATAAACACTTTCGAAGTTAACGAAATTTTTCAGAAATGATGTCTTCTCTTGATATGTATTGCTCTCTTTCTAAGTGTTAATTTGGATGATGTCCAAGTGCTAATGCATATTCAAATCAACACTTTAGAATTTGATAACATATGACATCACTTTTGAAACACATCAGCCTTTGGTTCGCTCGTTCGGTTTCATCATTGGAAGTACATTACTTCTTGGCATGATAGAGCTGAAACTTATACATCATCAGAAAATCAAAATAAGTTAATGATGCCTATTCTATAAGTCCAATTGGTGTTCCAGATCTGCTGCATGGAACATATTGCCGGTTAGCAATGATTGCTTCCGAAGAACACTACTTGTTTTTGAAGACATCATGGGTTTTCACACATCGGTTATCTATAGCATCAGCTTAGGGGGAGTTTGATGGATTGAAACTGATGGCAAGTGTGTTATCAGTGGTATATCAGTGAAGACTTCGGTTTCATTGATGTGAAGATTTCTTATTTTGCTTTGAAGACTCTTAACTTTCAGATTGTTGGGATATGGTTTTCTTTTATCTTTGAACTTGCATTTGTCATATGTTCATTACAAGGATTGGTTGGAGTCCTACACTTGAACCGACATCCTATATTCTTACATCTTTTGGGATGGGATGAAGATTAAGATTACACTCTATATTCTTACATTCTTGGTGTTGGGGATGAAGATTGAGATTAGTTAATCGTAGGAGGAGCTTAATCGGAGGGGGAGAAGATAAATGAAGGCCATAGAAGTTCAAGATGTTTGTTTTGGGTTTGAGAAGCGGATAAAGGAAGATTCACTTTGTTTTACGGTGAAAGAAACATGAATTGCATCTACACAAGTTCAATCTTATAATTCATGTTTGTTTCATCATACTTCTGCATTGACTTACATTCATCTAACCAAATAGGGGGAGACTGTTGGGTCTAGAAAAGTCAAGACTGACGGTTAATTTGGATAGATGGAATGTAAAGAAGAAGTATTATGTATTTGTTGATTAGGGACAACGAGTCACCGCGAAAGCCACTGAAAAGCTCAAGATTATGAAGACACTCGAGATGACCCGAAGACTTTAGCAAATGATAATACGATTTATTTGTTTATTATTTATTATCATTTGTTGCACTTTATTTATTTTCTAGGGTTTGGGTCATGTGACATATAAATAGAGGATGTTCTCTATTTTGTCAAAATAACACAGACAAGAGAGTGTGTGAGGGTGTGCTTCAATGTAATCCTGAGAGAGCTCTCCCCCATGAACTCCATGGATTCTTTATCCATGGAGTTTGAGAGCATGTGAGGGGTAGGTAATGTAATCTTGTTGACTAATGAATCTTATTTCTATACATTGTTAGTCATTACATTACATCTCAGATTTGTTCTTGGTTGTGTTCTTCAACATCTTCACCCATCTTCAAGACTTTTCTCTGTTCAGAAATGGTTAATCTTCACAAATCGGGTAGGTCCTATTCCGCAACCGTTTATACAAGTGGTATCAGAGCTGTTGGCTCTTGAACTTGACTGACTAATCATCATCAAGTTACCAGTTCTATTTCTTATAAAATCTCATAGTATTAACACTCATATTTTCTGTGTTTGTCTAAGATGGCTGCTCTAAACAAACATGATACAGAAAATGGCACTCTCAACAAGCCACCAATGTTCACACCTGAAGACTTCGATACCTGGAAAGTCAGAATGGAAGGGTTCATCAGGAACCAAGACTTCAAACTTTGGAAGTCTGTTCTTGAAGGTCCCTACATTCCTACAGTTGCTGCTGCTGGTGCTGGAGTTGCTGTAGTACCAAAAGATCCATCTATCTACTCAGACGAAGATTACAAGAAGATGGAAGTTGATTCTAAAGCTCTTTGGCTCATTCAGATGTCAATACCGAACTCCATTATACATGCATTCAAGAAATGCAAGTCTGCTCAAGAACTGTGGAATTCCTTGAAGCAGATGTATGAAGGTTCAGAAGATGTCAAAGAAAACAAGAAGGATATGCTGAAACAGAAGTTTGAAAACTTTTGTCAACAAAACAATGAGAATATGTCTTCTCAGTACCTAAGGTATGTCCAACTTGTGGATGAATTAACTACTGCAGGTGTAACTCTTGATAATCAAGATGTGCTCAGAAAATTTCTGTGGTCTCTTCCAAAGGCATGGAATATTTATTCTGTAACAATCAGAAGAACAGAAAACCTGAAAACTCTAACTTTAGGAGAGTTGTTTGGTATTCTCAGTGCCTATCAGATGGAATTAGATGCCCAAGAATCTAAAGTCTCCCACTTACCATCTGGTTCAGCTGCTCTTTATGCACCCATCAATAATCCTCCATACCAAAGCTATCAACCCCTATACCATTCTACCTCCACACCCACTGTCACATTTCCTGAAACTCCAAATTCATCAAACCTTGTCTCTAACCCAACCCCACTACTAACCTCTGGGCAAGGAGCTTTTATGGCTGAGGAGACCAATTACTTTCATCTGTGTCAAGAAGACTTGGATGGTATTCCTGCAGATGATCTTGAGGAGATGGATATAAACTATCAAATGGCTATGATTTCATACAGGGCAAAGAAGTTTTACCAAAGAACCGGCAGACAGTTCAAAAAACACAATATGAAGACTGGGTTTGGACTTGACAAATCTAAACTCAAATGCTTTAACTGTCAACAGTTAGGCCACTTTGCCAGAGAATGCAAGTCCACAGGAACTCAGCCGACAACTTCTGGGCAATCACAACAAAGACCATCAAGCTCATCAAACAATGCAAACATTGCTGAACAAGATTTTGCAGACTGGAGCTTTCAAGCTGAGGATGCCTCCATCTCCAACAGTGCTTTGATGGCAAATGATTCATCTTCCTCAAGCAAGGTAACTGATAGCATGTGCTCATCTGAATGCTTAGAAACATTAACTATTTATAAGAAAATAAATTCTCAACTCTGTAATGAGCTTGAGTCTCTACAAGTAGTCAAGGCAAATTTCTTTGAGGTTGAAAGAAATTACAAAGAAAAGATTGAAGAAATGGAAAAGACCATTTCAAGTTTAAAACATGAAGATACTAACAAACAGTGTCAAATTAAAAATCTTTTAGAAAGACTAACCACTGCCAAGACTGAACTTGTATTGGCTGAGTCTTACAGAGACAAATTTCTAAGCCAAGGTGAAAAATATGAAAAACTTTTTAGAATGAGCAGCACAACTGAACTTGTGAATAAAAATGGGGCTGGTTTGGGATATAACAAAGTGGAACCTCCATCTGCTTATACTTCCATAACAGATGTTAGGTGTAAATCACTAGTTGACCTTGTGTATAATGAGGAGTTGGATGTACACAAGGTGATTCAAAAGGATAATCTCTCTAATCCAAGTACCTCAGCATGCTCAGATGAGGATGATATTCCTATTAAATCAGTAAAAGTAAAACAAGCTTTGAAATTTAAGAAACAAAATAAGAAAACTAAGAAACATTCAACAGTTTTTATCAAAGCTAAAACCACAGAAAATATCTCCTCAGATGAGTATGTGACTTGCCCATCTGACAAGTCAAAACGAGGTAGATCAATGGAGAGAAAGATCAATTCTCCAGGGAAACAGGCAAAGTCTAAGACTAACAAGTATGCTGGAACATCCGAATCATCACTCTCTGAGGATCAAAGCTCAGACTTCGTTAAAAGGGATAAGCAGCAACACTCTCCCAACAGTCAAACTCTATGTCTGATGTGCGGTGAAAAGAATCATTTTGCTGCTGATTGCTTCTATAATCCAAGAAGCAGAATTTCCTCAAGCAAGGGAAGAGGAAGAAAGAATAGTTGGAGTCAGTCATCTACTTCTTCGGAAAAACAGAGAAGAAATTCGGTCAAGAGGGTGTCGGAAGCAAGTACCTCCAATAATAGGAAGAAACAAAATAAAAGTGCTTCTGAAAAGAAAGCATCGGAAGCAAAGAAAAAGGAAGCTTCTGATAGAAAAGGAACTTCGGAAGCTCATCAAAAGAATGCTTTCAACAAACAAAAGAGATCATCTTTCTTCGGAAGAAGATCATCGGAAGGAAAAAGGAAACCAGCTTCCGATGACCATCAAAAGAAACCAAGTCTTCCGACAACTCAAAAGGCAAAACAAGTATGGAAGAAGAAGGAATCAACTGATAAGCCATCACTCCCATCAGAAGCAAGCACATCATCTGTCCCATCTAAGATGATATCAAAGAAATTTACTTACAATGATGCAAATGGTAAACCCAAGACCACATGGGCTTGGGTTCCCATTAGAAACTAACTCACTTCTGGTCATGTGCAGGGACAGCAGGAATCAAAAGGCAACTTGTGGATAGTTGACAGTGGCTGCTCCAGGCACATGACAGGCAACAAGACCCTCTTGCACAAATATGAACCATTCTTTGGCGGGTCTGTTGCTTTTGGAAGTGATCCAGTAGGAGGTTACATAACAGGTAGAGGCACAATCACAAATGGTATCACAAGACAATTTAGTGCTCCTAGAACTCCACAACAAAATGGTGTCGCTGAGAGAAGGAATAGGACACTAATTGAGGCTGCAAGAACCATGTTGTCTGATGCCAAACTTCCAATAACTTTTTGGGCAGAAGCAGTCAACACTACCTGTTATGTCCAAAATAGAATATTGGTAGTTAAGTCACATGGCATGACTCCTTATGAAATTTGGCATAGGAGAAAGCCATTCATTGGATTTCTCAAACCATTTGGATGTCAATGCACCATCTTGAATACTAAAGATTACTTAGCCAAGTTTGCTGAGAAATCAGCAGAGGGCTACTTTGTTGGGTACTCTTCAAATGCTAAAGCGTATAGAGTATACATCAAAGCATCCAGAGTTATTGAAGAGTCTGCATATGTTCAGTTCAATGAACATACTCTCAATAAACCTGGAACCGGCCCTGATTGGTTGTTTGATCTTGATAGTTTTACATCTGCATTTAATCTGGTGAAAGAGTATGTTCCAGTTTCACAGTCAGCTACCACAGACACCTCCAAAGGCTCAAGAGAAGATGACTTTCGTGTTGAACTGCCAATAGCTTCAAGACAAAACTTGGCAGAATCCACTTCAACACAAAATGATGTGTCACAGTCTGAGACATTCAACACATCTCAGGCAGGTCCCTCAATTGAAGCTGATTCTAATTCACAACATCAAGAAGAAGTAGGAAGTCCTTCAGCAGAGGAAAATTCTCTGGAAACCACTACTCCCAGAGAAAACCAACCCACAACAGTCCAAACTTTGAATCCACATGATCTGCCAGAAATCCAGCTTGAGGTAGTTCTTCCTAACCTTGAGTCACTCAACGTGGATGACTCTTCTCAACTGGATGTGATTCCAAGGACTCGAATTCACAACACTCATCCAGTTGAAAACATCATTGGCAATGTAGAAGAAGGTGTCAGAACTAGAAGCTCTATGCATGAAGCAAATGTTTGCTTGTTTTCTTGCTTTCTATCCCAAATAGAGCCTAAGAAGGTTGCAGAGGCTTTAAAAGATAACAGTTGGGTAGAAGCTATGCAAGAAGAGCTTCTTCAGTTTCAAAGACAAGGAGTTTGGAAAACTTGCCCTTTGCCTAAAGGAAAGTATGCCATTGGAACCAAATGGGTGTTCAGAAACAAGAAAGATGACAAAGGTGTTGTCATCAAAAACAAAGCAAGATTGGTTGTTCAGGGATACACTCAAGAGGAAGGCATTGACTATGATGAAGTCTTTGCACCTGTTGCCAGAATTGAAGCTATTAGAATATTTTTGGCATTTGCAGCTGCAAAAGATTTCAAAGTGTTTCAGATGGATGTTAAAAGTGCCTTTCTTTATGGCAAAATTGATGAAGAAGTATATGTGTGCCAACCTCCAGGATTTGAAGATCCAAAGTTTCCTGATCATGTCTGTAAGCTTGATAAGGCTCTTTATGGGTTGCATCAAGCTCCCAGAAAATGGTATGAAACTTTATCTTCTTTTCTGTTGGCAAATAAATTCAAGAGAGGAACAATTGATAAAACTCTCTTTTTCAAGAAGTCTAATCAACATATCATGCTAGTTCAAATCTATGTTGATGACATTATCTTTGGTTCTACTAATGAATCTCTCTGCAAGGAGTTTGAATCACTAATGAAATCCAAATTTGAGATGAGTTCAATGGGAGAACTCACCTTCTTTCTTGGATTACAAGTGAAACAAACTCCTACAGGGATTTTCATTAGTCAATCAAAATATGTCAAGGACATTCTTGAAAGATTCAAGCTTTCTGATTGCAAAGCTCTGGGAACTCCTATGTCCAAAACAACATCACTTAGCCCTGATCTTGAGGGGGAGGATGTTGATCAGCACCAGTACAGAGCAATGATAGGCTCTTTGATGTATCTCACAGCAAGCAGGCCAGATATCATGTTTGTAACTTGTATGTGTGCAAGATTTCAGGCTAATCCCAAAGTCTCTCATATGCTGTCTGTAAAAAGAATCTTTAGATACCTCAAAGGAGCACCAAGTCTAGGATTATGGTATCCTAGAAATGAAGACTTCCAGTTCATGGCTTATACAGACAGTGATTATGGGGGTTGCAACATCAGCAAGAAATCCACATCAGGAGGATGTCAATTTCTTGGATCCAGGATTGTGTCTTGGCAATGCAAGAAACAGTCATGTGTTTCTACTTCTACTGCAGAGGCTGAATATATAGCTGCTTCTAGCTGCTGTGCACAAGTCATCTGGATCCAGAATCAGATGAAGGATTATGGAGTAGATCTGTTTAATACTCCTATTCAGATAGACAATTCCAGTGCAATCTCCATCACCAATAATCCGGTCAAGCATTCCAAGACCAAGCACATTGACATCAGATACCATTTCATCAGAGATTGTGCAGAAAAGAAGTTGATTCATTTGGTCAAAGTTGATTCAGAAAACAATTTGGCAGATCTCTTCACAAAGGCGTTTGATGAAGGAAGATTCAGGTACTTAATAACATCCATTGGGATGATCAACTTTGAATAAATGAACAGACAAGGAATAAATAATTCTTCGGAAGATAAACTTAACTTATCTTCCGATGAGTAACTACTCATCAGAAGATAGGTTAAGTCTTCGGAAGCATTATTTCTTCCTTAGTCGGAAGGTCTCGCACTTCAGAAGCTAAATTACCTTCTGAAGTAATACTCTTCCGATACATTATCTTCGGAAGCATAGGCTTCTCAAGGTACTCTTCAGAAGAAAGTGTCTTCCGAAGAACATTTTGCCTAATGAATTATCTAACACTTCAGAAGCAGTGCTTCCGACAGTATAAATTTTATACTTCGGAAGCACATCTCTTCTGAACTCTTTTGGTCTAATAAACTCCACTTTTGGTCTAATAAGCTGCTTCCGAAAGTCACTTCTTCGGAAGCACCTCAGTCAGAGAAAATTAATTATGAAACCAGCTGTCATCGGAAGACCTTTTTCTGACATCCGGATCTCAAATTTAATGTGTCTATATATTAAATGCTGAAATCCGAAGGTATATAAAGGTCTCCCGCTCATTCGCATTCTCACAAACCGTTTCACTTTGAAATCTTCCTTTCTTTGAACTCCCAATTTGTGCCCTAAAATCACCAACTGCCATGGATCTTCTTGCTTTCAAACCTGCTCACAATGTACCTGCGGAGTTATCAGCAGAACATGATGCTGACTTCGCCCCAATAATCTCCTTTCATCAAAGGAGCAGGTATTTCTTTGCATTAACTGTTCAGCCCCTGGTGTATGAATCTCATCACCAACAGTTTTGGGCATCTTGTTCTGTCTCTTCGTCTCCCAATGGTCGGTCTCTTGAAGCCACCATTGATGCTCATCCCATTGCTATCACTGAGGAAACCATCTGTCGGCATCTTAAACTCAATGATGCCGGTGGAAGGGTCTCTTTCACTAAGGATGAGGTAGCATCGACATTTAAGTCGATGGGGTACGAAGGTCATCTCCCTTCAACAACCTATTTGAAGGGTAGAGTGTCCTATAATTACAAGTACCTCATACATGTGTTTTTACATTGTCTTTCAAATAAATCTGGTGGTTGGGACCAAGTTCCATCTGATTTAGCTTCGGCTATTCATGGCTTGGTTTCTAATCAACTGTTTAATTTTTCTGCTTTTATTTTTAATAATTTGGTTGACAACATCACGTCACCAAAGAAGTTTTGTATGTATCCCAGGTTTTTGCAACACCTTTTTAATGAAGAGTTGGGAGCTTCCCTTTCTCTAACTGGGAATACTTACAAAATGCCCTTGGTCTCTTCCAAGATTTTTGTGCAACTCAAGAAGAAGAGTGCTCAGTTCTCTGGGACATTCACTCATCTTCTTTCCTCTATGGAGTCCCCTGCTCCAGAAGGTGACAGCTCTGTTAACCCCACAGATGCTGAACCCACACCTTCCACTTGTGTTCCTCACCCCATAAAAGTCACTTACAAACGCAAAAGAAACCCTGTGCAACTTTCTACAGTTGTTCAGGCTCCTTCTACTGAACCCAAACAGAAAAAGGTTAAAAGGACTGCTCAGGGCACAGTTCTACCTAAGGTGAAAGCCACACCCCTTGTTTATCCACAGGTTCTTCCTTTGAAACCTGTGGTTGCCCTTCACCAGCCTGAAAGCCCTCAGCTTATGTCACAAAACATAACTGAGAATATTCAAAGGGATGCACCCATTATTGAGTTTGCTTCTCATGAAGCAACTTCATTAGATCAGAGACTGTCTCCCAAGTCTCCAGGTTCATATCATCCAGAAATGCCCCCCTCCCATACCATCACCCAGGCTCAAGGAACCTCTGCTCTAGCTGTGGAGGAACCACTCTCTCCCACTACCCAAACTTTAATGAGAGTGGTGACACAGTTACAAGCTCAGTTCCCTGAACCAGAGCCTATTCAATCAGAGGTTGGCCCCAGTAGTTCTGAAGGGGTCAATGCAGTTGAGGCTGCCACTACTGTTGATCTTAATAAAGTTCCACAGGACAGTGGTACAGGCAATAGGACCTCACCTGCGGCAACCTATGTTGGGGAGGACTTCTTTGAGGTTCTTCTCAATGAAGGGAATCCAGGGTGCCAAGAACCCACATCTGGTGGTGGAGGTGCAGGAGCTCGGCTCAGGACTCCATCGCCCCATGATTCTACTCCGGTAGAGGAGGGCACATCCACATAGGAATTAACGGCTACAATAACTTCCCTCCAAGCCAGGGTAGCTCAGTTGGAAGCTGAGGTGGCTACCCTACGGTTCGAGGTTCAGACCAAAGAAGCAACCATTCTGGATCTCAGGAGGCGTCCACCTGTTCTTCTGCATCAGTCTCATCCTGATCCTGCTACTACCACTTTTACCTCCCCTGATGCTACCAAAAAGGGGGAGAATGTACCACCTGCAGGGTCAGAATCAGAAGCAAGAGAAGAGAAGGGTGCACAAGAAGTTAATCCATCCTTAGTCACTTTGACTGCTGAATGGGATGACTTCTTGGGTACTTATTTTCAAGATTCTTCTTCTACTTCCTCTTCTTCTGCTTCTGAGGATACAAGGGAGGTTGCCAAAGAGACCAAACAGCAAACATCAAATGTCTCTTTGGAACCTCAGTCCCCTCTTGGGACTAAGTCTCCTTCTGAGACTGCAGCTCAGGTTGCCATGGAAGACACCACACAAGAAGAACCAATTTCCATGAAATCTGTGTCCCCTTCTGGGACAGAAGCTGCTGAAGCTCTCTCTTCCTCTCCTGAGCTCTTTGTGGAATCTAATAAGGAATCATCTAAGGGGATTGGTCAACTGGAGGAGACAGTGAATGCTGAGGTTAATTCCAAAGCTGCAGCTGCCTCCGAAGGCCCAGTCATCCTGGATGTTTTCTCCACAGAGGAGCTACATGCCAATGAACCAGCTGGTGAGGCAACAGGAGACTTCTCCTCTGGGGTAAAAATAACTGCTGATGACAAAGGAAAAAGAAAGCTAACCCCAGAGGAGGAAGCAGAACAGGAGGAGAGGAGACCAAAGAAAACAAAGGGCTGACCAAATACCTCTCTAGATGAAGAGCGAGCTAGACTCTCTGCTTTGCTCGAAGAAAGAGGTTATGACTTTGATGAAGTCATCAACTGGTCGGTACCTAGAATGGCTGCCGAGCTGGACAAGGTGCAGCAGCAAGAACAAGTTGTTGCTGCATCAAAGGCTCTGAGTGTACTTACAAAGAAGCAAAAAGAAAAGGCCTACAGAGACAAGAACAAGGCCTTTCTCTTGGAATATGGCTTCCATGCTCGGCAGCTAGGCCCAATGAAGAACTCGACCATGGATATGCACATCAGAGATATCAAGGCTAAAATTGCCAAAGGTGAGTTACTTTCAATAGAACAAATAAGGGCTCAAAAGGCAAGCCTAATGAGAGGCTTAGGTTTAGGGGGAGGAGATAGAATAGAAATGCCCAACATGTTCCCCTTAAATCCTAAAGAAGAACAAATAACTCCTCCATCAAGTCCATCTATGAAGACAAAAGTTCCTGATCCTGAGAAACAATCTATGGCAGATGAGAGGAGTTCAAGTCCTCCAAGAACTGAGGCTGCAGGCCCAGAACCCACTGCAAGAACAGAAGATGCAGTGGGATCCAATGTGGAGGATCAACAGGCCAGAGAACAGAGGAGTGAAGCCATGGCTCAAAACAGACCAAGATTCATAAGAAGAAAGAGCATGGCTAATAGGAAAAAGAAAACAAAAACTATCCCCTTCGACTCTGAGCCTGATACAACACTCTCAGTACTTGAAGCCACATCTGAAGCAACTCCTGAAACTACACAAACCCAAGAAGACATGAGGGATATCAGCAGACTAATGCATGAGCATTCATACATCCCCTTGATAAATTGGAGCTTCAATGCACAAGAAAGGATATTCATTCTCACCGACTACAATGGAGAAATAAAATTGGTGGATCTTTTGCATCTGATAATGTTGGCAAAACCCTATATATTTGATCTAGATAAGCTCCCTCTCAATAATCCTGACAATGGAGCAGATGGGAGGTCAGCCATCAGATTGATTAGAAAAAGGGCACAGGTACTGAGGGGTACATGGAAGCCAAGGTTTATTCCTTAGAAGTTTTGGTAGCATCAGCCTAGGGGGAGACTGTAAAGACTAATAAAGGCTGATGCTCACCAAACTTCTTGTGTTGTCCAAGTATAGGAGCCTCTTTGTTTAAACACCTTCGGAAGGAAGAAGTGATTCTTCGGAAGCAGCATTGCTTCCGAAGGATAACTGGTTCCTGCCGAAGGTTATACAAGACAACTACTTCCGAGGAATCCTCTTGTGCACTGAAGACAAAGACTTCCGAGGAATCCTCTTATGCTTTGAAGACAAAGACTTCCGAGGTTTATCCTCTGACAAAGACTGTAGCAGATTACTCTTATGGTACAAAAGGTACTGACACAAGACATGTTGGTCTGAATAAAGATAGAGACAACATGTAATGAGTCAGATAAAGCACCTTACCTCTCCCATGCTACATTAAATGCAAAAGATCATCTGAAGCCTTGAAGATCAATAACATTAAATGTCTTTTGTAGTCTTTTGTAAAGTCAATGTCTATTAATGTAATGATTATGAAAGAGTGTCTTAGCCTGTTAAGACACTCAACATACTAGAATAAGCTTTACTTTATGTACTTGTCTAGTATACCCAACTTGTATTCCTAAGTGTATACGGTTGTAGCCTCGGCTATATAACCTCCCAATGTATGGTTGCTTGAAGTGTGCTCGCTTGTATACTTCCACTTTGAGAGAAATATATCCTTGAGCTTGAATTATTCTTGTGTTCTTATTATCGTTCAAAGATTATTACTGTGTCATTTTGAGTGTAATTGTGAGATCATTCTAACAGAACATTCCGCATCTGTTAGAGTTAAGTAAGAAATACTTGTGAAGTGTTGTTTAGACTTAACAACCCGATCCTACATGTTTATTGCGTTTACCGAATAACTATATGTTATTACTTTTGGTCCCACGTTAAAGTAAATATAAAGATGTAGGTTTTTTTCTTATTTTTTTATTAATGTAAGTGGGCTTTACATTAATTAAAAAGAAGAAAAAAACCTACAACTTTAAATTTACTTTTATGTGGGCATCTAAAGTAAAAAAATGTGCTTATTCGGTTAACGCAATAAGGGATGGTTCTTAACGTACAAAATGTAGGATGAATTCTGGACCATTTGATCAAACTAATCAATAAATAAGATCTAGTGGTCCCCACTTTGTACAACTTTCTTCAAAAATAAGGGTAAAATATAACTGGAATGACAAAATAGGAACAACCACATTTTCTATGTTATAACAAGTTCCACTCGGTTTTTAAAAATTAAATAACGTTTACATGCTTTATTATTTTTTTAAAAAAATTACACCATAAAATTGAAAATTTTATTATCTTTAATTTGAGTATAGTATTGTTATAGTTTTTTTAAGTTTTTTTTACATGGTCCGTGATTTTTATGTTTAGTACGTGATTTTTATGTTTAGTACGTGATTATTAGTACGTAATTATGCAGTTGTTCTTTTGATGATGCATATTAAATGACGGTCCGTGATTTTCATATAATGTGGTCCGTGATTATTGGTTAGTGATTATTCAGTTTGTCCTTGATTATTTGTGTTAAAATACGGTACGTGATTGTTATATAATATGGTCTGTAATTATTGGTCTGTGATTATCCCTATAGCCCTTGATTATAGGTGTTAAATATCGGTCTGTAATTTTATATGGACGATAATATTTTTACCCTGATGACACGTGGCATGTTCTTATGGCTTCCTACGTTTAGCACGTTAATTTTCATTTGTACGTGAATTTGAAATGTGTGGTCCGTATTAAATCTGAGAAAAATGAGTGGTTGAGATTTCTTTAAGGGTATTTTGGAGATTTGTGAGGTATACTTGATTTAATTTTTTAAATAAAAGTTTACCCCCTCAATTTTTTAAACGTTCATAACTTTTATATACATTATTATTTTTTTAAAAAAATTACACCATTAAATTTGTCACATTTTTATCTTTAATTCAAGTATAGTTTTGTCAAAAAATTTTAAAGTTTTCGAAATTACACTGATGTAACGAGCTGAATTTTTTCAAAGTGTTCCTAATTACACTGATGTAACAAGCTGAATTTTTTCAAAGTGTTCATACTTACATTGTTGTAACGAGTCGTTACACTGATGTAACGAGCTGTAACTTATTATTTTTTTACGTTACAATTATCTAACTTTCTATCTTATTTGATATAAATTTATCTAATTAACTAAATTTTATAATAAAATATAAGTTTGTAATATATATTTAAGATGAGAGAAAAAAAAATTGATGGAAAATTTTTGAAAAAAGAGAAATTATTGTACTTATGTTTTTTACGTTAGTGTAATTACGAACGCCCGAAAAAAATTTGGCATGACTATAATTAAATTAACGAGAAAAATATGACGAGTTTAATGGTGTAATTTTTATAAAAAAATAACATAGTATAAAAAGTTATAAGTGTATAAAAATTAAGGGGGAAACTTTAATTTAAAAATAGGAAAATAGATGGTTTTTTAAGAGTGACACTTGTCACTCTTATATTAAATTTGATTTTTGTAATTAAAACAAAAGACAATAATGACCTTTTGTATTAAAAGTTAATTAGTGACACATGTCACTATTAGATTAAATTTTGGAAATTTGTACCATTGAATTTGATTTATAGAGTTTTCTCAATTACAGTGGTTTATTATATGATCCCTTCCCTACATATTTGTGTGTGTGTAACATAAAGTTTCTTTAAATAGCATTATTGAAAGTGTCTAAACGTAATTTTTCGTAATTACTTTACAAGGTAACCTTTGATTGGAACGAAGAAATTATTGCTATCAGTGGAACAGTTGCATTATCAAGGGGACCTTATGCTGGTCACACAATAATTTCATCATTATCATTCTTGACCAACAAAAAAACCCATGGACCATTTGGCAGTGTACGAGGGACGCCTTTTATGGTAAAATGGGAAGATGGTTCGTTTGAAGGATTTTACGGAATTTGTGGGTTTTATCTTGACAGTATCGGTGTCTTATTGAAAGCAACAAGGTCGGATATATGAGAAAATTTACATGTCTCTTATTATGCTTGTTGTTTTCTTTTGTTAGTATCAACTGGATGTTGCATGTTATTGATGAAGTTTCCATGTTCAACTATATTTACTATTTAGTTAATCTTGCACCAATGATCCTTAGCTCAAGCGGTTGAGGGGAGGTACCATGTGGCTTCAATATTGGAGAGGTCACGGGTTCAAATCCTGGCATGGATAAAATATGGGTTCCATGCTAGGTTAGGGGGTTTTCTCTCACCTATGGTGGGTTTCCTCCTATGAGGTGTGGATATGATCGGGTGGGTCTATGACCCGTCAGTGATCCAAATTGCCGTGCAAAAAAAAAAAAGTTAATCTTGCTCATTTTAGAATACCTCCGACCCTACTGAAAAAAGAGAATGTTGGTAAGTTTGGTTTGTTTCCTTATTTTATAATTATGTCAATTAAAGATGTGACAATCTTAAAAGTAGTTTAGAAGTTTTTTTATTTTTTATTTCTAGTCTTCATAAACTACAAAACCAGAATTTAGACCAAGCTTTTTATGTGGGCATCAATGCATCATGGATCTGGTTTACAATTTTAGATATATAAAACTTTCACTTTGAGATTCACTTCGCTCACAACCCCAAGCTAGTTCATAAACGATTCTTTAAAACGATTCTTTAACCGTAACCTCTTTAAAAAGAAATAAAAGTATTAATCAAATATTTTATTGTTTTAAAATATAATAGAATCGTTTTAAAATGTTAATAGCAAAATAAATATCTCATTTCTTTGACCGTTGGCTTTTGTTGAAAAATCCATTTAAAGCGGTTGGTTTTGTTTCAACATCGGTTCTTTTGTTTCAAGCAAATACACTTCTTTTATAGAATTTTTTTTGGGTGTTAGTTATTCTCACACCCACATTTTTTAAAAATACACCCCTGGTACGGCCCGTCTCAGGCCTCGGTCAAACATTCGCTCCTAACAACCTGTGCCAATGATTGGGAGTAAGACGGGCCGTACTGGCCAGGACGGCCCGTCTCATTCATCGTACAGACATTCCCTGCAACATAGTACAATGATTTGACAGCAAGACGGCCCGTACTAGCCAGTATGGTCCGTCTTGCTTTTTCAATTCTGACAAAAGGACATTGATTTGACCCAGTACGGGCCGTATAGGCCAGTACGGGCCGTATAGGCCAGTACGGGCCGTATTGAACATTTTCAAATTTGTATATAAGCATAAATCGTTTCAAACAAACGTGTAACTTTAGAATTCAAATATATTTCAAGATAATTCATATCTGTAACGATGTCGTTTTGAGACTGGAGTTTTTTCAACTATTCCGTGCCAGATTTGAACGAAGAGCCTCCTGTCAAGTATTCATACGGCACGATAGATCTGAATGCTGAACCTAACGCTGATGTCGGTTTTGACAGTCAAGCATCGTATGGGTTCGTGTATGACGACAGTAAACAAAGTAACCCGGAGGAGGGTTATGAAGAAAAGCTGGGGGCTTCAAACGTTAACTGGGAAACCAAAGAGGTAACTTAAATGAAACATAAATGTCAAGAGTCTATGTCTGAGGAAGCGCTGGTAGGATGGGTGAAAAGTAGAGCAGTAGACAATGGTTACATTGTAGTCAAAAGAAGAACGAAGAAATCAAAAACAACAGGCAATGTAATCAAAGTCTGGCTCATGTGTGACCGTGGTGGCGAACACAATAGCATCGCAATCCTTAGACGGTCTGGCAGCAAGAAAATCGGTTGTCCGTTTCAAATGATAGGGTTATACAACGAAGTTCGTGAATCCTGGAAATTACAGGTGATTAACGACAATCATAATCACGAACCTGCTTAGAATCTAGAGGGCCATCCATATGTTAGAAGATTCACTCAAGAGGAAGAAAATCTGGTTGAGAATCTGACCGAGCGACACATGGATCCTCGTAACATACTTTCGAGCATAAAGAAACATAACCCTGCAAATGTATCTGTCCCTAGGGATGTATACAATTTACAGCAGAAGATAAAAAACAAGAAGAAATTCGGTGATACTCCGATGCAGGTCTTGGAAAACGTGCTTCACAGTCAGCGGTACGTTTACTATACTCGGGAGGATCCTGAAACAAACATCGTGGAAGACATTTTCTTCTGTCATCCAAAATCGTATTGCTGGTGGCGTGCATTTCCACATGTACTGATGATGGACGCGACGTACAAAACGAACCAGTACAGGCTTCTATTTATTCAAATTGTTGGCGTGACTTCCACACACCAGACGTTTAGTATTGCTCACGCGTTCGTAAGCAAAGAGCGTGAGGAGAACTACGTGTGGGTCTTGGAAATGGCTAAGAGTATGTTGAATAAATGTATGGAGCCACGTGTGATCATAACAGATCGAGACCTTGCGTTATGAATGCGTGCCGTAAAGTGTTTCCAGAAGCTGCAAAATATCTCTGCAGATGGCACATAGACGAAAATATTGCCAAAAACTGCAAGGCAAGCTTTTCGGACGCAGACTGGAAGAAATTCAAAGGTCGATGGGCGAATTTGTGTAACTCTCCGACAACAGAGTTATACGACTAAAACTACAACCGTTTATACGAAAAACTTATCAAAGAAAACAAAAAAAGTAAGCATCATATACCATCATTATTATCATCATATCATCATTGGTTTTTTGTTTCATTTGAGGGGTTCTGGAGTATCTGACGCACACCTGGTTAAACATTTACAGAGATATGTTTGTAACAGCATGGACCAATAGAACGCGCAACTTTGGTCAACGTACAACAAACCGGGTGGAAAGTCAGCACTCGAACCTAAAACGATTCCTCAGATCACCAAACAGCACGCTTGCCTCGCTTGTAGGTTTCGTAAATGAAATCGTGCAAGCATAAGAGGTAAAAATGAAACACGATTTTGAAACGAGCTTGATTAAAACTATGGGTCATCATAAACTACCAATATTTGATAACCTTCGAGGAAAGGTGTCCCATAAAGCTCTTGATTTGTTGGTCGAGAAAAAAGACAAAATAAGAGTCATGCGTGACAAAAATATGACGTGTGGCCACCAGCTTTGGACGAGTTGTGGGTTGCCGTGCGCTTGTAATATATCAAAATATTACAACACAGGTTCGTAATATTAAATGTAAATCTTAGATGTTTCACACGTAGTTACTTTTATATTAATTCTAATTATAAATTATGCAGATAAAAAGATACCGCTCTTAAATATAGATATTTTTTGGACAAAACTTAACGCAGCTAACCCAACATTGTTAGAAGAAGAAGAAATAGATGTTATAGGATAAATGGGTTTGGTTACAGAAGAAATAAATTCCAAACCTCCTGAAATAAAAAAGAGTCTAATAAAGAAGGTCTTGGCGCATTATTTCCAAATAAAAGCGACAAAAAGACGCCTTCAGTTCAAAAAGATACACGTGGTCGTCCAACTTTAAAGGCATAGAAACAAAAAAAGCAAGACGTTAAAGATAATTTAGCGTCCCAATAAAGTACATTTGAACCTTCGAGGCATAGTTCGTTTACAGCTGTGACTGAGAAAAGTCAGAAACCCGTATTTCGGTGCAGTCGTTCCACATCGATATCAAAAGCAATGCCGCCATCGGACTCGCTAAGTCAAAACGAATTCCGTTTTCCACGTAACATGAAGCCAGAAGGATTAAACAATGTTTATCGCTTCGGTCATCACATCCTTCCTCTGCTTCAACCTTACGTGATAAACATACAAGATGTCGAGCCAGATGGTAACTGTGGTTTTCGTTCTGTAGCCGTGGGTTTAGGATTCGATGAAAGTCACTGGGCATTTATTCGACAAGAACTCTTGCACGAATTGGATTTCAACGCAGATCTGTACAGATATGTGTTTAACTCCTACGACCCAGGATCTTATGATGTACTACGCAACACAATAAACTGGCAACATATTGCACCTGCTCCTGCCGAACATTGGATGTTTATGCCTCACATAGGTTTAGTAATTGCTCAAAGATTTGGCATCATCGTTCACCTTTTCAGCAGTCGAGGTCCTCAAACCATTTTTCCTTTGTGGACATCTGCTAATAGTTTGCCGCGACATAACGTCGTATCAGTAATTCATCTTGGCGTCCATTACGTTAATGTTACCTTACAAGGATGTTATCCAATGCTAACGGTAAATCCTATCTGGAAACGTTACCGAAATGATGCCGCATCCGACTGGGAGTTCATATATCATGACAGGCTGCAAGAATACCAAAAATTCATAGATGCAAAATAAGTTACTCAACTATATAGACGTTTAAATGTAATAAACAAATTATAATGAAATGTAATAAAAGTGAATTTTTTTTTGAATTTAACAAAAAATAAAGTTTAAGAACAGTACGGCCCGTACTGTTCTAGATTAAATTCAAATTTCAGATTCATTTTTTATTTTTTCACACACATACGCTCACATTTTCCTCTCATCTTGGTCTATACACCCCGTCTTGGTTCTTCAAACTTTCGATACCAGGTATGTATTTTCGCCCGTAGATCATGAATATGTGTTTAGATTAGGTTTTTGATCGAAATAGGACATGTTTCGTGCGTTTTTAAGTTTTCGAAATATGAACAAGATGGGCCGTCTTGGCCTGTACGGCCCGTCTTGTTCATTCAAAAATTGAATCAGTAACGAACAAGAAGGCCCGTCTTGACCAGTACGGCCCGTCTTGTTTACCAAATGAAGAAGGTGACCTTTGGACTGGTATGGCCAAGACGGGCCGTCTTGACCAAGACGGGCCGTCTTGGTCAGACGGCCTAGGTTTGCCCTGGTATGGTCAAGACGGGGCCGTCTTGGTCAGACGGCCTAGTGTTGCCCTGGTATGGCCAAGACGGGCCGTCTTGACCGTCTTGGTTAGACGGCCTAGTTTTGCCCTGGTATGCCCGTCTTGACCAAGACGGGCCGTCTTGGTAAGACGGCTTAGTTTTGCCCTGGTATGGTCAAGACGGGCCGTCTTGGTCACACGGCCTAGTTTTGCCCTGGTATGGGCAAGACGGGCCGTCTTGGTCAGACGGCCTAGTGTTGCCCTGGTATGGGCAAGACGGGCCGTCTTGGTCAGACGGCCTAGTGTTGCCCTGGTATGGCCAAGACGGGCCGTCTTGGTCAGAGACGGCCTGGTTTTGCTTGAGACGGGCACACTAGGTACGGGCCGTCCTGGCCTATACGGGCCATCTTAGACAGAATATTTTTTAACGTTCGATCATTTTTCGTTTTTCAGCTTATACTTTTCTGTAGCAGAGATGGACGCCGACATGACACACCAGGACGCCGGCATGCCACAACAGCAGGGGCCGCCGTTAGATCCCGAGTCGCTCGCGCTATCGCAGCACGCGTGACTCCAGTTCGAGGTGCAGTCAGCGACGTTGATGAGGTGCCGTCGGATACTTCGGATGAGCGTGCCGACGCCCCGTTGTATAGATTGGGGTCTTCTGGCTGATGCCGGGGAGGCGGTTCGTGCGAGAGCCATCCTCGGCGAGGACATGCCGTGGACTCCCTTGTTCGATCTCGCGGACCTGCCCACCTACCGGTTGATCACTGTGGAGTTTCTATCCACATTTAGATACCGAGCTCACCAGGCAGCAGTTCGGGAGGAGGATGACACGGAGCTTCCTCCAGATATCGAGTTCTCCTTATGCGGCCAGCACTTCGAGATGTCGATCGAGTGGTTCGCCGTGCACTTAGGCATCTATTACGAGCCGGAGACCGTTCGTGATGACTTCGCACAGGGGTTGACGCAGGGGAGGAGGGGGTTATGAGGGCCTGGTGGTCCTAGATATCAGATATGCCCTTCACCGGCCCCCGGGTACGGGCCACGATGATCAGAGATCCACTGATCCGTCACATCCACCGCTGCATCGTGACGACCATCTCAGGTCGCGGTCAGAGCCAGGAGTGGGTGACGACGACAGATCTGTTTTATCTGCACTCACTCATTGCTGGCAGGCCGTGCAACCTGGCACGGTGTTTTGCGTTGTACTACGCCTCCTTCTACCACCGACAGGAGCGCGGTACATTGTGGGGCGGCGCCTTTGTCACCCACATCCCCCGCAGCAGAGGCATGGTTGACATGCTTGAGGATCTGCCGGCGATCGAGCCTCGTAAGCTCGATCGGCGGACGGTCATCAGCATGAAACTTGCCGCCGACATCCCAGGTCTGGGATTGCGGTTTATTGGGCAGGACGGCTGCCCGTTTTAGTCGGCCAAGGTCATTGTATTGCCAGACCAGCAGCAGCAGGACGGTGGCCCGATGCCGGAGCCCGAGCCGATTCGGGAGGAGCCGGTTCAGTCACCGCCGCGCGAGGAGGAGCCTCTGCAGCATCCACCGCACGTTTACCATGCGGTGCGCCTGACCGAGCCACACCAGATTGCCGCCCGGTGCGACGAGACGGCTCAGCGGATGGCACGCATCGAGCGACGGCTCGATCGTTACGAGGATTTGGTCCAGTGGACAGTCGCGTCAGAGCATGCGCGACGGGACGGGACACAGCTTCCACCGTTCCCGGAGCCACGCGTCTACGCAGACGACGGATCGGACGCTGGACCATCCGGATCGTAGTTCATTTTGTATTTTTGTATTTTGTTTCCTTGTATATAAAACCGTAAAGTGTATATACGTATGTTTCTTTCTGCATTTGTATTGTTTCTGTTTGTGTTGTTTAATATTTGCGCGAAAAACTTAATATCGTTTAAATATTTTAATTAACGTAAACAAACTAATTAGAAAATGAAATATTTAGTTAAAACGACATTATGACGTTTAATTAACGTAATAGCCGTATATCGTTCAAATAACTTACATAATAAACGTATATCGTTAAAAATTAAATTTAAATACGTAAATTAAGTTTAAATAAAATAAATAACACATATCGTTCAAATAATTCACGTATTAAACGTATATTGTTAAAAAATATTTAAATACGTAAATTATGTTTAAATAAAATAAATTAATTCAAGACGGCCCGTACTGGCCAGTACGGGCCGTACCAAGGTTTATCAAAACTGGTTGACACCCAAAATGGCTTGAAAAAATAAGCTTGGGCCAAGACGGGGCCGTACTGGCCAGTACGGCCCGTTCCACAGAATGTTTCACTAATTCCAAGGAATTCCCTGGAATGTTTGTCTGTAATCAATACGTGCCGTACTGGCCAGTACGGCCCGTCTTGGCCCGCAGGGGTGTTAAAATATAAAAGTGGGGTGTCTAAATAAAATGACCCTTTCTTTTTTGAAAATAGGTGGTTATATTCAAAAATCATGGAAAATAGGCTGTTACATGGATTGTTTGGGTGTTAGGAGTTCCGCTACCCCTAATAGCGAAAGCTATTGACGTTGTTGTTAAATGCAACTGGTGGGTGCCGTGTGTGCATGTTCTGCTAATTGGGTATTGTACTGATTCAGCTAAATTGGAATAGAGGTAGGTGGTGTGTTCAACCAATTTTCCTTAATTTTTGAATGTAACCACCTATTTCCAAAAAAAAAATCTCTTTTATTTCCAATCCAAGCAATATGTACAGCCAATTAAAATCGAAAATCAATATTCAAACCAAGCAACAACTAAAAAATGTTTTATATATATACCAGAAACATTAATTTACAAACAAATCGTGTTTAGAAATATTATAATGCTACAAAAAAATGAAAATTTTAGCAGCAGTCATCCTTAATTAGTTTTTCTTGCTCGAACATCTTTGATTAGTTTATTACTATCCTTGAATAGTTATTCTAGTAGCAGCTCTTTCCTGCTATTCACATCACAAAGTAAACCAAAAGCAAAAAAAATAATAAATTAAAACTAAAGTGTATTCGATCAAGTTACAAATAAGATAAAAAAAAAACGCAAATTAAATGTTCATGAGCATGGAGTACTATGATAATTATATAAACATTTCTAGGTTCATGCTGCTAACAGAATGTATTTTCCCATGAAAAGACTCTTCCTCATTGAACTCCTTATATAAACATTTACAAAGCATATCTTCAATATTTAGAGATAATATCTAACAAATCAATCCACAATTTACGTGTATCTATTCTATACATATCTTATATTCTATTACACCCCAGCAGTCGAAGCGGGAGGTTGCTGGATGCTGAGACTGGTACGAAAGCTTCAAAGAGAACGCGCGGAAGGCCTTTGGTGAAGATGTCGGCTATCCTTTTGTCGTGTTCACGAACGAAATGGATGTCCAGCTCAATATGCTTGGTGCGCTGATGTTGAACCGGGTTGCTCGATAAATAAATGGCACTGATGTTATCACAGTATACTAATGAAGCCCGAGTGAGAGGAAAATGAAGTTCAAGAAGTAACTTGCGTAACCAACACAATTCAGCGACCACGTTAGCCACGCCCCGGTATTCAGCCTCGGCACTGGAGCAAGAGATGGTGCTTTGGAGTTTTGAAGACCAAGATAGGAGGGTGTCGCCTAGATAGACACAATAACCGGATGTAGAACGACGTGTGTCAGGGCATCCGGCCCAGTCCGCATCAGTGAAAGCCCGGAGAGATGTAGAGAAGGGTCCCCTGATAAGCAATCCCAGCGTTGTGGTGCCTTGAAGGTATGGTGTTATGATAAAATGGTGATATTAGTCAACATGATGAAAATGGTGGTTTTAGCAACATGCATGTATGATCTAGGTTGATTTACATGATTATTGATGATAATATGTTGTTAGTTATGATATTTACCATGATCTAAGAGGTTAGAGATGCTATTGTAGTCAAGAAATGTCAAAAATGTGTTAGTACTAAAAATAGAAACTTTATTGTCACAAAATGTGTATGGATGATGAAATGACCACATGCATGTGATTAGGTCTATGATCTATGCTTAAAATGATGTTTAGAAACTATTATGATGATCATTAATGCGTTTAGGTTGCTAGAAATGTCCAAAGATGTGATCTGCACACTTGTTACTAAAAATAGTAACTTTTTGTCATAAGTTTGCTAAAGAATGATGAGTTTGATAATGTTGTGTGCCTAACATTCTTATTTGGTGTTAATATGATAATATTGAGGGATTAATGTCTCTGAAAGAATGAAATATGTGTTTTTGTCGTATGTTACTATAAATAGTAACTTTATTCTACGAAATCGATAAATGATAACATGTTAGTTGTAACACATGTGATTAAATGGTTATTTAAGACTAAGATATTGATATTTAGAAGATATTGGTCATTAAACTTGGTTAAACATGCCTATTGTTACAACTTTCTAAATATAGTAACTGTTACAACGTGCTTAACCGACTACGTGTAACTATGTGCTATGTGATAACATGCTCACTTAGGATAAATATGCATATTAGAATAATCGGATTATGAGTTATTGCATGACTTGTCAAATATGGAAACTTTCCCGAAATAGAAACTTACTATGAATAGTAAGTTTCCTCACGAAAGTGACTTTGGTATCCGCACACGTCACTCGACAATAAATCGCACGTTACATGAGCGCTTGAACTAAAACCGTCACCAACGGGTCATTAGGTCAAACACGGTCAACACGACCCATATAACAATTTGGAGTTGTTAGACACGAACACGGTCCCGTGAGACCCACATGTATGCAAACACGAACTTATAGTACCTATGTGATATAGGTAACTGCTAGCCGGCGAGCTACACTATTCTTGCTAGAACGCACTACTCAAACTCAGGTGAGTTTACACCCCCACTTTTACTCTTTAACTGTTTTTACATAACTTTGGGGCGAGAATACTATGTAACTGTTTTAGATATATGACTGGTATGTTGTAAAAATCATTTTCGAGTGTAACTATTATCGCATTAAGCCCTCACTTATCCTTACTGTTAGTTGTAACAAACGAGTCGTTATTACGTAGTACTACTGGGTTTGACTAGCCCCACTCGGCACCACTGTTGACTGGAGGTCATAACGAATGTAATATCGATGTTGATGTTGGGTTCTGCGATGACCCGCGGAGGCAAACGGAAACAATCTTGTTTTCGGTAAGATGAAGTGACACACTTCACGGATCGCAGATCCACAAACAACTTAACATACCCAGTAATGTCTGTTTACTGTTTTACTGTCTGTCTAAACCTGTGAACTCACCAACTTTTTAGTTGACACTTTTCGCATGTATTCTCAGGTAACTAATGGATCGCAAGCTAGGATGCGCACAAGGATGTACTAAGGAGTCTGGCATGCATATAGACTCAAGTCCTAGGCTTACGTTTGAATTATGTCTTTTAAAAACAATACTGATGTTGTAGTGTCATGAACAATTTTACTTTCCGCTGTAATACTATATCATTCTGCTGCTTTAGTTATAAAATATTTCCGCTGCTTTATTTTGAAAACCTGTTGGTTTTGCCAAACTGTATGTTTGAGTAACCCATATAGAGTCGTTCTATATGACCATGAGCTGTGATCCTGGCCACGTCACACCCGCGCGGTCTGACACCGCACGTGTGAATTTGGGAGTGTGACATTACAAATAATTTGTTATTTTTATACTTGTTACATTGGTGTAAATACGAACATCTGAAAAAAAAATAAAAAAAAACCTACTCAAGACTATAACGAAATTAAAGAGAAAAATAATACGAGTAAAATGGTTCAATTTTTATAAAAAATTATGGATGTATAAAAAAAGAGGGGGTAAAGTATTTAATATAGCAAATTACATTAATACTCTCATCAGATTTAATAATAGAAATCCATGTATTTAATTTTGATTGGGTAATTAGAGTTAATGGGTTATTGCCATAAGTGTGGGTTATAATTAGATCACATACCTATATATATATATATACATATATATGTATGTATGTATATATAGGAAGGTTCCATTGTTAACCCACTGTAATTGCGGTAACCCAAATAACCCTGTAAAAAATGTCCGAATCTTTGATTTTGTTTTTCATGGTCTTTATTATACATATTTAAGGGGGTTTCTTTTTTGTGTTTTTGGCTAATTCGCAAGGTAAATCGAATTTGCATCAGTGTAAATTCGATTTGCATTTCGCAACATTTAGAAAAGTGCAAAACTTTTACACCGATGCAAATTCGATTTGCATTGCGAATTAGCCAAAAGACAAAAAATAACCCCCCCTAAATATGTATAATAAAGACCATGAATAAAATCAAAGATTCGGGCATTTTTTGCAGGGTTATTTTGGTTACCACAATTAAGCGGTGGTTCTTCTTTGAACCAAATCCTATATATATATTTAGGTCCTACAAATTATACAACATTTAAGTAGGATTAACTAAATAATATGCACCGAACTTTTATTTTTTTAGAATTTCGACACAATACATTTTTGAAAAAAAAAACAAATGTTACATCATAACCTTGTCCTAATAACATAGGATTACTCATAACAGGTTATGCTAGTATCATATCATCATAACATCCTAGCATCATATACATGTCATGCTAGCAGCATATCATCATATCATTCATCATGGCATCATAAACACATTATGCTAGCATCTAATTATCATAGCATCATACTTTCATCCTAGCAGCCTAGGATTTCATCATAACATAACATCTATAATTGTCATCATATCATGTTATCATACAGTTTATCATCATAACTTACTAACATGCATTCATCATACTTAGCATACTTTCATGCATAAATCATACTAACACATTAACCCGCATTCATCATCATGGCATAGTCACATAACATCATAACATATTAACAACATGTATGCCTGCCCAAAACATAGTTACACATGCATCTAGAACTCACCTGACAGTAGCTCCTTGTATTCTTGACCGAACTTCTTAGCCAAGACTTAAAAACCTACATCAGTACATTGTCTCATTACATTCCATTCTTAGACTCAGAATTTATTCTAAGTCCTCATAGCCTACTAGGTCCCCCTAATAATCCAAGTTCTCGGAACTGTTAGTATTGGAAAAACTTGTAGTTCACGAAGTACTCATGTACACGAAACTCATGGAGTTCATGAATTACTTGAGCACCCGAAACTAATATAGTTCTCGAAATACCCCTAGTACTCGAAATCCATGGACTACGAGAACCTCTAGTTACACGAAACCCATGAGTACTCGAAGTACATAGTACACGAATCACATACTTGAAGGGATTCTAGTCCTCATTTCATGTATATTTTTGGGTACTTATGTTTTCATCATAAAACATCTTAGAAATCTATCTAAAACTTAGGGGAGCTAGTCCTAGGTTCCTTATGTCGTTATAACACGTTGAAACTGCAAAATTTTGAACTTTAAGCATAAAGGTGTGAGCTTTATGCCTAAGTTTACTTTCATATAAAAATCCTAACCTTTTAGTTTAGAACGCTTACTTGATTCTAGATGACCACTTCTGTAGATTCCCATGGGTTTCCTCCTTCAATTCGTTTGGTCGATAAAAAGCATGTTTCTTGAAGTTCTCGAGATCTTTTTCGTGTACTTGAGAGAGAGCGTGCTTACAGCCAAAGGTATGCATGTTTCTCAAGGCACTCATATATATATAGGCATGGTTCTCGAACTGTTTCTCGAAATGGGGAGTTCTCGAATTCATTTTCGAGTACTGGACTTCTCGAAATTCAATTCGAGTACCCCATTTCGTGATCTTAACTAGCTTAATTTATTTTTCGTATATTTTCCTTTAAGTTTATTATTCGTTACACATTCGTAAATTCAAATATCTTGTTTGCGATGTTACACAGCCCGAACGCGGCACAGGAAATTGCCCCCGCGACCTGTGCGTGGCATGGCCATGCGGCCCCATGTAGCTCGGCCATGTGGCCCTTATGGCTCACCTAGCATAGTCCAGCTTGCTTGTTGCTCGAGACATTAAGACCCAACCACCGAACCACCATCGAGCCACCACCATCAACCACCGTCGGCCACTGTACCGTCGCTGGCCGGAATCCGGCCAACTCAGGTGGCTTTTCCGGCAAAAAAGAATATTTCGGAAAAAAGAAATGTTCTGCGAATATTCTATCCAATGCCTATTTTTGTCTGATTTGCGTTTTGAACTCAGTTTCGCGATCCGTTTCGAATTCTGATGATCCGATTTCGATCTGAAAGGCCTATTTTTAATCGATTTCACGTTCCTGACTCATTTTTGCGATATGTTTAGCAATCTAACGACCCGATAATCGATTTTGAAGCTGTTTAAATTCTAATTGTAACCCGGAATTCATTTTCTCATCGGTTTTTAATATAAAAACATATAATCGATCGATTTCGCATTTTGTACTCAGTTTTGCGATCTGTTTTGCAATCCGGAAACCTGATAATCAATTTAGAAGCAATTGGAATTTCGATTATGACCGGAATTCAGTTTTATCATCGGTTTTCAATATGAAAACCTATTCTGGGTCGATTTCGCATTCCGAACTCAGTTTTATGATATGTTTTGTAATCTGACAATCAGATTTCAACCCAGAAGTCTATTGAGAATCCGGGTTTGATACAAAAGTTAATTTCTCACCAAATTAAGTATAAATAACTCACAGAACTTTAATCAATTACAGATTTGCAGTCCAAGAACTAATAATATGAACGTTATGCTCAGTTTATGAGAGGCCCCTAGCCCCTCGGTTGGCAAACATCATATCCATAGTCCTTAAACCATATTTACATTACTATGGCAGCGGAATTTAAGGTGATTACATACATAAAGTACACATATTAAACACACATTAAAACATAACCCACTCTTCTAACAGTCATATAATACAGCCAGTCTATGCCAGGGTAGTCCTCAAGGTATGCCATAAGCCCTCCTGATCTCCTTTCTCAAACTATTCAACCTGATATGCATGTAAAACAAGTCAGCTTTACGCTGGTGAGTTCTAAGTTCATTTCTTAGAAAATCCTTATTCATTCATGTCATTATATAGCATAATCCAAATACATAACATACATGTTCTCATATCATAATTTCATCACATACATAACATCATAACATAATTACATAACATACATATCGTCATAACATCATTCATACAGTGAAGGAACTTCACCGTCAACTGCTGACCCTGAAGTCAAACAGGCTTGTGCAGCACAAGGCTCTTAAACTATCAACCCGAAGTCGATAACTTACATATGCATAAGATTCCATCAACTGGCGACACACAGTCGGCAGGCCCGTGTTTCCACGGGACTCTTAATCCATCAACCGAAGTTGATGGCTCATACCGGTACAAGACTTCTTTACATACATCATTCATATTCATAACATGGTTTAAATCATTTAAACCATCATAAGCAGAAGCGGCTCCTTTCACCGCAGTGCTCAAGTTCTGTCCAACCGTAGCTGGCAAAACCACATTTCCTCCTCGACCTCGGTCGAGTGTCTTATACAAAATAATCTTTTCTTTCTAAATCGCAGTTGAGACTTAAAAACATTCGTTATATCTCAACTGAGATTCTTAAAATCATTCACTTCTCAATCATCGTTGAGACTTAATATATTCTTTACATCTCAGCTGAAATCCTTAAAATCATTTACTTCTCAACCGTAGTTGAGACTTAAAACATTCTTTAGTTTAAAACATTCTTTATCTGAAAACATACTTTTCCTGAAAACATGCTTTACCTGACCATAATCAGGTTAAAATCACTCATACAATAACTTTATACATACATACAATCATTTTCATAAAATAACTTTATAACATGCATATCAGCCCAAAATGATAAAACATTTAAAACAGGGCTATAAGAACTCACCTGATATCTTACAGTAGCAAGATTCCTTGTAAACTGGTACTAATGGTGTAATTCTGCATTAGTTTACACTTAATAAATTATTTATGTTTTAACCTAGTGATTAGATCTTTCTGAACGTTCAATGTCAAAGACATTGTCTTGAAAGTCATCAAATAGTTAATGTTGTTGATTATAATGCTAAAACAGTTCCTAAACAGATTAATGGCTTAGGAACGATCAATCCTTATCATTGATTACCCAGATATCATGAAATATCACAATGTAGTCTTAGAATAGGTTTAATAACCATGTTTAACATACTAATTTGACTGTTATCATAAACATCATATAATCGTTCCAATGAGTATGTTAATGATTGTGATTAGTTTGAAACACTTAGATTTAACCTTTGCATTTCAAAGATTAACCAAGCTAATCACCTATATTGTCATAATCAAATGGATTAAACCATTATAATCATAGTTGTGATTTCATGCAAACCGGGCATTACAACGGATCAAAACAAGGATTTAACCGTTAGAACATTGTGTTCTTCATTTCTAATCAATCCTAGCCATCATCTAGGCAATAATCAACAATCTTAACTATATCATTGCGTTCAAAATCAGGATCTAATCAATCAAAATTAAACTAGAAGGTTAGAACGAATCATTACCTAATCTGACGGGTTTCTGCGGGTAAAACAACGATCAGGACTTGTAAACACGTTCCCTGGCTTCAAATATTCGATCTGATGGCTTTGATTTGGTGATTTGATGAGAAAAGTTCGTCTGATTGTCGTCTGGTGGCGTTCATGTTCGAGATATGTAAAATAATTAACTTTGCTTGAAATCTGATGAAGTAGATCAGATTGTTGCACCGCCACACCCGTAGCGTACCGCGACCAGAAGCCAAAAAGGGCTTCGCGTACCGCGAAGATTTCCGGAGGAATCTTAGATATTTTGCATGCATCGCGTACCGCGGAGGACTTTCAACCCCTCCATCGCGTACCGCGATGAGTCCAGTCGTCCAACACTTAGAAATTTTTCTTCGTTTCGCTATTCCGGACAATCCGTAACTCCGTTTCGCGCACGGTTTTCGCCCACGTTTACCATTTCCCACTTACTATCATCCTGTAATAATTTCAGTTGTCAAGTCAACGTGGATTTCATACACGATCAAATATGCTAATTTTTCGGTTGTTACAGTTTATTGATTTATATCAACTCAGGTGAGTTCACAAACCCTTTTTTCCGTATTCTAGCTTTTGAAACTCGGGGAATGAGAAAACATAAATACTCATTTGAGATATCTTGATTATTGTGAAACTTTGAAATGCTTTTAATGTATTTTGTGAAACATGAAACCTGATTTGCATCATGTGAAACAATGAAACACTTTTGAAACATAAAAACGAAAGCGTTGTAAAACTGATGGGTTGTAAAACACATCCAGTTTTTAAGTGAATTTGAGTCGATTTTAGTTTGTAAATACGTCGTTTATGGTTATTTTTAGTTCCTTTTTACATTTTGTGGCTTTTACAGGTTTTTCGAGTGAAATGAGCGGAAATTGAGGCTAAAACATGAAAGAATCGAGCCCCGTTGAAAACAAGAGAAAAAGACAAAGTTGTCATCATTTTGAAGGCTTCGCGGTATGCTAAGAAGAAGAAACAACGCTCGGCGGTAGGCGAAGGATTTCAGAGGAGTCCCGTTTATTTTGTCGTTCGCGAAAGCTGAGGAAGATATATTGGATCTCGACGGTACGCGACGAAGCTTAAATTTTGAAAAAAGCCAACCATAATTCGAGAATTATAAGGAGAAGCTTTCCAGCCGTTTTGAGAAGTATTCTTGACCATTTTTGAATCAGAGGAGCATCTCTGGAGCTTTTGGAAGCATTTGGAGAGCTTTGGAAAGCTAGGAATTGCTAGGAGGCTAGGGTTTATATGAAGACAACTTGGTTACTTCTTGTTTGTGGATTGTTTGATATCACTAGCCATAGGAAAATATGTGATTGATGTTCTTAGGGTTTTATGTGTGTCTAAGTTTAGAAATCCGGAAGGTGATAAACTTGCCCGGTGATCTTTAGCATTAGGGTCTTTTTATTAACTGCCCGGAAGGGATGTTTCTTTGAAAGTCTTAGTGTTATTGTCATTCCGTGTCAAATTAGACATTTTAAGATTACTCCTTGCATCTTTGGTGTATTGGGACAAGAAAATCAGGAATGTGACTTGTTCATTTAAGTACAAAAGTGTTGTTGGAAAAATCCGGGAGGTGATCTGACTAACTAGTGTGTGTATTGCAAGATTAGGTTTTCTTAGTTGGTTACATCTGGTAATTGATCCACAATCCATTAGGTTACCTATGTTTTGCTGTTTAAGATCCTAGTTCCATCGTGTCAACCAAAGTCAATAGTTTCATTGATAATGCTTATGCCAATAAGCTCCCACTTATAAACCCACACAAGGTTTATCTTTCCATCAATGTGAGACAATCTTATTTCACATTTTTAATGTTTTTAACTACACACTTTTAATCTTCGATGTCTCATTTATCATAGCTTACTTTTGGACACAGTTTAGTTCGTTGTGAACCTCTCACATCGTAGAACATAAGCTTAGTTTTTAATAATTAAACACGTAACAAATACATTATAATGTTCAAAGTTAGTGAAATTCCAACAATAAACTCATTCATACAAATGTGTCAAAATTGTGGCTTTAATCACTCAGGTGTCTTCTCTCACCAATTATTAATTTTTTTATTGCGAGTATTGAATTATCCTTCATTGTTTAGTGTCCTTGGCTCATGTAGCTTTAAAAAACAAAAAAAAATTGCATCACGTATAAATGACGTCATGGTCTCCAATTTTCAATTCACTAGACCTGACGTTTGTGTTATCATCAACTCTAGTTTGTATTTACAAACAGATTTTTTTTAACGGCAATTTGTGATGGGTCATGTACCCACACCTAATAGGAGAAAACCTATTATAGGTGAGAGAGAACATATAGTTTATTATGAAACCTATGTTTTATCCATGCCACAACTTGAATCCGTGAATTCTGTAGTATTAAAATTACATGTTACCTCTTCTTAAGTACTTGAGCTATGGATCATTGGTTACAAACATATCACTAATGATTTGCTAATAATGGAAGTTCAATAGTAGCTAGTTATCCCGTTATTGTTTATTTAATAAAAAAAATAGAATAGGTTTACTATTCTAATCTCCTCTCTATCTTTCTTCTAGTCTATCTATATTTCGTTGACAATTGGATTGATCGTTCGGTACCCAACATTTTATTTTTAAACAAGTGTACTCAAAACTTGGTAATATTTAATGTACGATGCATTCACAAGTTGATTATTTTTAGTGTTAGGCTATGTATAATAGTAGATATTTATTATATGTACTATGCACTTACAACTTCAAGTTGACAAAATATAAGGGATAAAAAATAAAGTGAAAGGAAATTTTTTATTAGTTTAAAAGAAAATGACGATTCATAGGTTTCCAAGCATCTACCACCAAACCAAGTCAAAATAGCCAATGAAAAGTAAAAATGAATTTTATTTGATATTAAATAGGATTATGACTAATAAAAAAGTAGAAGAAATATATGATTGGTAACCAACCTTTAGAATTAACTATATATGATTTTAAGGTTACTAAAAAAACAAATATATAGATAATTTGATGGGAACAAAAATATGTATTGGTAGGAGATTTAGCCTTCATGCATGCAAGCCCACTGTAGTGTTATGACACTTAATGAGTAACTAGTGGTTTTCCGAACGCTATCAGTTGAACTAAGTGTCATTCCGTCAAGGGTTAAGTTGGGACCAAACTCATTGTTTTTCAACTTCTTTTGCGACCTTGTTTGTCGTTTGGGCGACATTCTCCTAAATAAGGAGTACATTGAAACATGAGTGAGAACGTATTCTAGAGAATACCTTCTCAGTGTTTGTGCTACTGATTCCTATACTCGGATATCGAGGTTATTGCTAATGTTGTGGTTTAATCAGTCATGATTGTTAACCATTATCAGGTTTCACCAAGATTCGTATGTATTGCAAATTCATGTTGCTTAAGTATTTTTATTTAGTTGATTTTTGTTGTATACGGTATGGCTTTGTATAAATTGTCATAGTGTAAATTTGTGTCAAAAAAACTAAAATCCGAATCGTATTAAAAAAAACCGGTCCGAATTCTTATTCGGATTATTTGGATAGATTCGGGTTGCATATCATTTTTCTTATTCGGATCGGATATCCACATTCAACTCGAATAATCTGAAATAACCTAATTATTAGGACGTAAAAATCAAGTTTATTTTGGTTATTCAAATTGATTCGGATTCAATAGGGTCTAAAAAGTTTCAAATATGAATAACTCGATTCGAATAAACCGTTATCCATCCTGATAAACATCCATAGCTCCATGTTCACGACACACCATGTCGCAATTTCCCCGGGGGGGGGGGGGGGGGGAGGGTTGAGCGACTTGATCATAATCACATTCATGATCATGAGAAGGCAAGAAGCCAACAAACTAAATGTTCTATAGTTTGATGCATAAGCCTTTTTTATAATTTAAGTAGTTGAATAAAAGACATAATATAATAAAAGACATAATTTAAGTAGTTGTATAAAAGACATAATATCAATCGTTTTTTAAAATAGTTGTGACCCCCCGACCGATGGCGGAAACATCGGGGTGACACGAAGTGTAGAACTGTAGATTGTTCATAGCACAAGGTATAAAGTTGTAAATAATTCATACATTAAATTCAAACATTTATTACATCGTTTCAAATTATCAAACCCTAATTGTTACATCCTTTCAATTCTATTATATTGAACACAAATTAAATGTAAGCTAATCTAAGCTCATTAGTATAGCTAACTTGTCATTTCCACCTGAAACATGTTTAAAATCAAGTGTCAACTACGAATAGTTGGTGAGTTTCATAGGTTTGAATACCCACACCAAAATATGTTTACATAATTGTTATAAATGATGTCATATGTGAACACAAAGCGTAATGAACATAGTTAAAATGAACTAGCAAGTAAAACAGATCAACTGATGTTAACAAATGATGTTCAAATGATGTTTGACCAATGATTAGCACTACAAACAATGCTCAAGCTAGTAAACTATCACCGCGGGCCTCCCCCGAAGGGTAAATCAAACAACGGTGGGATGGTCGGTCCAATAGATCTATCATAGTCACTAAATGTGTGTGATCAATGCCTATCCTTAACTAAAGTTCACAAACTATAAAGCCATTAGCTAAGTTCACATGAAAATGTTTAGAAGTTAAGATAAGTTCAAAGATAACACGTTTCACCCCAAAAGTTCAAAACAAGTAAAAGAGGGGCTATGAAGACTCACCTTAATATGTGTGGTAGTCTTTGATAATGTATATCAAAGTATAGCTCAATGTATATCCAACGAGTTCAAAGTTCACCTAAATAGTCCATTAGGTATAATGTTAACATACTATGTTCTTTGATGGATTTACTTAAGGTTTAAATAGATCAATCGTTCGATTTGTTGTGAATAATTAACCTTAAATTTCATTATGATTTGTTAAATGGAAGTAGTAATAATGTTTGAGAATGTTTAGATTGCTTATGTTACATAGAATATACAATACTTGTTTTTATCATTTAAAACTCATTTTTTGTTAAACAAAATATTACAATACTTGTTTTTATCATTTAAAACTTCCAAATGATATTTAATGATCTTTCCAAAGAATTTATTAAATAACATGTCAAAATAAATATTTGTTATATTATAAACAAAATAATTGATTTGATAAGTTGTAAGTATTGTAAATAATTGATGTTTATGCAAACATTTTAGTTTATCAAAAATATATGTATAAAAATAAAATAATAATAATAATAATAATAATAATAATAATAATAATAATAATAATAATAATAATAATTTATACAATATTTGCTTCATTGTATAAAATTATATCCTTTTAAGATTTTTAATGAATTTTAGTTTTTTTTAAATAACTTTTTTTATTTCAATTTCATAAATTATTAATGAAATAATAAATAAGTTATAAAATATTTAAAACTTATTTAACGTAACTTATGTTTTATAAAATTTACAATACAACATAAGTTTTTTTACAAAATAATTTTATATATCATAAATAAATATTTTCTTTCAATTTATGAAATTCTCATAAAATAAGTTATAAACATGAAATAATATGTTTAAAACTTATTTGGATGTAAACCTATTTTTTATAAAAATCATAAGTTATAACAAAAAATAAATTTATATAGTAATAAAAATATTTATTTTATAAATGTATGAAATTGTATGAAATTTTTTTACTAAATTTTTTTTTCAGTATTTTTGTTATGCTAATGGTAGTAATTTAATAAAAAGAGTTTTCTGTAAAAACATAATTTAAAATTGGGCTTTAAATAAAGAGTTATAATTAAAATAACAAAAATGGGGCTCGAACCCGCGACCATCGTGTCTGAACCAAGAGGCCAAGCCGAGCCCTAATCCCCATTCTCGACCAGATTCATTTGATTTTTGAACTCGATGATAGAATTAAAGACGGGGCTTTGATTCCCCACTAAAAACCGAGTATCTTGACGTAAAATACACTAACCTGTTCTCACTGAATGATGGTATTCGATCGCGATTTCGGAAATGGTTTGAATGAGGCTTGTGGCTCTTGATTCTTGTTTCAGAATGTATGTGCGTGTGTTTGGTGTGCTCAGAAAGCTTCGAAGGTCTTCAGTGGGTTACATGGGTGAGGAAGAAAACCATGTTTGGGGTTTTGACAGTTTTGGCCCCTCACAGTTTTCTTCTAATAATAGTTTCAGAATTGTCAAGGTTGACCCTTTAACCTTTTTTTATTAATACTTTCTAAGTTGATAAACTTAATATAATGAATTTAAGTTTTATAGAACTATTATAAACAAGTATTTTATGTGTTTGTAGGTATTTAATCATTGTTTAACATCATATTTAAGTTAAATAATTTAAAACAAAGTTGTTTGTATTATTTACTTAAAGTTTATAAAAACAAATTTGATTTAGGTTAAAAGTTTATAAATGTTTGATTCATTAATTCACAATGTTTAGTAACTTAAAATTATATAATTACAACTAAATTATTTGTTCGCTTATTTATTTGTCAACCAAATAGCCTAAATTTTATATAAACCTTTTATCACCCTTTTTTTTATAACCATTTTACTTATAAAAATGAGATTAATTAGTTTATTTCTTATTTTTTTTAATTTGTATAAATAAAAAAATTATATAGCTTAGCTACAATCATATGTATGTATGTGTTTGTGTGTGTGTATATAGATATATTAAATTACGTTTAATGTGTAAACTCTTATAAATGAAATTTCAAGTGACGTCACAAATCGTGTATTAAATATAATTGTTTAAAATTTCAAGAATGTTACAATAGTTAATCAAATGAATTAAGTACAGGACTCACTCATAGAATTTAGGGGTGTTCATCAAGTCATATTATGAGTGATTCAGTTTATTCTTATCGGCTTATTTAGATTTGACTTTATTTTGCCTCTATCTGAACACGATCCGACCCGAATTAACTACTATCTCATCTGACCCAAATCTATACCTATTAAAATTCGGTTCGAATTCGGATATATTCGAATAAAGTTGAATAAAATTTACTATTTTTTTCTTGTTTTGTCTATTTATTTTTCCTATATTCTGGTCCATAAGAGTAACATTTTACTAATTTAGAATCATAACAAAACATTTAAAGTTAAAATTAAAAACCGGTTACAAATCTATCGAAATAAAATAGTTTAAGTAAATTTCATAACTCATAAAAAAAATATCTTTAACAAACCGAATAACTTGAAATTTAATAAGGGTCAATTGTCTCGTAATCGGATTATTCGGATACCATAACAACCCGAGTTACATAAAAGCAGATATCTGAATCTAACCCGAATTTCCAAATAACATTTTCGGATTCAGATTAATCCGACATGAACAACCCAAATCAAGATTCGAGTCGAGTTTTAAGATTTCAGATACGATTCGAACTTTATTTTTTTTGGATTTCAGATATTTATAACACGTTGGTTTAATTTGCTTGATGATTACACACTGTTAGAATGATAGAAATATGACTTTATGAGTGGAATCATTCTTTCATGTGCGCTTATGTGACTTTATTTTCCTTTATTCACATTTGGAGGTGGGCAAAAAAAGGGACTCGGAACCCGAACCGGAACCGGTCATACCCGAATTGGTGGGTACAAACGGGTCCGGTTTTTCAGACAAATTAGAACTGGAACCGAAACCGGAACTGGGAAAACCGGAACTGTTTTCACCTATACCCGGCCAAAACCCGAACCGGAACCGGTCGAAACCCGGAACGGGAACCGGGTATTGACTTTGTTGGCCGGAACTGGAACCGGTTCCAGAACCGGAACCGGTTTTAGAAAAAAAAAACCCGATTTGCGCACCTCTATTCACATTTATTATATGACTTTACCCTCACTTTCAATGGGTTAGATTATTAGTGTATCGGTGTGTCAATGTCATTATTTTCTTGTAATTTTATTTTTAAAATATAGTGTAAATTACAGTTTATTGTTTAAGGTTTTAACCATTTAAAAACAAAACAAAATATTATATTAATACGGCCCATGTGATTTAAATAAATAAAGGTTGTGGCCTCTATCCATATTGTTCTAACGGTTTTAGCTCATGTGGTTAAAGCATTTTAATTGTTAGAATAGTTATGGTTGGAGCCAAAAATGCTAGTTATTTAAAGCACAGGAGAAACATTAATAAAATATTCTATTTTTTGTTGAAAAAGTTAGATCACTTAAACCATAATGGCCAAAACTATAAATTACTCTAAATATATTCAAAAATATGTATTAAGTAAAAGTTATGTGAGTGTGATGTAATTGTTTTGATCTAAGTATATTATATAGATGATAAGAATGATATATGAAGATTAAGACCCTTTATGTTTGTTATCATGATTATCAAGGCCGGCCATGGGGAGGGGCGGGGTGGGCGACTGCCCCGGGCCCGACAATTTAAGGGCCTGAAACTTTTAAAAAAAATTATATATTATATATACAAAAAAAATTATATAAGAAATATATAACATTAATGTTTAAAAGGGTGCATAAGCAGTCAGAAAAGGGGCAAACCGACCTCTGTCCTGGGCCCAATTTTTTTAGAAAACACAAAATTTTTGATATATATGTATATATAGAGAATCAGTTAATGGTTTATTTGGTTCTGTTTTATAAATTTTCAATTTTTTCCCTATCCAAAAACTGAATCGAATTTGAGAATCGGTTTGGTTCGGTTTCGCTTAAAACCCAACAAACAGATTAAAAATCAAATAAACCGGTTAAAATCAAATAAACCGATCTGAATATACCAAATTCAATCGAATAAACCGATTAAAAACCAAATAAACCGGTAAAAAAACCGAATAAACCGAATTCAAGCTTATATATTATTAATAAGATAATACATTTAAATCTGAATTCTGTTTAATAGGTTAACCAAACAAACCGAATTCAAAAAATTTAGAATGATAACTAAACCAAAAACCGAAATTCGGATACGGTTAAAAAATGAACCGAAAACCGAATTTGGAATTCAAAGTGAGGAGCCAAACCGAATTCAAAATTCGGTTCGGTTTTTCAGTTACGAACACGGTTCGGTTTTCAAGTTACGAATGCCGTTCGGTTTTTTTAGTTACGAACACGGTTCGGTTTTCGATTTTCTTGAACACCCGTAATTTAACATTTGAATTCACTAGAGGTCTTTTTTTCCGGTTCGTCTTGTTCGCCATAATTTTTAAGACCGCCTCTAAAAGGGCCCATTTTCTCCCCTCGCCCCAGGCCCCAGAATTTTTTTTGATTTTCGGGGCCGGCTCTGATGATTATAGATGACGCATCACTATGAGTTACATGATATATTAGTATGTTACAATAGTCTGGTTTTGTTAATTTTTATTCTAGGAACATGCTCTGTACCCCCCTGTCTCTCTCACACACACTGTAAATCACTTGTTGATTATAAGTAGACCAAACTATTGTTATCCTAATTCAGTTCTCATCATCAACACAACATCACACTTGATGATGAGATCCAGCAACTCAATCATCCAACCATGCAACTAAGGTCCGATATCCGAAATAGTTTTTTTAGATATTTTTTTGGATATTCCGGTACTTTTTTCGGATATTTTTCGAATATATCATATGTTTTTTCGGATATTCGATATATATTTTTTAATTTTTTTTATTTTTTTCTGATTTCGAATTCAAATGGTGAAAATCACCTTCCAAAATTTATAGATATCCGAAACACCGGATATCCGAAAATAACGTCTCTAGAAGCAACGATAACACCACCACCGAATTTGGGTTTTGATAATTACGATGATGATGGCGACCTTTGATGGCCGGAGGTAATGGTAGTCTAACGAGGTGGCTAAAGTTGAATAGAAGAAGAGGTAATTAATGTGAGAGAGAAATTACGAGGAGAGACGTAAGACTATACATTAAGACATGTCGACAACTTTTTTCTAAAATTGAGCTATCACTTAATTTATTTTTTAAATAAAGTTATTTGTATTGATCACATGCTCATTACTTAACGTAGACGTCACTTAATCATCAAATAAAAACTAACGTCATTACCCCTCATTATTTCACATTATCATTACATATGTTATCATGATTCTCTCATCATTCCACGTTATCAATTATTATTTGATTTTTAATTTTTTTTAATTATAGATTTATATATATATTAAACAATATAATAAAAATTACACAATAAAATTAAAATTAAAATTAATCTACATAATAAAATTAGAAAAAAAAAACATTAAAAAAAATTAAATACTTAAAAAAAACTACATATTTTTTCTTTGATTATTTTAGACATGTTCAACCAAATCGCTTTTAACCATGTAATGTATTCCTCTCTGTCGGATCTACGCGCATATTTCAATTTTTTCATCCGGTGTAACTCGTCAACCGGAACGTCGATCTCTTCATAATTTTGGCAAATATCTTTTCCTTTATACTCCAAAATCATGTTATGCAAAATAATGAAAGCATACTTAGCATCTCAAATTTTACTTTCCTCCAAAATATTACATGGTTACACACCATATAGTACACCGAAAGCCCATTCGACATCCTTTCTTGCCGTCTCTTGAGCTTTTTTAAATTATTTCCGTTTGTCATCGTCTTCACGAGTATATGTAAATGATTTGAAAAACGTAACATATTAAGGGTAGATATCATTGGCAAGATAGTACCCATCATTGACGAAGCATAGAAGGGGCGGGGAGTGGCGACCGCCCCCCTCTTTTTTTCGTCGGCAGTGCTAATTTTCGGACCGTAAGGTAATTTTTTTTAAAAAGATTGGTTTCGCCCCCTCAAATTTTTTGTTAAACCAATCAAGTTTTAAAAAATACTCATTCCTTCCCTCTCATTTTTTACCTCTTTTAAAACAAATTACCATTTTTTCTCCTTATTTTCCTTAATTACTAAAATCCCAATCTAGCCCTAATCCCTTAAAACTTGAAATCCCGTCCATTTCGTGCATCATCCACCACTCAACCACACCAAACCCAATGTCACACCCCCACCTCTCGTCACCTGAGATGATGTCATAAGTCTCATCCTTTTAGTTGCGGAAGCATAGTGGTGATGTCTCAGAGATGAGGTGTGACTTACTTGAACCGATATCACAGCACACAGATTCACTTAAAATAAGGATAATACATTACAAAGGTTTCATCAATACAGTAACATGACAACTTAGTTTATTACACAACTAAACTCCTTAATTACATAAGTGTGACGTGCATCCTCACCGTATCGTCACCGTTGCCCTGCAAAAATGTTAAGTTTGAAACGTCAGCACAAAGCTGGTGAGATCGACAGTTCATTTAAAACAATATGATATGGTAAGTATGTTCTCAAAGTTTCAGTTCATGATAACCATGGGACCCGTATCTAGTTCCTTTCGGACAGTTGTTTGTTCACAAAGATACTACCCGTCGGTAGATATCTTATTGCCTCATTATCTTAATGTCTATCACCAACATTAAGAAGTTGTTATGAAAACAGGTACCAAACATTCACACCAGGGGAGATGCAATCCTCCCAGCAAATGGGTTGTCAGCCAATAGTACTATCAATGGTTCCTGTTCGGCCGCACATGGGTTCACTAGATACAGTTCACGAATGAGGACTTTTGATACTGTGATAGATTGTCTAACGGCAAAATCCCATGAAATCACACAAAAAGTCACATGAAATCACACAGATATCAGTGATGCATATCATATGTTCAGAAAAAGAGTTACAGAGTTTCCCCGATGTTTATAAAACATTAAAAAGAAAAGGGGTTGTACGAAACTCACTTGATGATTCAGTGGTAGCAGAATATCACACAAACTGGTAATAATATGATGATTCTGCATTAAGTTCATGTTTAATAAGTTATTAATGTTTAAACGTACTGATTAAATCCTTTTGAACGTCCAATGTCAAAGACATTGCATTGAAAGTCATCAAACCGATATTAGATTATCAATTATTTATTTTAGTGTCATATCATACAATGTATGATAATGTAGGAACCTATATTGATTTAAGTTCCTAATACAAGGTTGATGACACGTTTAACTAATCCGAACAATCTCAGATTAATCAAATAGTTAATGTTGTTGATTATAATACTTAAGCATTTACTAGACAGTTTAATGGCTTAGGAATGATTAATCCTTGTTATTGATTACCCAAATATCATGAAATATCACAATGTAGTATTAGAATAGGTTTAATAACCATGTTTAACATACTATTCTGACTGTTATCAGAAACATCAGATAATCGTTCCGACGAGTATGTTAATGACTGTGATTAGTTTGAAACACATGGTTTTCACGTTGCATGTCAAGGATTAATCAAACTAATCACCTACATTGTCACAACCAAATGGTTTAAACCATTATAACCATTGTTATGATTTCATGCAAACCGGGCATTACAACGGATCAAAACAAGGATTTACCCGTTAGTAGTTCGAGTTTGTCATTTATAATCAATCCTAGCCATCATCTAGACAATAATCAACAACCCTAACTATCTCATTACGTTCAAAACTAAGATTTAATCACTCATAATTTAAATAGAAGGTTAGATTGAACCATTACCTAATCCGGAGAAGTTCTGCGGATAGAAAGATGATCTGAACTCGTATAAACGTTCCCGGATGCGATCTAAACGTTCCAGAGGCTTCGAAACAGAGATTTTATGTGTTGGATGGTGAAAATTTCGAAGGTGATGGTGGTGTCTTCGGCTGGAAGAAACAAGATGATGAGAATGATGATGACTGATGAAATCTGATCTTTTTAAGCAAGTTGGCGACATCCCCATCCGTCGCGTACCGCGGAGAAACAAAAAGTGAGCTTCGCGTACCGCGGAGAAATCCGGAGAAATCTCAGATATTTTCAAGCATCGCGTACCGCGACGATCCCTAAACTTATCCATAGCGTACCGCGAAGACCAATTTTTCCCATTTTTCGACAGAAACTTCGTTTTGCGATTCCGGACCATCCATAACTCCGTTTTGTACGCGGTTTTCGCCCATGTTCATCATTTCTCACATACTATCTTCCCATAATAACTTCGATTGTCAACTCCACATGAATTTTAAGCACGATCACATGTGCTCATTCCTTTGATGACGTAATTCTTCGTACGCAATTATCACAGTCTCCTCCTGTTAGAAAAATTTCGTCCCGAAATTTAGGAAAGACTTACTCGATAACAATTGATCATGTGAATAGGTGTGGGTATTTCTGTTTCATCTGATCTTCACGTTCCCACGTATATTCAGGTCCACGCTTTGAGTTCCATCGAATTTTGACGATAGGTATTCGACTGCGTTTCAGGACCTTCACCTCTCGATCCATTACTTCAACTGGTTCTTCCCGGAATTGAAGTTTCTCATCAATTTGGATTTCTTTCAGAGGTACAATCAGTGATTCATCAGCTAAACATTTCTTCAAATTGGATACATGGAAGACATCATGAACGTTACCGACTTCAGGAGGTAATTCAATTTTGTAAGCCACGGATCCGATTCGTTCAAGAATTTTGAACGGACCTACAAATCGTGGTGAAAGTTTACCTTTCTTCCCAAATCTGAAGATGCCCTTCCATGGTGAAACTTTCAACATTACTAAATCACCGATTTGAAATTCCAACGGTCTACGACGATTGTCAGCATAACTCTTTTGTCGATCGCGAGCAGCTTTAATTCGTTCTTGAATAAGTGCGATCTTATCAGTTGTTTCTTGAATAAGTTCTGGGCCTATGATTCGATTTTCACCCACCTCTGACCAACAGACAGGTGATCTACACTTGCGTCCATAGAGTGCTTCAAATGGAGCGCATTTAATACTGGTATGATAGCTGTTGTTATATGAAAATTCAACAAGTGGAAGATGAACATCCCAGCTACCACCAAAATCAATAACACAGCTTCTCAGCATATCTTCCAAAGTTTGATTAGTTCGTTCGGTTTGACCGTCAGTTTGTGGATGATAAGCGGTGCTCATATTGATTTGTGTGCCCAGAGCATTCTGAAGAGTTTGCCAAAATCGTGATGTGAATCGACTATCTCTGTCAGAAATGATAGAGATTGGTACCCCATGACGAGATACAATCTCGTTAATGTAGAGTTTAGCGAGTCGATCCATAGAGTAATCTTCTCGGATGGGAATAAAATGCGCAGATTTAGTAAGGCGATCAACGATAACCCATATAGAGTCATGATTATGCGATGTTCTGGGTAATTTGGTAATGAAATCCATAGAGATCTGATCCCATTTCCACATGGGAATCTCCGGTTGTTGTAATAACCCAGAAGGTCGTTGATGTTCAGCCTTAACCTTTAGACACGTTAAGCATCGACCCACGTATTCTGCGATGTGTTTCTTCATTCCAGGCCACCAATAAAAATCTTTAAGATCTTTATACATTTTATCGGCACCTGGATGAATAGAATACCTGGACTTGTGCGCCTCATCCAAGATAATTGTTCGAGATTTACCGAATAGAGGAACCCACATTCGGTCTTTGAAATACAACAATCCATCGTCTTTGGTATCAAGTTTCTTATCTAATCCTCTCAGTCCCTCAGCAGAATAGTTCGTTGCTTGTAAAGCTTGTTGCTGAGCTTCTTTAATTTGAGGAATTAGACTAGTTTGAATAGTCATACCTAACGCTTTCACTCGTAAAGGTTTGACTCTTTCCTTGCGACTTAAGGCATCGGCTACAACATTCGCCTTGCCTGGGTGATAACGAATTTCACAATCATAATCGTTCAATAGTTCTACCCATCGCCTTTGTCGCATGTTTAACATCTTCTGATCTAGAATGTGTTGAAGACTTTTGTGATCAGTGTATATAATACACTTAGTTCCATACAAATAGTGTCTCCAAATCTTGAGCGCAAACACCACTGCACCAAGTTCTAGATCATGAGTGGTATAGTTCTTCTCGTGTACTTTCAATTGCCGAGAAGCGTAAGCAATCACCTTATCGTTCTGCATTAAAACACACCCGAGACCTTGGCGTGAAGCATCACAGTACACTGTGAAATTATCAATTCCTTCCGGTAATGCCAAGATAGGTGCGTTGCAAAGTTTGTGTTTCAACAGTTGGAACGCCTCCTCCTGTTGAGAACCCCATACAAACTGTTGATTTTTCTGTGTCAATGTAGTTAATGGCAGGGCTATCTTTGAGAAGTTCTTGATGAATCGACGATAATAACCTGCCAACCCTAAAAATTGACGTATTTCTGTTGGGGTTCGCGGGGTTTCCCATTGTTCTACCGCTTTAATCTTACTGGGATCCACCTGAATGCCATCTTGATTAACCACGTGTCCAAGAAATTGCACTTCTCGTAACCAGAACTCACACTTGGAAAATTTGGCATATAATTTCTCATGTGCCAACAGTTCTAAGATCAGTTTCAAGTGTTGAGCATGTTCTTGTTGGCTTCGAGAATAAATAAGAATGTCATCAATAAATACAATCACAAATTTATCCAAGTAAGGCCTACATACCCGATTCATCAGATCCATAAAAACTGCAGGTGCATTTGTTAATCCAAACGGCATTACTAGAAATTCATAATGCCCATATCGAGTTCGGAATGCAGTTTTAGGAACATCATCTTCATGCACTCGTAACTGATGATATCCGGATCTCAAATCAATCTTTGAAAAGTAGGTAGCGCCTTGAAGTTGATCGAACAAATCATCTATACGTGGCAATGGATAACGATTTTTGATTGTTAATTTATTGAGCTCCCGGTAGTCAATACACATCCTGAATGATCCATCCTTCTTTTTCACAAAAAGGACTGGTGCTCCCCAGGGTGAGAAACTAGGTCTAATAAAACCCTTGTCTAACAGTTCTTGTAGTTGACCTGAAAGCTCTTGCATCTCTGAAGGTGCTAAACGATAAGGGGCTTTAGCCACAGGTGCTGCACCTGGAATCAAGTCAATACGAAATTCAACTTGTCTCACTGGGGGTAATCCTGATATATCGTCAGGAAAAACTTCAGGAAAATCTTTGACTACTGGAATATCTTCGATATGCTTTTGTGAAGAGCTGTTATTGATCACATAAGCTAGAAAAGCCGGACACCCTTTCCGTAAGCATTTCTGAGTTTGCATACATGAAATGATACCCAGTTTTCTACCAGCTTGTTCACCTTGAACTATCAGTGTATTACCCTCAGGTAACGGAATACGGATCATCTTAGTTTGACATATTACTTCAGCTTGGTTAATGGAAAGCCAGTCCATGCCGACAACGACATCAAAACTCCCAAGCTCAATAGGAAGTAATTCAATATTGAAAAGATGATCATTCAGATTCAAGGAACATCCTTGAATGACACTGTTAGTTTTGATTAACTTGCCATTAGCAAGTTCAATAACGTAAGGAGTTTCTAATTCTACCGCAGGCAATGACAGTAAGGATGCAAATTCAGGAGAGATAAAACTCTTATCTGCCCCCGTATCAAAGAGAACTGATGCATATAAGTTATTGAGTAAGAACGTACCAGTAACAATGTTAGCATCGTGTCTCGCCTCGGTAGCACCAATCTGGAAAGCTCTACCTCTAGCTTCATTCCCCGGATTGGTGTTGTTATTGTTTGGACAGTTTCTAATCAAGTGGTCAGGACTCCCACACTTGTAACACGACCTGTTTGTTTGAGTGGTTTGTTGTGGTGCTTGATTTGGTTGGCGAGCAGGTAAATTACAATACTTGGTGTAGTGCCCAACTCTATTACAGTTGGCACAAGTAGGACACTGTCCCGTATGATGAAATGAACACCGAGTACATTTAGGTGCTTGCCCAACATAGTTTCTCCTCTCAGGAGTAACAGCAGCATAATTTTTCACAGTTTGTTTGCTCTGGTTGATCTCAGCCGGAGCTCTCGCCTTAGCTTTGCCAAACCACTTTCGTTTGGTACCTTTAGAAACAGTTGAGGTACCGACATCACTACGACCCACGGCCGTCTGAGTTTTTGTTACCAACATACCACTCCTTACCGCCTCATCGGTAAGCTTAGTGGTCAACAGAATTGCACGTTTGAGGGTTGTGGGTTCTGCTGCAGTTACCATTCCCCGAATCTGGGGAACCAAACCCTTAATATACTTCTCGATTAATGCAGCTTCAGTAGGAAACATATCGGGAAGTAAACATGTGAGTTCATGAAAACGATGAGTATACGCTAAACAGTCAGCTCCAATCATCGAGTGATTCCAGAATTCCTCCTGGAGCTTTTGTATTTCGGTGAGTGGGCAGTACTCTGATCTAATCAGAGTTTTAAACTCATTCCAGCCCATTGAGTCGACTGTAGCTGAGCCCAACGTTTTTGCCTGGGTATTCCACCAGGTTAAAGCTGATTCTTTGAAAGAACAGGCAGCATAAGACACTTTATGCTCCTCTAGACACTGGCTGATTTTCAGTTTCGTTTCCATTTCCTCGATCCACCTTAGCAATCCGGCCGCTCCCTCTTTACCAGTGAAAGTAGGAGGGTTACAGGAAGCGAAATACTTATAAGTGCATCCCTGTCGTGGTGGATCAGGAACAGTTGTAGTTGTACCAGTGGTATGATGAGTTTCGGCATGACCACCGGTAGCATTGTGTTCTGTGTGAGTATGAACCCCACCAGAACCCGAAGCGATATGAGGTTGATGTGGTATCAAAACACCACAAGCCGATAGCTGTTCACGCACAATCCGTGCTATCATTGCTTCGTTTGATTCAGATCCGCCTGCACCAGCAGGTGGAACAGGGTTTGCTCCCGGGTTCACAGGTGGACCAGTACTTGTTTCCAGATTAACTTGCGGATCTGGATTTGATTCAGTATTTACTGGTGGAACTTGATTTGACCCCGGGTTAGTAATGTTCTTCATAGATCTCTTGGTCGGTCGACCTCGTTTCGGAGCCATTTTTCTGCTCACATGCAGACAACACAGATCAGTTCAAGAACATTAGATATATATAACCCGTTAAATCACATAAATTCAATCATGTTCAGTTATACTGACTTTATGAAATTGAAAATGTGATTATAATAAATACAGTATAACTACCTGACACAGTCAAGATAGATGATCAGTACACCGTGATCATACAATTGTTTGTAGTTATACTTAGTCCTAATAATTCAAAACATGTCAAAATATTTCACAACTCACCTCATTGTGACATCAATATGTTAATATTTACATGTTTTTGATATAGGATCACTTAGGACTTGAAATGTTGCCACACAGGACTTTGATATGTTTGTCACACAGACAATTGAAATGTTGCCACACAGGACTTTGATATGTTTGTCACACAGACAATTGAAATATTGCCACACAGAACTTTGATATGTTTGTCACACAGACAATTGAAATGTTGCCACACAGGACTTTGTTATGTTGCCACACAGGACTTTGTTATGTTTGTCACACAGACAATTGAAATGTTGCCACACAGGACTTTGATATGTTTGTCACACAGACAATTGAAATGTTGCCACACAGGACTTTGTTATGTACCACACAGGACTTTGTTATGTTGCCACACAGGACTTTGTTATACCTACACATGCAACACAATAAATACTAACAAATGTACATAAACCACCATTTCATTACACTAAATCAACTTTGATACACCCAAAAAGTTTTGTACATTAACTACCAACACACCAAACATCAAAACCAACTAAAGGGAGATCTATTTCACAACCAAAAATTTCCCTATGCATCATACACTAGCAACCTATCCGTCAGTACATATGATAACCCAAAAGAAAACCGCCTCATCATACTTATCGTAGAAAATACGATAAACAAGAAAACAACATGGCTACAGCTGCCATGAACACTCCCACCACTAACATCCTGGTCTCAAAACTCGCCATCCCAAGCCAAACCACGAACTCTCTCACCCTTTCTACTCCCGCACTCCACACCGCAACCTGCTGCCAGAATGTAACAACAAGCCTCTGCACCCAGGTCCTCTGCAGTCGCTCCTCCATCGTTGCTCTCCACGCCTGAGTATTAACACCTAAAACATTCACCTGCTCCATAAGGGTCAGGTGAGAAGTGAGAATATCCAGAACAGTAGTGCGGGTATCCTCCAGAAGTGTATGGTGCTGAGATACATCATGTCTCAAAGCCTGTAGATCCTGAGAGATCTGCTGCACTTGCGCCCGCAACTCGGCTTGGTGGGAGGATTCTCCCACCTCATGAACAGCCTGTGGCTCATCCCGCTGAGCCATCTGATGTCTGGGAGGTAATCCAGTGGTCTTGCGGGCCTGTCCCCGCATCCTCCTAAGTCCATCCCATGCTGGGGCTCTCGGTGGAGATGGCATAGGTGCTGGTGCATGTGCTGGTGCTGGTGGTGGTGGCGTAACTGGTCTAGGAGCTGACGGTGTACGTGGTGCTGCAGGTGTCGCCTGTGAGGCTACCGACAAAGCCTCGTCAGGATCTGAGTCTGCTCCCGAACTGTCACTCGGAGTATCATCCAATACCACATAAGGAAACCGCTGATATATGTATCTTTCCCCTTGGTCTGCCATCGCTGTAGAAACAGAATTCTCAGATCAGTACCATGAAATAAATATTGAATATAATATTCAACGTAAACATGATATGAGACGTCCTCCTATCTTAACGCAACTATTCGTTCCTATTATTATTAATGTTCTGCTTGAGTTGAATCAAACTAAAATGCACACGTGTTGCGAATTTCAGTTATGCTGGCCACTCATAACTGAAATTCGGACCACCTGATTATCCTGGCTTAATTCAAAACAAGTTTTGTTCGTTAAACATGTTCGGTGCTCTCTGTGTCACTATACGAGCCTATGGTTATAGTCTAGGTCTCTAAGTCCACCTAAATTCTATAACCTGTGGCTCTGATACCACCCTGTCACACCCCCACCTCTCGTCACCTGAGATGATGTCATAAGTCTCATCCTTTTAGTTGCGGAAGCATAGTGGTGATGTCTCAGAGATGAGGTGTGACTTACTTGAACCGATATCACAGCACACAGATTCACTTAAAATAAGGATAATACATTACAAAGGTTTCATCAATACAGTAACATGACAACTTAGTTTATTACACAACTAAACTCCTTAATTACATAAGTGTGACGTGCATCCTCACCGTATCGTCACCGTTGCCCTGCAAAAATGTTAAGTTTGAAACGTCAGCACAAAGCTGGTGAGATCGACAGTTCATTTAAAACAATATGATATGGTAAGTATGTTCTCAAAGTTTCAGTTCATGATAACCATGGGACCCGTATCTAGTTCCTTTCGGACAGTTGTTTGTTCACAAAGATACTACCCGTCGGTAGATATCTTATTGCCTCATTATCTTAATGTCTATCACCAACATTAAGAAGTTGTTATGAAAACAGGTACCAAACATTCACACCAGGGGAGATGCAATCCTCCCAGCAAATGGGTTGTCAGCCAATAGTACTATCAATGGTTCCTGTTCGGCCGCACATGGGTTCACTAGATACAGTTCACGAATGAGGACTTTTGATACTGTGATAGATTGTCTAACGGCAAAATCCCATGAAATCACACAAAAAGTCACATGAAATCACACAGATATCAGTGATGCATATCATATGTTCAGAAAAAGAGTTACAGAGTTTCCCCGATGTTTATAAAACATTAAAAAGAAAAGGGGTTGTACGAAACTCACTTGATGATTCAGTGGTAGCAGAATATCACACAAACTGGTAATAATATGATGATTCTGCATTAAGTTCATGTTTAATAAGTTATTAATGTTTAAACGTACTGATTAAATCCTTTTGAACGTCCAATGTCAAAGACATTGCATTGAAAGTCATCAAACCGATATTAGATTATCAATTATTTATTTTAGTGTCATATCATACAATGTATGATAATGTAGGAACCTATATTGATTTAAGTTCCTAATACAAGGTTGATGACACGTTTAACTAATCCGAACAATCTCAGATTAATCAAATAGTTAATGTTGTTGATTATAATACTTAAGCATTTACTAGACAGTTTAATGGCTTAGGAATGATTAATCCTTGTTATTGATTACCCAAATATCATGAAATATCACAATGTAGTATTAGAATAGGTTTAATAACCATGTTTAACATACTATTCTGACTGTTATCAGAAACATCAGATAATCGTTCCGACGAGTATGTTAATGACTGTGATTAGTTTGAAACACATGGTTTTCACGTTGCATGTCAAGGATTAATCAAACTAATCACCTACATTGTCACAACCAAATGGTTTAAACCATTATAACCATTGTTATGATTTCATGCAAACCGGGCATTACAACGGATCAAAACAAGGATTTACCCGTTAGTAGTTCGAGTTTGTCATTTATAATCAATCCTAGCCATCATCTAGACAATAATCAACAACCCTAACTATCTCATTACGTTCAAAACTAAGATTTAATCACTCATAATTTAAATAGAAGGTTAGATTGAACCATTACCTAATCCGGAGAAGTTCTGCGGATAGAAAGATGATCTGAACTCGTATAAACGTTCCCGGATGCGATCTAAACGTTCCAGAGGCTTCGAAACAGAGATTTTATGTGTTGGATGGTGAAAATTTCGAAGGTGATGGTGGTGTCTTCGGCTGGAAGAAACAAGATGATGAGAATGATGATGACTGATGAAATCTGATCTTTTTAAGCAAGTTGGCGACATCCCCATCCGTCGCGTACCGCGGAGAAACAAAAAGTGAGCTTCGCGTACCGCGGAGAAATCCGGAGAAATCTCAGATATTTTCAAGCATCGCGTACCGCGACGATCCCTAAACTTATCCATAGCGTACCGCGAAGACCAATTTTTCCCATTTTTCGACAGAAACTTCGTTTTGCGATTCCGGACCATCCATAACTCCGTTTTGTACGCGGTTTTCGCCCATGTTCATCATTTCTCACATACTATCTTCCCATAATAACTTCGATTGTCAACTCCACATGAATTTTAAGCACGATCACATGTGCTCATTCCTTTGATGACGTAATTCTTCGTACGCAATTATCACACCCAAGCCTCCAACTCCAAAACTTTAAGCCGACAACTGACCCTTCCGAGTTCCGACCAAGCAGTCCTCCTCGACGAGATGACAACCAACCCTCCTCGGGACCTCGACGACCACCAACCGGCGGCTCCTCCCTTTCCGACTTCCGAGCTCCGACAAACCAACCGTCCAACCGCTGTGCGTCATGTAACATCCCAAAATTTTATAATATAAGTTACTTGAACTTACTAATGGGCAACGAATAATAAGCGTTAAGGAAGATAGACGAAGAATAAAAATGTTCAGGCCTCGGGTTCGTGTACTCGAAACTTGTATTCGAAAATCCCCCCATGTTTCGAGTACTGGGACATTTCCTATAAATACCTGTGCCTTGGGAAATGTGCGAACCTTTGGCTAAAGCACATTTTCTCTCGAGTACACGAAGTAGAGTCCCAGGACTTCAAGAATCGAGCTTTGATCGACCAAACGGAAGGGGAAACGCACGGGAATCTACAGGAGTGATCACCTAACTTCAAGTAAGTGTTCCAAACCAAAAAGCTAGGATTTTTATGCAAAGGTTATGATGGTTAAACAAAAAGTGAACCTATGCATAAAGCTCACACCTTTATGCATAAAGTTCAGAACTTTGAGGTTCCAGCATGTTGGTAACAACATAAGGAACCTAGAACTAGCTCCCCAAAGCCTTAGATGAATTTCTGAGACGTCTAATGATGAAATGATGAGTACACGAAGTTATACACTAAGGGTATTTCGGATACAATGTTCATGTCGAATACAATGATTATTTCGAATACATGGGTATTTCGAGTACAGAGGTCATTTCGAGTACACAGACTATTTCGTGTACATGGCCATTTCGAATACAAGGGTTAGTTCGTGTACACTAATTTCGAGTACAGGAGTAATTAATGAACTTCTAGTGTTTCGAATACTTAGCTAAGTTTCGAGAACTGGGAGTAGGAAGGGGAAGCTAGTAGTGATGGGGACTTAGAATAAGTCTAAGGATGGAATGTGATAAGATGATGTAATGATGTACGTTCCCAGGTCTTAACTAAGGAGTTCGGTTAAGAAGACAAGGAGCCATTATCAGGTGAGTTCTAGACGCCCTATTTTATGTTTAATGTTTTGGGCTGGCATACATGCTCATGGTTATGTCTATGATGTTATGTGCTTATGATGAATGAATGATAATATGCCTTGACTATGTATGCACGTTAATTTATTAGTATGATTCATGCAAGAAAGTATGCTAAGTATGAGGAAGGCATGTTAGTATGTTATGATAATAAACTGAATGATAACATGCTATGATGATAATTATAGATGTTATGTTAGAATGAAATCCTAGGCATGCTATGATGAAAGTATGACGCTATGATGATTATATGCTAGCATAATGTGATTATGATGCCATGATGAATGATATGATGGTGTGCTGCTAGCATGACATGTGTATGATGCTAGGATGTTATGATGATATGATACTAGCATAGCCGTTATGAGAAATCCTATGTTATTAGGACAATGTTACGATGTTATGTTGAATGATGATATGGTGCTAGTGTATCATGTCATGATGAATGATGGTTGCTCCCGTACTCGTTACGGGGTAAGTATGATGTTGCTCCCATATTCGTATGGGGTAAGTATGGTTGCTCCAGTACTTGTTACTGGGTAAGTATGGTTGCTCCCGTACTCGTTACGGGGTAAGTATGATGTTGCTCCCATATTCGTATGGGGTAAGTATGGTTGCTCCCGTACGCGTTACGGGGTAAGTATGATGTTGCTCCCATATTCGTATGGGGTAAGTATGGTTGCTCTAGTACTTGTTACTGGGTAAGTATGGTTGCTCCCGTACTCGTTACGGGGTAAGTATGTTGTTGCTCCCATATTTGTATGGGGTAAGTATGGTTGCTCCAGTACTTGTTACTGGGTAAGTATGGATCTGCAGAGCGCTTCGGCGGGTCAGATCAACGGTTATGGAGCCTTGTGCCGGCATAAGCCCACTGTTACGCTCGGTAGCAGTGGTTGTATGATGATGATGATTAGGATGTTTATGTGATAACGTTTGGATTATGTGAAAGGAATGATGTTTTATGTTAAACATGTTTTAACTTAACAAAACGTTTACGATATTTTATAAAAACTAGAACTCACCAGCGTAAGCTGACTTGATTTAGCATGTATGTCAGGTTGAAGGTATGATAAGAGAAGGCATGGAACTCGGGCATCGAGTCAGACGATCCGTTGGTTTTGGCAATTCGATATGTTTTTGATACAGACACTTTATTGAATTCTGGTTATCAAACTATGTTTACATTTTTGCTGCATGATTATGAAAGTTTTTAGTTTAAGAACTATGTGTTATGACGAAACCAACCTCTGTGAGGTGCCCGGGAATCGGGGCCTCACAAGTTGGTATCAGAGCCATAGTTTGGGAGATCTTGGCATCCCAAATGCCAAGACTTAAACTGAGAATGGGATTAATTGATGCGGATTGCCAACCACGGACGAACGGATGCCACGAGCCGAATGTTATGTATGAGTTAAGGGGTGGATGTAAGGTTATGTAAGTAGTTAGTGTCATGCACATTGAAGAGATAGGATGGGAAACATTTAGAGCCTATGAGTTGGGTAAATGGTTAATAACACTTGATCAACGTCATTAACGATTTACAACACTTATTTCGTGCTAAACTGATTCCTGTACTGACTCATCGATTGTTGCATCCTGTAGATAGTTAGATGGCTGGACAAAAAGGGTAGACCACGTAAGCGACCACAGGAACCTGAAGAACCACGAGTCGAGAATGAAGAACCCGTCAATGAAGACGACCACGAGCACAACGAGCAACCGGAGAATGGTGAAGGCTATTTCTGATGAGGTCTGCAAAATTATGGATGAAAAGTTACCAGCCTTAATTGCTAAGGCGTTGAAGGTTGCTCTAAAAGACAAGTCTGAAGGGACTAAGGAGAGCACCAAGGAAGATAAGGTGGTGATCATCGAGACAAAGAGCGGTGACTCTATGACTGGGAAACTGAAGGGCTGTGACTACAAGTCCTTCAAGGGATGCAACCCACCGACCTTCGATGGTAAGAAGGATTCTGTGGCCACCTGCCACTGGATATCTGCGATGGAGGCTGTTATCTCCATCAGTGAATGCCGAGTTGACCAAGCTGTTAAGTTCGCAGCTCATTCTTTCGTCGAGGAGGCACTTCACTGGTGGAACACCATTAAGCAGTCCAAGGCGGCAGCCGATATGGAGAAGATGACTTGGGATGATCTCAAGGAACTGGTTACTAAACAGTTTTGTCCCAAGAATGAACTCGATAAGGTTGAAAGGGAGTTTCTGGTTTTGAAGGCTGGAAGTCTGAACCATCGCCAGTACACGTCGAGGTTTAATGAGATGGCTAGACTGGTTCCTCACTTGGTTTCTACCGAGGAACGCAGGGTGAAGTTGTACATGGAGGGTTTGCCTCCCAAGGTTCGGATTCATGTGAAGGCGAATGCTCCCAAGACTTATGACTCCACGGTTGAACTTAGTGGTATAGTTTGGGATGATGTTATGTCTGCTAAGCCAGTCAAAGAAGAAACCAAGATGAAAGAGTCCTTCGGGACTAAGAGGGGTCGAACAGACCAACGAAAGTTCTCAAGCAAGAAAGCGAAACGAGAGGAGATGGGCCGATGCAACAAGTGTGGAAAAAGCCACACGGGACAGTGCCTAGTGGGCACTAATTTATGTTTCAGGTGTGGAAAGACGGGGCACTTTTCTAGCAGTTGCCGAATGTTACTCGATGCTTCAACTGCAATGGGTTAGGACATATGTCCAAGGATTGCAAACAACCACGGGCCGATGCTTCGGGCTCGGGTAAGAAAGAGGAGAAAGGAAAGGAGAAGCAGAAGGCTAAAGCACGAGCCTTTACGATGACAAAGGATGATGCGATTGAGGACCCTGATGTGGTCACAGGTACCTTTTCTATCAACAATATTCCTGCTTCTGTATTGTTTGATTCTGGTGCCGGTATGAGTTTTATATCTTCTACTTTCTGTGATGGGTTATCTGGGAAGGTTAAGAAGATAGATCGGGTATTCGATGTAGAGACGACTATTGGTAAGATGAGCAGGGTGACTGAGGCTATAGATGACTGTTATGTTGAGATAGAAGGTCATAGGTTCCCTGTCCGATTGTTTCTTATTACCTTAGGAGGATTCGATGTGGTTTTGGGTATGGACTGGTTAGCCAAATATGAGGCTAACATTGTATGTCGACGAAAGATGATATGTTTACGTGCGATGGATGGGAGCTCCGTGACGGTTTATGGTGATAAAGCGATGTATGCGCCAAAGATCATTTCGATGATCAAGGCTGGTGTTATGATAAGGCGAGGGTGTGTAGCCTACTTGGCCTACGCGATTGAGGAACGTACGGATATGAGGACGATTGATGATGTTCCCGTGGTGTGTAACTTCCCCGATGTATTCCCTGAGGAATTGCCTGGATTACCACCCGAAAGGGAAATTGAGTTCCAGATCGACTTAGTGCCGGGGGCACAACCCGTTGCCAAAGCACCTTACCGTTTAGCTCCAACTGAGATGAAGGAAATGATGACCCAGCTACAAGAACTCCTTGATAAAGGTTTTATACGACCGAGTGTCTCCCTGTGGGGAGCACCGGTGCTGTTCGTTAAGAAGAAAGATGGAAGTATGCGTATGTGTATTGATTACAGGGAACTGAATAAGTTGACCGTAAAGAACAGGTATCCTCTACCTAGAATTGATGACTTGTTCGATCAATTGCAAGGTGCAAGCTGGTTCTCAAAGATAGATCTCCGATTCGGTTACCATCAGTTGAAAGTTCGAGAGCAGGATATTCCAAAGACTGCTTTCCATACGCGTTATGGACATTATGAGTTTCTCGTCATGTCATTTGGATTGACGAATGCTCCTGCAGCATTCATGGATTTGATGAACAGAGTATGTCGACCGATGTTGGACCGATTGGTGATAGTGTTTATTGATGATATTTTGATTTATTCAAAGAACGAGGGAGACCATGCTTGCCACGTACGTGAGGTATTGGAGATCCTGAGGAAAGAGAAACTTTATGCTAAGTTCTCCAAATGCGCTTTCTGGTTACAAGAGGTACAGTTTCTGGGTCACGTGGTGAACCCAGAAGGCATTATGGTAGATCCGGCTAAAGTTGAAACGATTATGAAATGGAGTCCTCCAAAGTCACTGACAGAAGTACGCAGTTTTCTTGGTTTGGCTGGCTATTATCGGAGATTTATTCAGGACTTCTCCAAGATAGCGACGCCACTGACGAAGCTCACGAAGAAAGACGTAAAGTAAGAATGGGGTCCAAGCCAAGAACAAGCGTTTTCAGTGCTAAAGGAGAAACTTACCCAAGCTCCTGTTCTAGCACTGCCGGATGGGAATGATGATCTTGTTGTGTATGCCGATACGTCACGACAAGGGTTGGGATGTGTACTGATGCAAAGGGGAAAGGTAATAGCTTATGCTTCGCGCCAGCTAAAGATTGATGAAGCTAACTACCCGACCCACGACCTGGAACTCGCTGCAGTGGTGTTTGCATTGAAAATATGGAGGCACTATTTGTATGGAGTAAGGAGTACCATCTATACCGACCACAAGAGGTTGAAGTACTTCTTTGAGCAAAAGGAGTTGAACATGAGGCAGAGACGATGGCTTGAGCTGCTAAAGGATTATGATTGTGATATTCTATATCACCCGGGAAAGGCCAATGTGGTGGCGGATGCTCTGAGTCGCAAGACTGATCATCCTGCCATACGAGTAAAATCGTATAGTTTGGTGATAACGCCAGACTTTCTGAACGAGCTCAAACAGGCGCAACAGGAGGGATTGAAAGAAGAGAATGTGGGTTTTGAACGTGTCTTCGGACAAGTCAAAAACTTGGAAGACAATGACCATGGGATAAAGATACGATTCGGTCGGATGTGGGTGCCCAGAAATGGGGACATTCGAGCGAGAATTTTAGATGAAGCCCACAAGTCACGTTATTCGGTGCACCCCGGTGCAACGAAGATGTATCAAGATCTTCGACAGGATTATTGGTGGCCGGGCATGAAGTTTAATGTGATGCAGTATGTGAACACGTGCCTTACTTGTGCGCAAGTGAAGGCTGAACATCAGAAGCCCTACGGATATGTGCAACCTCTAGAGGTACCGGAATGGAAATGGGAACACATCACCATGGATTTCATCACCAAGCTACCAAGGACAGCTAAGCGGCATGATACCATATGGGTGATTGTGGACCGACTGACGAAGAGTGCACACTTTCTCCCTATCAGGGAAACGTATACGTCCGAAAGGTTGTCCGAGTTGTTCGTGAAAGAGATTGTGGCCAGACATGGAGTTCCTGTCTCCATTGTGTCAGATCGGGATACGAGGTTTACTTCCAGATTCTGGAAGCAGTTTCATGATGCGATGGGAACGAGGATAAATATCAGTACCGCCTATCACCCTCAGACGGATGGACAGTCGGAAAGGACTATTCAAACGTTGGAGGATATGCTGAGGGCGTGCATTATCGATTTTGGAGGAAGCTGGGATGATCACTTGCCATTGGTGGAGTTTTCATATAACAACAGCTATCACTCTAGTATTGTACGGAAGACGATGTAGGACCCCGGTATGCTGGGGTGAAGTTGGACAGAAAGAAATGGGAAACAAGGCTGCCGTGATTGAAATGGCAGAAAAGCTACGGGTGATAAAAACACGAATGAAAGCTGCCCAAGATCGCCAAAAGACTTACGTCGACAAGCGCCGAAGACCGATCGAGTTTGATGTTGGCGATCGAGTGTTGCTGAAAGTATCACCATGGAAGGGAATCATTCGATTCAGTAAGAGAGGAAAGTTGAGTCCGAGGTACATCGGACCGTTTCAGATAGAGGCAAGGGTAGGGAAAGTCGCATACCGACTGGAGCTACCAGAGGAGCTGAACGGGATTCATCCTACCTTCCACGTGTCACATCTTAGGAAGTGTCTGGCAGACGAGCTAGCACATGTTCCTTTGGATGACATTGAGGTAGATGACCGACTGAACTACATTGAAGAACCAGTTGCCATTGTGGATACGAAGGAAAAGCAGCTACGGAATAAAACGGTTCGTCAAGTCAAGGTTCAGTGGAAGCATCGAAAGGGTTAAGACGCTACGTGGGAAACGGAAGAGGAAATGAGGAGGCGGTATCCTCGATTGTTCGATATGTAACGAGGCAGGTTTCGGGACGAAACCTATTGTAAGGAGGGGAGACTTGTAACATCCCAAAATTTTCTAATGTAAGTTACTTGAACTTACTAATGGGCAACAAATAATAGGCGTTAAGGAAGATAGACGAAAAATAAAAATGTTCAGGCCTCGGGTTCGTGTACTCGAAATCTAGATTTCGAGTACACTGTACTCGAAACTTGTATTCGAAAATCCCCCCATGTTTCGAGTACAGGGACATTTCCTATAAATACCCGTGCCTTGGGAAATGTGCGAACCTTTGGCCAAAGCACATTTTCTCTCGAGTACACGAAGTAGAGTCCCAGGACTTCAAGAATCGAGCTTTGATCGACCAAACGGAAGGGGAAACGCACGAGAATCTACAGGAGTGATCACCTAACTTCAAGTAAGTGTTCCAAACCAAAAAGCTAGGATTTTTATGCAAAGGTTAGGATGGTTAAACAAAAAGTGAACCTATGCATAAGGCTCACACCTTTATGCATAAAGTTCGGAACTTTGAGGTTCCAGCATGTTGGTAACAACATAAGGAACCTAGAACTAGCTCCCCAAAGCCTTAGATGAATTTCTGAGACGTCTAATGACAAAATGATGAGTACACGAAGTTATACACTAAGGGTATTTCGGATACAATGTTCATGTCGAATACAATGATTATTTCGAATACATGGGTATTTCGAGTACAGAGGTCATTTCGAGTACACAGACTATTTCGTGTACATGGCCATTTCGAATACAAGGGTTAGTTCGTGTACACTAATTTCGAGTACAGGAGTAATTAATGAACTTCTAGTGTTTCGAATACTTAGCTAAGTTTCGAGAACTGGGAGTAGGAAGGGGAAGCTAGTAGTGATGGGGACTTAGAATAAGTCTAAGGATGGAATGTGATAAGATGATGTAATGATGTAGGTTCCCAGGTCTTAACTAAGGAGTTCGGTTAAGAAGATAAGGAGCCATTATCAGGTGAGTTCTAGACGTCCTATTTTATGTTTAATGTTTTGGACTGGCATACATGCTCATGGTTATGTCTATGATGTTATGTGCTTATGATGAATGAATGATAATATGCCTTGACTATGTATGCACGTTAATTTATTAGTATGATTCATGCAAGAAAGTATGCTAAGTATGAGGAAGGCATGTTAGTATGTTATGATAATAAACTGAATGATAACATGCTATGATGATAATTATAGATGTTATGTTAGAATGAAATCCTAGGCATGCTATGATGAAAGTATGACGCTATGATGATTATATGCTAGCATAATGTGATTATGATGCCATGATGAATGATATGATGGTGTGCTGCTAGCATGACATGTGTATGATGCTAGGATGTTATGATGATATGATACTAGCATAGCCGTTATGAGAAATCCTATGTTATTAGGACAATGTTACGATGTTATGTTGAATGATGATATGGTGCTAGTGTATCATGTCATGATGAATGATGGTTGCTCCCGTACTCGTTACGGGGTAAGTATGATGTTGCTCCCATATTCGTATGGGGTAAGTATGGTTGCTCCAGTACTTGTTACTGGGTAAGTATGGTTGCTCCCGTACTCGTTACGGGGTAAGTATGATGTTGCTCCCATATTCGTATGGGGTAAGTATGGTTGCTCCCGTACTCGTTACGGGGTAAGTATGATGTTGCTCCCATATTCGTATGGGGTAAGTATGGTTGCTCTAGTACTTGTTACTGGGTAAGTATGGTTGCTCCCGTACTCGTTACGGGGTAAGTATGTTGTTGCTCCCATATTTGTATGGGGTAAGTATGGTTGCTCCAGTACTTGTTACTGGGTAAGTATGGATCTGCAGAGCGCTTCGGCGGGTCAGATCAACGGTTTTGGAGCCTTGTGCCGGCATAAGCCCACTGTTACGCTCGGTAGCAGTGGTTGTATGATGATGATGATTAGGATGTTTATGTGATAACGTTTGGATTATGTGAAAGGAATGATGTTTTATGTTAAACATGTTTTAACTTAACAAAACGTTTACGATATTTTATAAAAACTAGAACTCACCAGCGTAAGCTGACTTGATTTAGCATGTATGTCAGGTTGAAGGTATGATAAGAGAAGGCATGGAACTCGGGCATCGAGTCAGACGATCCGTTGGTTTTGGCAATTCGATATGTTTTTGATACAGACACTTTATTGAATTCTGGTTATCAAACTATGTTTACATTTTCGCTGCATGATTATGAAAGTTTTTAGTTTAAGAACTATGTGTTATGACGAAACCAACCTCTGTGAGGTGCCCGGGAATCGGGGCCTCACACGTCATGAGCTATCGTATATTGTTACATCTAATATTTGTTGGTTGTTTATGTTTTTTTTTATCATTATGGAAATGATACCAAATGACAAAGGTCATCGAGCGGAATTGTAATTTTTCTTTAGGTACACATTTTTTTAGTTTTTTTATGTATAATGATAATTATTAGACATTTTTGTTTTTATTTGTTTGAATCAACTTAACCCGAATCACTGATCCGAACATTTAACCCAACTCGCCGAGACATACCGGTCGATTGGAAAAAAATTTTTTAGTAACGTATGTTTTTGCCCCCATCCAATTTAGTCAAGCTCCGTCACTGGTACCCATACTTGTTGTATGTGTCGTTAGCATAAAATTAAAACCCCGGTGCGGTTCGTCTAGTATGTCGTCAAATATTGGCGATGGATTTCAAAAAACATTTATATCATTATTCGATCCCGAAACACTGAAATACGCATGCCATATCCAGAGATAATTAAAGGCCACTGCTTTAAGGATTATTGTAGGATAATTAATGATGATAGCCTCGTTGATGATATCCTCGCCAAGCGAATGGGAAATTTTGCAATTCCCAGTGTATGCAATCGATGCTTCCGAGCATATAATGTTATAAGGCCTTTACAAAAGTTGAATGTTATATGACTCGCGGTATTTGAATGTTGCTCCATGTTGGTTTTCTCAAATACCGCGAGTCATATAATGTTATAAGGCCTTTACAAAAGTTGTAAAGACTATTTCATGAAACTTTATACGACATCCGTAAATATTCGTCCCAAGAATCGCAACATGTGTCGTAGGCTAACTGTCAAATAACAATTGTACACTTTTGTAGATGTGTGAAACCTACTACATCGGCTGTATCTATTTTTTGTTGAAAATACGGATAGCTTTCTTCCATATTGCTAACGATTTGAAGAAATAAATCGCGGCTTATTCGAAAACGACGTTTGAATTGCTTGTCTTTGTTGGTTGGATTTTCACTAAAATAATTTTGAACGGGCCGTTTGTTACCACATTTATGATCAAGGTTTATTTTTTTCATCATAGCACTTGCGTAGAGTTTTCTTCAATATTAGCTACGACGGATGATAATGTTGCTTGAAAGGTGCATAAAAACTTGAGTGCTTCTTCGTCTGAATCGGATGTTGATGATCTCATAATTTACTCCTCCCAACTCATTTTATTGTGGATTGTAAATTGGGTTTTTTGAAAAAAGAATGGTTATTTTAGAGAGATGAATTATTAGTTTAAAGAGTTGAATGGTGGTTTAAAGAGTTTGATGGTTAATTTAAAGTGATTTAATTTTTTTTCCTTTTCTTGTCCAGCGATCAAATCTATTATTTTATTTTTATTTTAGCCTTCAAATGGTTGAAATATTCGTGATGATCCTCATGCCGGTGAAAGTAACACCCCTGTGTAGTAAGGGGATGGCGCAAAGGGAGTGTGACCTGCCCCTCACACGCTCACTTCACGGCCCATTACACATTGTGTAACTGTGTTAGTGCACTATGTTTACAATGTACTGTACACTCACAAGGTAGCAATATTTATTGTTATGGGCTCCTAACATTTCAGAGACACATATCTAATATCTAAGTTAAATCAATAAATTATTAAGTTTGTTAGTTGTTCTTACATCTTTTTTTTTTTTTTTTTTTTTTTTTTTTTTTACAAATTACACACTTCATATGATCTATACTTAGTTGGAAGTTTCCGGAACATACAATACTCTTCTCCTAGTGGTTTTATAGGCATCTATCCACTATGGCTATCTTAATTCAAGGTCTGTTTGGTAGCCTCTGAACCATTAAATGTTGAATAGTTACGATGTCTAAATGGTTAAGTGTGTCTTAATCATTCTGAACTAGTTAAGATTGTTTGATTGAACATCGGAATGAATATGCAGAATGACTATTTTACTCTTCTGAAGTCTTTTTTTTTCGAATGATAATATAAATAATTGAAACAAAATAAAATCCAAACATTTAAATAACATAATAGTCTTTTAGAATCTTTAAGAAAAAAAAAAAGCTAAAATTCAAACATAATTAAACAAAACATCATTTGAACAAAATTATAGAAACAAAATCAAACAAAACAAAACATGGTGGAGCTGTGCAAGCACAAAAAAAAAAACAAGCACAACACAAACATCAATTATAGAAAACAAGCACAACACAAACATAATCAAACAAAACAAGCACAACACAACATCAGTGATAGGTAGAGGATTATCAATTTGGATCGAATTACCAGAATCGTCAACAACTACACGATCAACTCGCCTTTGGGATACAGTTTCACCACTCAAAAGTTTTATTGAGCCAGACTCCGATTCACATCTAAGATACAGACACATCACGTAAGGTCTAAATCAGCCTCCAAAGTTCACCTCTTAACCAGGCCAACAATAATTCTCTCAAGTAAAACGAAGAATTAAGAGTTTATAAAATTCAAGACTGTCCATTCCATTTGCTAGTTCTCGTACAAAAATGGTGAAACACCATTTAACTACCCACGTATGCTTACACTTAGGGAAATAAAAATACTGCTTTGACAATGTCAAAAAAAATAATAATAACAACACATATGATAAAATAAGACAAAAGACAGACTAAAAAATACGTGGGTCTTGTAAATGAAGGCATTAGATGTTGTGGATTAAGTGAATGTTTGGGATTCCATTTGAATCTAATTTATTAACTTATTGGCTTTATGACAAAGTAAATAAGTTAAAAAGATGTTTGGTAATGCAAAGATAATGTTTTGTTTTAACTTTTTGAGTAATGTTAAAAAGTTGTTTTTAAAAATTTATAATTTGTAGCATTTTGATTTTTAACTTTTTGATAGAATAAGCTAAAAACCAATCCCAACACTTTTTTTTAAAAGCTAATTCAAACAACTTATTAACTTTTTACTATTCACATATCAAAAAATAATCCAAACACTTTTTTAAAAACTCATAAGGTAATAAATACTTTTAACAAAAAGTCATTTTAAACTTAAATGAGCAATCCCAAACATGCCTTAAATTAACCCAATTCAGCTCCATTTGCTTCATCTCCTTTTGATCAGTTGTCCCTGTTGGTTTATCGGGCATTTGGCTACTAATCAATTGAACAAAGTTACAGAAACACCAAATTAACAACAAACAAAAATAAGGATATGTGCTTAAATGGAGGAGCCGTGCAGGCGGTGGGAGAGGATAGAGCTGTGCGGGCGGTGGGAGAGGAGAGATGCGATGACCGACGATGGTAGAAAATGAAGATGCGAAAACTGACAGGAGAAACCTTGCTTGCTGCGGCCGGTGACTTTGGGGTTTGAGGGAAGCGACACGAATAAGAGAGCAAATAGGGTTTGTAAGGGAAATAAGGGTATAACTAAACATCCGTCTTTTTCTTCATTCAAACATGATTTCAATTTTCACATTTGAATGATTCAGATCCTCATTCATATGTTTCTTTCATTCATACGTCCGAAACAAACAGTCTGAATCTGAATGGTTCAGATTCAGACCTATTCACCTATTCAAGCATAGAATATTGATAGATCTTAAAAAGAGGATTCTTGTGTTTTTGCCCTCCTGCTAGAAAAGCAATCATTTATCGGCTTATTTATTAAAATACTTCAATTAGTACACACAAGAAATAGGCCAATTTAGCAGCATTTTGTTCCATTTCCCGTAGATTAAAATTTTAATAAGTACGTTTTGAGCGAGATTTAGAAAAGAGTTGCTCTTTGGAAAGCACAATACAATGAAAGTTGTAAGTTGTGTTCGTGGGGGAGTTATTGTTTACTGTTCGCCTCTATGGTAGAATCAGTTGGGAGACCTGAGAGGCGGTGGTTTACCCTGCAGTGGATCATTAACAAGATATAAGATTCCTTTAAAAGTTTTAAATAATGTTCGAACGATTCAAACGAATGCATTGTCTTTCAACTTTACAAATTTAATATTCAATTCAATTCGTTAACAATGTCGTTTTGGGATGTGAGCTTTTTCAACGAACGTGGAACAACCTTAGGTTGATCCTTCATACGAGCAACAAAGAGAATATGGTTTTGAAAATCAATCAGTACACTTATATGAAAACAATCAAAATATCGGTTTTGAAAGTAACCATCGTGCAACAAAATTATTATGGGTTCGTGTATTATGATATTCAACAAAGCAACAAGAAGGTGGCTTGTGACGAAAAACATACACATTTGCAATTAAACTGGAAAACAAATGATGTATTAGTTATTTGTATATATTTATGAATAGTTAATATTATGTTTTTTGTATTTATTAATTAGTATTTACTTTCTTTATGACTATTATTTAAATTATTATGTTTTATGAATTTATGTCTGAAACTGTTAAAAAAAGGATTTTATGTCAGAATAAACATTAATAGGTTGGGTAAAATGTAGAGAATTAGAATATCAAAGAAATATAGATGCTGCAAGGAAACTTATCAATTACATTGACGTATAAATGTAAAAAAAACAGGAAAAAAAACTCAATCCTTGTACAACCCATACATGCCAATACTTGTCGTTCAATAATTGATGTACAAAATTTTTGTCAGTGCAGTAGAATATATAGTAGAATATATGTCTATAAACTGTACAACCCGTACTGACATGTACCATGTTGGATTGGGTTATGTATCTCAACACAACACTTTCACAAGCAATCTTCTACCGAGCTTGATAGATGCGGAAAGTTCTATCAACTCGACTCACTTACACTTGCAGAACAAATACAATACACAAATAAAGATACTTTCAAGGTCAAAGTATATTTCATTCAAATGCAAAGTGAACAAGACTCAACAGCTCAAGCACACACTCGTGTCTTGCTAAGTTACAAGTGAAGGATTACATACTAAGACCTACAAATGTATCCTCGTAGGGATGCACTACTGGACAAAACAGTAGAAACAAACGTATTCTAAATCTAATATATGTTATGGTCTTGACAGGCCAAGCCATATTAATTACAATTAATACAAAAGACTCCATTGACTTTTACAATAAATACCTAAACTACAAAAGGCATTAACTACTTCGTATCTTTGTAGTTCTGACAAATCTTCTTTGCTGCGGACTAACATCAGAAAGTCTTCTATATTGATATGAAGGTGAGAAAGCGGCTCTGATTATTTCTATAAGTATCCAGAATCTTTGTCAGATAAAGTCTTCGGAAGTCTTTGTCTTGGGAACCACTGATGATCGATCGGAACTTCTAAGTACCGAAGAGGGATCCGAAAGCTTTCGGTGGAAGAGAATTATCCTTCGGAAGCAATTGTTCTTTGAAGGTTAGTTCTTCTCTTTCAGCGGTTGTTTATCTTCCGAAAGTTAAAGACTTGATCCAGAGATGTTTTGGTGAGCATCAGACTTAATGGTCCTTACCGTCTCCCCTAGGCTGATGCTACCAAAACTTATGTCCTTCATTTATTAAGTTTTCAGCTCTTCTCTGGACAAATATTGTCACGAGTCCTCCTTCAAAATCGTTATCTGGATTAAGTAGAGGCAGGTTTGCTAGATCAAAGATGTTTGGAGCAGGAATACCACATATCTGATGCTCCTGGAGTTTCAGAATGTTCTCATTGCAGTATCTTAATACAAAATTCTTCTCCAGGGATGAGTAGATCCATTCAACAATAGGAAAGTACACACTTTTGGGCATTTCCTCATGTCGTTTTCTTTTTGCCATAGTTTTTCTCCTTCTGAAAGGACCACACCTTCTAAAAAGAACTATCTGACCTGAGGGTGTACTCCCTTGTTCCTGTTCCTCTTTCTTCCTCCTCAATTTCAGTGGCTTCTGGAGTGACTTTTGCTTCAGTGGAAGCCAATTCAGCTTCGGTGGAAGCCATTGTAGCTTCAGTGGGAGCTTTTTTAGTTTCAGTGGAAGTCGCTGCCTCTTGTAGCTTCAGTGGGAGCTTTTTCAGCTTCAGTAAAAGCCTTTTCTTCCATAGAACCCACTGCAGCTTTAGTGGAAGTCAGTGCTTCCTTTTCTCCTTCCATCCTTGATTGTTCCTCAGGATCAGTGGTTTGTTGCTTTATTTGACTTCTTTTGATTTTGATCACTGAGGAAATGGGCAAGTTATCATACGAAGGACTGGATGGTGGAGACGAAGTCTCTTGCCTAGGGAAGAATGCATTCTTTGAGACATCCTACATATCTTCTAAACTCTCTTTGAATGCTGCATTAGAGAGAGGTTTTTTCAATTATTCTTCCCTGGAAGATTCCTTGGAGGCCTAGGTTGAGGGCCTTCTGTTGTGCCTGGATTTGCTCCATTGAAGGTAATTCTCCTCTGGCTATCTTGCTTTTGATTGCTCTTACATGTAGATCCAAGGTGGAGTTCTACATAGGAGCAAGTTTCCTCTTTGAGAAGTTGTAGTTCAAAAGGAACTGCTTCAGCTTTTCTCGATAGGCATCTTCCTTCTATTTCTTCTTGGAAGATGCCACAGCATTGGATGCAGCAGCAGCCTGTTCAAGCTGCTACACCCTATCCAGCTCAGCAGCCATCTCAGGTACCTACCAGAGTAGTACTTCATCAACATCAAAACCCTTCTCTTGGAGGAGACCAGGGAGTCTTAGAATGTCTCCATCCATAGAAGTATCTGGTCGGCCCTTATTCCGTGATGGCCTCTTCTCTTCTTGTGCAGCTTCCTCCTCTGGAGTCAGTTTTCTTTTACCTTTATCCATTGTATTTGACTCAAAGAAGATAGATCTTGTGGCCTCACCAACTAGTTCATCAGCCAAAAGTTCATCTGAGGAGGATACCTAGCTATGACTGGGCCTTTAGAAGCAGTTGCAGCTTCGGAGTTAACCTTAGCATTCACTGCCTCCTCCAGTTGACCAAACATATTGGACGGTTCCTTAGTGGTGCCCTCAAAGAGCTCAGAATCTGAGGAGAGATCCTTATCAACAGCCATTGTCTCAAGAGGAGACATGTGTTCATCAGTTGTTGTCTCAAGAAGAGACATGTGTTCATCGGCTGTTGTCTCAAGAAGAGACATGTGTTCATCAGCTGTTGTCTCAAAAGGAGACTTAGGTTCCATGGAGATAGAGGTTGTGGCCATGGTTGTAAAAATCAGCCTAGTACTCAAGAACTCATCTCATTCCCTGTCCAAGTTAGTTAGGAATGGAGTGGATTCATGAGTTATTTCTGCATCTCCTTCTGTTTGAGATGGAGCAGCTTCCTCCTATCCTTCTGTTGCAGATGGTGGTTCAATAGGTGATGCTAATGGTGATCCCATAGGTTGTTCCTTCTCCCCCTTTTTGGTAGCATCAGGGTAAAGAGAGGATACCTGGCTAGGAGCAGGATGAAATGGTTGGCCGTCAATTCCTGAATAGTGGGGCCCTCATCCACCAAAGTGGAATCCTTGGGCGATGGAATCCTGAGCCTAGCTCCTGCACCTCCATCACCATATATGGTTTCTTGGCGCCCTTGATTCCTCTCATTGAGGATGACCTCAAAGAAGTGATCAGCAATGTGAGTTGCCATAGAGGAGGTCCTATTGCCGTTACCACTGTCCTGATGAATTTGAGATGTTTTATCAGCAGTGGCAGCCTCCACTGTATTAACCCCTTCAACACTGCTGGGTCAACCTCTGTTGTTGTAAGCTCTAGGTCGGGGAACCTCTCTTGAATTCTGTCACCACTCTCAAAAGAGTTTGGGAAGTGGGAGAATGTGGTTCATACAGAGTGGCCGAGGAAATGCCATGAGCTTGGGTATCCAGATGAGTGGGGGGCTGTGATGGTGTAGATAAACCTATGGACCTAGGAGACAGTCCTTGTTCTAAAGGAGCTACTTCCGAAGAAGCAAGCTCCTGAGTAGTGGCATCCCTTTGGATATTCTTAGGTATGTATGGTGACATACACTAAGGGCTAGTGGATAGGTGAAGGGCAGCCACTGGATCTAGAGGAAGATCCAATGGTAAGACAGCAGGTGTGGTTTGCACCTTAGGCATAGACCCTTGACAGGTTTCTTAGCCTTTTTCTTTTTGGGTTTGGAAGAAGGATCCTGAACAGTTGTAGATAACTGTTCAGGGTTTCGTTTATGTTTGTAGGTGACTTTGATGGAGGGCGTTGTTTGATTGGAAGGTGTGGGTTCAGCATCTATTGGTTGGACAGAGCTGTCACCTTCAGGAGCAGGTTGCTCCATGGACGGAAGAAGAGGAACGAAAGTTCTAGAGAACTGTGCACTTGTCTTATTCAGTTGCACAAAAACCTTGGCAGTAACCAAGGGCACTTTGTAAATGTTCCCAGTTAGTGAGAGCGAAGACAGCAACTCACCATTAAATATTTGTTGCAAAAATCTGGGATACATACAAAATTTCTTTGGTTATGACAGGTTGTCTACCAAGTTATTAAAAACAAAAGATGACAAGTTAAACAGATGATTAGAGATCAACCCGTGAATAGCCGAAGTCAAGTATGGCGGAATTTGATCCCAACCACTGATTTTATTTGACAGACAATGTAAAAACACATGTAGGACCTTCGTACCCCATCGACCGAAAGGTCGTTGATCCCTTGTGAAAGAAACACTGCCCTCGACATCATTGAGATTTAGATGTCTGTAGACGGTTTCCATATAAATGGAAATTGGTTGAGTGTCAATGGTAGCAGAAAGATATCTACCAGTTGGGGAATTAACAATAGAGCACGGACCCCAAAATTACTTGTGAGGAGATTCATACACCACGGGGTTAACAGTTAATGCCGTAAAATACCTGCTCCGTTATAGAAACGAGATGATCGAAGCAAAGTCGGCATCCTGATCAACAGATAGTTCGGCAACAAGGTTGTGTGTAGGTTTGAATGCAAGGAGAGCCATTTTTGAGATTGACGGTTAGGGTTTAGTTCAAGAAGAAACTGTTGATTGAAGAAGAAGGAAGTGGGAATTTGAATGGGCGGGAGACCTTTTATACCTTCGGATGTCAGCATTTAATATAATGACACATTAAATATTTGAGATCCGGAGGTACAAAAAATAAAGAGATCTTCCGTGACAGCTGTATAGCACAAAGAACTTCAGAAGATGAAAGAGATTCTTCCGAGAAAACACCAAAAGCTTGTCGTGTAGTCTTGGAAGAAAATAAACCTGTGCATTAAAGATATGTATGCTTTGGAAGACAAGTTCTTCTGATAAATAAGAATAATCAAAAGAAAATGGATTCAGAAGCAAAGGATTTATTTTGGAAGCTAAATACTTTCATGAGAATAAACATCTTAAGAAGTGTGACTTCTTCCGAATGAAGTATTAATTAACACGTTGGAAGACCTAACATTTCTTCTGATGAGTAAATACTATTCAGAAGATAAGTTAAGTTTATCTTCTGAAGGATTATTTAAACCATGACATAAATTCATTTATTCAAAATTGATCATACCAATAGTTGTGATTAAGTAACTGAATCTTCCTTCATCAAACACCTTTGTGAACACATCAGCAAGATTATGTTCAGTGTCAACTTTGACTAGATGAATTAGTGTCTTCTTTGAACAATCTTTAGCGATAGCAAATATCAATGTGCTTGGTCTTGGAATGCTTGACAGGATTGTTTGTAATGGAGATTGCGCTGGAATTGTCTATCTAGATGGGAGTATTAGACAACTCTACTCCATAGTCTTTCATTTGATTTTGAATCCAGATTACTTGTGCACAGCAACCGGAGGCAACGATGTATTCTGATTCTGCAGTAGAAGTAGAAACATAAGTTTGCTTCTTACATTGCCATGAAACTATTCTGGATCCATGTAACTGACATCCACCAGATGTGGACTTCTTGCTGATGTTGCAACCTCCATAATCACTGTCTGTGTAGGCCATGAACTGAAAGTATGCATTCCTAGGATACCACATTCCTAGACCTGGTGCTCCTTTGAGATATCTAAATATTCTTTTCACAACAAGCATGTGTGAATTTTTGGGATTGGCCTGAAATCTTGCACACAAACAAGTTGCAAAAATGATGTCAGGCCGGCTTACTGTGAGATACATCAAAGAGCCAATCATTGCTCTATACTGGTGCTGATCAACATCCCCCCCCCCTCAAGATCAGGGCCTAAGGATGTTGTTTTGGACATTTGGGTGGCTAGATCTTTGCAAGTGAAGTTATATCTTTCAAGAATATCCTTGACATATTTTGATTGATTAATAAAAATCCATGTAGGAGTTTGCTTCACTTGTAGTCCAAGAAAGAAAGTGAGTTCTCCCATTGAACTCATTTCAAATTTGGACTTCATTAGTGCTTCAAATTCCTTGAAGAGAGATTCATCAGTGGAACCAAAGATAATATCATCAACATAAATTTGGACAAGCATGATATGTTGATTGGATTTCTTGAAGAATAGAGTCTTGTCAATAGTCCCTCTCTTGAAGCTGTTTGATAGTAGAAAGGAGGACAAAGTTTCATACCATTTTCTGGGAGCCTGGTGCAGCCCATATAGAGCTTTATCCAGCTTACAGACATGGTTAGGAAACTTAGGATCCTCAAATCCAGGTGGTTGACAAACATATACTTCTTCATCGATTTTTCCATAGAGGAAGGCACTCTTAAAGGTTCCCGGGGCGTGATATCAATTTTAAATTACAATATCCATGTTTGATAATTTAACTTTGTAATCCTAGCTTAATGCTATTTGTGCTTTAGTTATTCTTAACATTGATGCTATGTAAACAATCTGATCAACATGATTATCACTCACGATATCTCGCCCCAGGAACCTTCCGCCCGGCGGGGAAGTCGATCCATCCCGCCGGCTTGGGGTGTGACAGATTGGTATCAGAGCTCAAAATTATAGAGAATAATAGGTCATTTACTTAAATGGTTTGGCCTAGACTATAAATTAGGGACCTCATGTAGAGAACATAGGTTATATGTTTGCATTGTATCTTCTGCATTCGATCACTGCACTAACCAATATTCTTTTGGTTATGATCAGAATGCCGCCTAGAAGACAGCCGACCTCACAAGTCTCTGCACCACACTCATTTACTCCTACACCACCAGATTCACCACCGCTACCTCCTCCTCCCCCTCCACACTCTCCACCACCAGGCCCAAGCACTACTCAAATACTAGACCCTGCTACTGTTGCTTTGGCAACACTGCTGAGCAGCCAACTGACAAGCCAACTTAAAGATGTCATCCCAGAGATGATAAACAGGATCCAAGGCCACGGCAACAACACTAGCCACACTTCAGACTGCTCCTACAAATCCTTTGTAGGATGCAAGCCACCAAGCTTCACTGGTGCTGAAGGAGCCGTTGGACTGATCCAATGGCTAGAAAAGATGGAGACCACTCTGTACATAAGCAGTTGTCCAGAACACCATAAAGTTCGCTATGCAGCTGGATCTTTTAGTAACCGAGCTTTAACGTGGTGGAACTCCCAGATCAAGGCTAGAGGCAGGGATGAAACAATGACTATGCCTTGGGCGGATTTCAAAATCCTTCTGAGGAACGAATTCTGCCCTAAGTATGAACTACAGAAGCTGGAAGTTGAGCTTTCCAACCATGTGATGAAGGGAGCTGATCACATGGCTTTCACCACCCGCTATCACGAACTGGTAGCTTTGGTGCCAGAGATGGTGCCAACTCTGGAGAAGCTGATAAACAGATATGTGGTAGGATTACCCTCCTGCATACAAAGCATTGTATTGGCTGCAAACCCTGCTACTCTAGAGTCAGCCATTTCCTTGTCAGCTAAACTCACCAATGTGATGGTGAAATCAGGATTTCTGAAGAAAGACACGGGCAAAGCTAAGGAAGAACCGTCAAAGAAACCCGAGCACCCCTAGAAGAAAAAGCAAAAGGTCATCAAGAACTATGTGATGGCCACTCCACTGCAACAAGTTACTGCAGCACCTGCTCAGGTTGCACCCAAAAACTATGTGGGAATGCATTTTCAGTGTGCATAATGCAAATTTCATCATCCTGCCACGGCGCAATGCAAGAAATGCAACAACTGTTGCCGACTAGGTCACCGGGCCCAATAGTGTCGTGCCCCGGCAACTCAAGCTGCCCCCAATGCTGCTATAGCACTGCCTCCACCACCAAGACCGGGCAATCACAACAACAACAACAGGGGATGCTATAACTGTGGAGAAGTAGGCCATTTCTCCAGAGATTGCCCAAAGCGAGTATAACAGGGAGCCCAAGCACCACGTGGAAGGGCTTTTGTTATCGGAGCCAATGCTGCACGCCAATACCCTAACGTGGTCACTGGTACATTTCTTATACATGACTCTTATGCATCTATTTTGTTTGACACTGGTGCAGATCAGAGTTTTATTTCATCTGATTTTGCACGCCAACTTAACCTTGCAGAGGAAAATTTAGACTCCCCTTGTATCATCGAAGTAGCGGATGGGAAACAAATCACAGCTAGCACTATACTTAGGAACTTCCCACTTACACTTATTGATCATACATTTGCCATCGACTTGATATCGATGGAGCTGGGCAGTTTCAACATCATAGTTGGAATGGATTGGCTATCTCTCAATAGAGTAGAAGTCATCTGTTCTGAAAAGCTACTTCGTATTCCATTGACGAATGATCGTGTATTGGAAGTCCGTGGGGACCAAGCGAAGCGTAGTGTCAAAATAATATCTTGCATCAAAGCACGTAAGTGTCTACAAAAGAAGTCCGTAGCTTTTCTGGCTCATGTGGTGGAGAAACAGAAAGACAAGAAAATGATTCAAGACGTGCCAATAGTAAAGGAATACCCTGAAGTATTTCCTGAAGATCTACCAGGCTTGCCACCTGTGCGGCTGGTAGAGTTTCATATTGATTTGATTCCTGGAGCAACACCTATTGCTAAATCTCCTTACAGGTTAGCACCGTCGGAGATGCAAGAATTATCGAACCAATTACAAGAGCTACTCGACAAAGGTTTCATCCGACCGAGCTACTCACCTTGGGGAGTCCCGCTTTTGTTCGTGAAGAAGAAGGATGGATCTTTTCGGATGTGCATAGACTACAGAGAGCTGAACAAACTAACCATCAAGAATCGGTATCCTTACCGAGGATTGATGATTTGTTTGACCAACTACAAGGAGCACAATATTTTTCGAAGATTGACTTGCGGTCCGGATACCACCAACTTAGAGTGCAAGACGAAGACATACCGAAGACGGCGTTTCATACTAGTCTACCAGATACGGTCATTACGAATTTATGGTGATGCCTTTCGGACTAACGAATGAACCCGCGGTTTTCATGGATCTCATGAACCAAATGTGCAAGCCGTATCTAGATCAATTTGTTATTGTTTTCATTGATGACATATTGATCTATTCTAAAAGCATAGCAGAACATGAGCAACATCATAGGATGATCTTGGAACTGTTAAAGGAAGAGAAACTCTATGCCAAATTCTCTATGTGTGAATTTTGGTTGGAAGAGGTTCAATTCTTGGGTCACGTAGTTAACAGTGAGGGAATACATGTTGATCCTGCCAAGATCGAAGCAATAAAGGATTGGGACACTCCGAAGACACCGACGGAGATACGTTCTTTTCTAGGCTTAGCAGGCTATTACAGAAGGTTTATCTCAAACTTTTCTAAGATAGCTCTGCTACTCACAAAGCTAACACAGAAAAGCGAGCCATTTGTTTGGGAACAGAAGCAAGAAGATGCTTTTCAGACTTTGAAGCAAAGATTATGTAATGCTCCGATCTTATCTCTCCCAGATGGTTGTGATGACTTTGTAGTGTACTGTTATGCATCCCATCAGGGACTTGGCTGTTTGCTGATGCAGCGAGACAAAGTTATTACGTATGCCTCGAGACAATTGAAGATTCATGAGAAGAATTACACTACTCATGATCTGGAACTGGGAGCTGTGATATTCGCCTTGAAGATATGGAGACATTACCTATATGGCACCAAGTGTACCATATTTACTGATCATAAGAGCTTGCAACATATTTTTGATCAGAAAGAACTCAACATGCGACAGCGACGTTGGGTTGAACTACTAAATGATTACGACTGTGTAATCAAATACCATCCGGACAAGGCAAACGTTGTAGCTGATGCCTTGAGTCGGAAGGAACGGGTCAAACCCTTGCGCTTCAGAGCAATGGGAATGACGGTGCAGACAAGCTTACACGACAACATTATGCAAGCACAACAAGAGGCAATTGAAAGGGGAAACTTAAAGAAAGAATTAGATTGTGGAGTGGAAAAGCAACTTGAAACAAAGCCTGATGAAATCATCTACTACAAGGATCGTGTATGGATTCCTGCGGTGGATGAATTGAGGAAGCTTATATTTGATGAAGCACACAAGACCAAGTACTCTGTGCATCCCGGGGCTAATAAAATGTACCAAGATTTACGGGCGTTTTATTGGTGGCCGGGTATGAAGAAAGATATAGCTGAGTACGTCGGTCGATGCATTACGTGTGCCAAAGTGAAGGCGGAACACCAGAAACCGTTAGGTTTACTGGAACAACCTGAAATTCCACTTTGGAAGTGGGAACAGATAGCTATGGAATTTGTTACTAAGCTACCCCGCACTTCTAGTGGATATGACACTATTTGGGTTATCGTTGATCGATTAACCAAATCAGCTCATTTCTTGCCGATGAGAGAAACTTACACGATGGAGAAGCTAGCTAAACTCTACATCAACAAGATAGTGGTACTCCATGGTGTGCCATTGTCTATCATTTCAGATCGTGATAGCAAATTCACATCAAGGTTCAGGCAATCATTGCAGAAGTCTCTAGGGACGCACTTGAACCTGAGTACAGCTTATCATCCACAAACGGATGGTTAGAGCAAAAACGTACTATACAGACCCTGGAGGACATGTTGAGAACTTGTGTTCTAGATTTCAGTGGTAGTTGGGACTCTCATTTGCCACTGATTGAATTCTCATACAACAACAGTTATCATAGTAGCATCGGATGCGCACCGTTCGAGGCTCTTTATGGTCGGAAATGTCGATCACCGATCTGTTGGTCAGAAGTGGGAGATAATCGAATAAACGGGCCAGAGCTTATTCAAGAAACTACAGACAAAATTGCTCAGATACAACAAAGACTACAAGCAACCCGAAGCAGACAAAAGAGCTTTCCCAACAAACGGCGCAAGCCTTGGAATTCGAAGCAGGAGACCGCGTCATGTTAAAGGTATCCCCATGGAAGGGCGTAGTTCGTTTTGCAAAGAAAGGCAAATTAACACCACGGTACCTGGGACCGTTCGAGATCATTGAGCGCATTGGTCCTGTGGCATACAGACTAAGATTACCAGATGAACTTAGTGGTGTACACGACGTGTTTCACGTCTCAAACTTGAAGAAATGCCTTACTGATGAAACACTCGTCATACCAGTTGAAGAAATTCAATTGGATAAACATCTACACTTTGTCGAAGAACCTTTGGAGATTATGGATCGCAAGGTTAAGAAACTGAGGCGAAGCCATATTCCGATCATCAAGGTTAGTTGGAACTCAAAGCGTCGACCCGAGTTTACTTGGGAAACGCGAAGATAGCATGAAGCTCAAGTATCCCCAACTGTTCACAGAGGAAGCCGTACCTGATAACAATGCTTAAATTTCGGGAAGAAATTCCTCTAACAAGGGGAGACTGTAACAACTGTGTCGGAAACGTCACCGGAACAGTGAACTGAACAGTAAATGCACAGCAACTCAGGTACAAACTATGCAAACTATTGATATGTTATTAACTACATGATGCTCGACAGTAAATTATTATGCTCTTGTTTCTGAAATCTGATTAAACCTAACAGTTTAACAGTCAAAAACACATCAGACAATACTGAACACACACACAGATGCTTGTTATTGTGCTATTATGTATAAACGTATGCGAGGTTAAACAAAACAAAACTATAATGGTTGTTGTTGCAGAATGCTAAACCGACGAATTATTCGTAGAGGTGATGATCTGTACCAATAAATCTGAAAGCTTAACGTTCTGAAATGATGACTGAAAAGTAGAAAACAACAATCATAAAGTGAATCCGAAGCCGTGTTCGTTCGAATGACGATTCGAACGAGTATGTGTTATGGTGACACCATCTAACTAAACGAAAACGAAAACGACACGAACGGCAATAAATTAAAGAAAAATAATAAATTACGTTTTACAATTTTGAAACTCATCAAAAATAATTAAAACAATTCTTTTATTTTTAAAACGTGTAAAATTACGCGTGACGTTCCAACCGCAACGAAGACGCGAACACCCTCGGGGTATAAATACCCTAAATGAGACTTCCTTCTCATTCATCACCTTCACTTTCTCACTCTAAAACCCTAATCCGACCACCACCCTCTCTCTAACTTCTCTCTACCATAACTCACCCATTCCTCAACGAAATCGTGTGATTCTTGAACCAAAACGAAGCTCTCACAATCCTCTATACGAAAGTACAAGGGATCTGTCCTAAGAACCTATAAATCGCAGGTAATCTGCGCTCAAATAGGACGATTTTAGGGTTTTGAAACCCCCATTCGATCCCCCTTGTTAACCGGTTAAACCCTTCTAACCTTAGGGAAATCCTTCACACACACCCTAGAACAAGGTAGAAACAAATTTGTTACCATGGCTGTGGCTAAATCACGAATCGATGATGGCTGCATCCACAAGACAGCATGGGCCGAATGACACTCATCAGCTAGGCCGAATGGCCCAACCGAAGCACACCAACCCTTTCAGCCGAATGGCCACTCATTCGATCGGCTAGGAGCTGGTTCGGTCGGCATCTCTCATTTGGCTATCATCTCCATTCGACAGGCTCCCATTCGCCCAAGCCTTAGTCGGCCTACTTTCGGCCGAGTTTCCTTCGGCAGTCAATCGACCAAACCTATTCAGCCCATTGCTTCGGCCTGTTCTCATTCGTAGGATCAACCACATTCAGCCCAAGCTAGCCCATTCGGCCAAGTCTCTCATACGCCCAAGCCCTTTCGGTCAAAGGATCTCTCGGTCAAGGGTTGACGAACCAGAAGCATGCGGGATGACATGTCATGCATGGGTGGATTACGTAAACCTTCATGTGTGTGCATGGAAAGCTTAAACAATCACACACACACACATACTTCCTGCATGCAAGGTGTGTGTGTGTGTGCATGAGGAATTCATTAGGGTGTCTCCTAAGCAAAAAGGAAACCCAACTAAACCTAACAAAAGTAGTCATTCATGAGTGATTACATCACTCTTTTTACTAAACAAAACTCATGCAATAACACTAAGGGTTTTAACTATTACAAATATAAAGCATGAATTACAAGAACCAAGGAAAACGACGATGGGTGAGGATTAAGCTCCAACATCCAATACTTAGTGATTCTATGCAAACATATGACTCAATTGGAGAGTTCCTTTGAATTCTATAAGCTAAGTAGTACACACAAGCGATTTAAGAAACAAAGAAAGCTAAAGCTAAAGTTAGGCGTAGAGTTAATCAAGTTGGATTAACTTAAGCCTAATAAACCAATCTATGATTTTCTCAAAATACTTGATGATTTTTATTAAATGAAATTGATAATAAACTCTCTTTGATCAAATAAATAATTTATAACTTAAGATTTAAATAAAATAAATTACTTTGCAACTAGTTAATCAAAGTCTTACGTGATCATGGGTTCTTAAGGATGGGTAATGCCTTAGACTAATTAGAGGAAGTTCTAGAAAACACATTAGTAATATAGGACACGTAGTTACACAACGAGACCGAAACCCTACTTCGAGATTATCATCACAACTTATCGTATTTAAACCTATTAAAACAACTCAGGTGCTGAAGATACTTAAGCTACAAACAACGAGCGCGCATTATCTGTGGTAACTTACACTTAGGAACACAGGTGAGTTCATTATTGTCCCCTTTTCAAACTATTTTGAGTTTTACTTCGGGACTGAGAAGCATGTTACATCTTTTAAACAAATGTTTAACTGTTGCAAAGATGCTTTTATACTTATTCAAAATACTAATACAAATGCTAACGCTACGGGTTAATGCTAAATGCTAAAGCTAAGGGTTAATGCTATATACTAATTCTACGGGCTTATGCTAAATGCTAATGCTACAGATTTATGCTACATGCTAATGCTAAGGGTTAGTACTGAATGCTAATGCTATGTACAGATTTATGCTAAATGCTAATGCTACAGGTTAATGCTAATATGCTAGATACTAATACTAATGCTAAATGTTGATACTATATGCTAAGGCTACCGGATAATGCTAATGCTAACACTCAATGCTAATGATTCTATGCTAATACTAATGCTACATACATACATACTAAATGCTTGAAATGCTCAGAATGCTTTAAACTTGTATGCTTTATATGCTTGCCATGCTAAAACAACGGTCTGGCCTCTCAGTGCTTGCCTTACCGGTTGTGAAGCTAGTACTTGTGCACAAGATACGTCAACGCTATGCTATATGAATGCTATAAACTTGTATGCTAAAGCTATCGGCTATGGTAGAACATACTATTTTGGCCTCTCAGTGCTTGCCATAGGGTGTTCTCCTTAGTCGGGACTTGAAGGAACAGACTGTCGGCCTCTTAGTGCTTGCCATAGGTTGACCTTCATAGTCCAGACTAGAGGAACATGATGTTGGTCTCTCAGTTCTTGCCATACAGTGATTCCTCATTCTCCACTCTTGGTTGTGATATGTGACTAGGATGATTCTGGATTTCTCTAGTTGACTTTGTGTCGTCTTAGAAATCCTTTATCATAACACCGATGTTACTAATCATGATTAGATCCGATATGGATTGATACTGGATTCCTTAGGGTGTTCGGTTGTCCATAAAGGTAACTCTCAAAACTAGACTAGCAGATGCTATTGTATGCGTGTCGAAACTTACAAACAAAATGCTAATGCTATGATGGGAATGGGATTGGATGGTAGGTAAAATGCTTAATTATTATTAACAACAATGTCATATGTGAATTAGTATGTGGTGGGATAGCGTCTAGGCGGGTTGTAGGCTCGACTCAGGGGTATGCCCTATATATAATCATATCGATTTGGATATTACATGTGATGTTAATGAGGTTAAGGTTTTACCGAAAGAGGTTTGCTAAAGCTATTTTTAAACTTATAAACCACATGAACTCACCAACCATCGTGTTGACTTTGTTTTCTTACATGCTTTCTCAGGTGACGTACAGGAATAGGCTAAGGCTTCAAGATTGCATGCTAGGAAACCTAGATAGAGGACCTAGTAGATTTTTAGAAAGCACATCTTTTGATATTGATACGAATCTCTTTTGATATCTTGTACAGATACAAGATATAAACATTTGATTCTTTTGATAGGTTTACATAATTAAATTATCAAACATTGATATTGTAATTTAACTTTTTAATCCTAGCTTAATGCTATTTGTGCTTTAGTTATTCTTAACATTGATGCTATGTAAACAATCTGATCAACACGATTATCACTCACGATATCACGGCCCGGGAACCTTCCGCCCGGCGGGGAAGTTGATCCGTCCCGCCTGCTCGGGGTGTGACAGTTGTGTTGGATCGGGTTGTTCAACCTAAACAACACTTCACAAGTATTTCTTACTTACAATCTAATAGATGCGGAATATCTATTAGAAGGATATCACAAACACTCAGAGATGATCAAATAACAATGAGAACACAAGAAATAAATTCAAGCTCAAAGATATATTTCTCTCAAAGTATTACACCCAGCAAGCACGCACACTTAGTCGGTTTACAATGAGAGGTTATATAGCCAAGGCTACAACCGTATACACGTAGGGATACAAGTTGGGTATACTAGACAATACATAAAGTAAAGCTTATTCTAGTATGTTGAGTGTCTTAACAGGCTAAGACACTCAATCACAATCATTACATTCATAGACATTTGACTTAACAAAAGACTACTAAATACAAAAGACATTTAATGTTGATGATCTTCAAAGTTCAGATGATCTTTTGCATTTAATGCTAAAGTAGGGAAGTAAAGTGCTTTCACTGACTCTAAGTGTGCTGTCTTTGTCTTTACTCAGATCAGCATGCCTTGTGTCAGTTCCTTTTGTACTATGAAAGTACTTCAGCTATGGTCTTTGTCAGAGGATAAACCTCGGAAGTCTTTGTCTTGTGGAAGCTGGGGAGGTTCTTCGGAAGCTTACCTTTAAGTGTTATTCTTCCGAAGCAGTTGTCTTGTATAACCTTCGGCAGGAACAAGTTATCCTTCAGAAGCAATGCTGCTTCCGAAGAATCACTTCTTCCTTCCGAAGGCTTTTAGTCATTGTAGCTCCTATACTTAGACAAAATAAGAAGTTTAGTGAGCATCAGCCTTTATTAGTCTTTACAAGTTGCAAATGCTAGAAACATTCTTATAGCCTCAATTCTTGCAACTGGAACAAACACTTCATCATAATCAATTCCCTCCTCCTGGGTGTATCCCTGCACCACCAATCTTGCTTTGTTCTTTATGACTACTCCCATGTCGTATTTCGTATTTCGGAACACCCACTTGGTTCTGATTGCATACTTCCCCTTCGATAAAGGGCAGACCTTCCACACTCCTTGCTTTTCAAACTGAAGGAGTTCAACCTGCATTGCTTCCACCTAGATACTGTCTTTCAAGGCCTCAGCCACTTTCTTCGATTCAATTTGGGATAGAAAGCAAGAAAACAAACAAATGTTTGCTTCATGAATGGAACTCCTTGTTCTTACTCCATCTTCAACACCGCCGATGATATTTTCAGCTGGATGAGTGTTATGAATGCGGGTTCTTGGAATTACATCCAGCTAGGAACTCAAATCCAAGTTGCTTGGCTCAATGTTTGGAAGTACAACCTCAAACTAGATTTCTGGCAGTTCAAGATCTGATTCGTTCCTTCACCTAGATATCTATTAAATTGCAATCAACAAGGGATAGAAATCAAGAAAACAAACAAATGTTTGTTTCATGCATGGAACCTATAAACCCTCGCCCCCCATTAGGTTAGAACCCGGGATTAAAGCCCTGATTCGTTCCTTTACCTGGATATCCATTAAATTGCAATATGTAGGAACACCGTTCACAAAATAAACAAATACTTTTATTATTCAATTACTCGAATTACAATTCAGAGAAATACAAAATCTAAAATAAAGTAATACAAGAAATATAAAAATGCTAAAATTGAAATTACAAGAAGAAATATAAAACAAGATGAAACGAATTGAAATGAATTCGGTGGCTGAGGATTCCTGTTCAACAGAGGTCCCTTAAAACAGATTTCGGGCCACCCAGGTGAACCCGACTGTTTCCCAGGGTACAACAGCCGAAGCAGTGTTTACTGCCGGAGTTAACCGAAAACCCGAAACTTCACCTGAAACAAGAGTGTTTCACACGAGAACCGATCGTTGTAGGTTGTTGAGAATTCAACAAAGCAAATGATTGTGTTTGAAACCTTTGGAGCTTGTGTGTATATATCTTAAGTGGTGTAGTGATCTCAAATTTTAGCAACTTCAACAAGAGGCCAAATGTCTCTATTTATACTTGTAGTCTTGGCATTTCAAAGGTTGTCATTATGCCCACTAACTAGCATATTCATGACCAATTGTCCACTAACAAGCACCATATTCATGACAAATGAATTGGTATATGAAAGGTTTATATTTTCTTTTTCTTTTTTCTTTCTTTTTTTTCACACAAAATTCCAACACAATCAACAAGGGTGGAACCCAAGACCTCCACTTTGAGAGGGTGAGCTTTTACCGGTTGAGACAATTCTCCGGATCCATTTTGTGCAGTGACGCCATCTTTTGAGCATTCATGATCATAGGGGCAGATGAACAAATAATTGGACCGCATACAATTTGTTAAGAAAACATAGGCTAGCATCGAGGCCTACAAATTTTTGGAATATATCCCCACCTTACAGGTTTACTTGTTTTTAACCGTTCATGTGTAGAAAAACAAAAAACTTTTTTTATAATCTTAAAAATGAGTGTGTTTAGAGTTCTCTTTTTACAAATAATCACGCCTCTTTTATCTTTGTATCATCTTTGTTTTGTGTTAAAATAAGTACTGATGTTACGAGTGATAAATTTAGACAAGTTTCTAGTAGTATATAATAAGGCATTGAAGCTCATTAACAAAGAAAAGCAAAGTTTTAAAATATCACAACAAACTAAGTGTTATACTTTCTGATATTCTTTCTCTAAATATACTAACCACAATTTTTTTATTGTAAGCAAAAAGATATTTACGATAAAAACCACGATTTTCGTGTTTATCTTGGGCTTTCTAAAAGCTCCAGTAGACCCTCCTCATGATCAATCAAGATTAATATTTATATATTCATTTAATTAGTGGCTCCACAAAGTTAGAAATTGTAGTGCCATTACGTCAAAAAAAATTATTGAAGCATCAATAATAATTACTTTAAAGAAGAGAAGTGGATCTTTATATCTCTCTCACACGCACAGTGTAAATCACTTACTGATTAAAAGTATACCAAACGATTGTTATCCTAATTCAATACCCATCATCAACACAGCATCACCCTTGATGATGAGATCCAGCAACTCAATCATCCAACCATGCAACTGAGGTTTGATTTCACTATTATGTTTTGCAACTTTTGTGCTTGCATGTATTCTCTATGGCTTGCAGTAGTGTGTTCTTTATTTCTTTTGACTTAAATATTTCTGTTTCTGAATCTAAATCATCTAATAACTGCACATGCATGGTCAGCTCAGAAGAGGCAAACTCGACCTCCATCCTGTACCCATTTTATTTAGGGACACAAAATTTTTGACATATATGTATATATAAAGATTTATTTAAACAAGAACCATCGAGTTGAAAAGAACTATAAAGAACCGTTTATAAAAAAGGGGTTATTGCTACCAAAATATGGCTTGATAAATCGTTTTAGCTCTGGACACTTTGAAGCGACTGTTCCCTAGATACATACGTCTTGATATTTTATTTCACAATTGAATTGGTCGTAGGTTCGAATCCTACTTGAGGAGATTTGAAAATAACCGTCAACACCCCGGTGTAGTTCCGGGATACTCGGGCTTTGAAGGGATAGGGAAAGGAAAGAAAAGAAAGAGGGTCACTCCTTTTAGGATCGAATACTGCTCGTTCATGCACTTGCTCATGGACTCGCAGCTTCGCCAGAAGCTACGAAGGGGGGCCTCGGCTCGGGAAGGGGAGAGTGGCCGAGTGGTCAAAAGAGACAGACTGTAAATCTGTTGAAGGGATACAAAAAGTAATTTTCTTTAAAATATATAAAGTTACTTTCATGCCCTTTAAATTAAGTGTGTTCATTGGTTCGGTTAACAGTTTATTAAATTTTCAATTTTTCGCTATCCGAAAACCGAGAAGAATTCGAGAAGTGGTTCGGTTTGGTTTTGGTTAAAACCGAACAAACCGATTAAAAAACAAATAAAGTGATTAAAAACCGACTAATCTGATCCAAATTCATTCGAATAAACCGATTAAAAACCAAATAAACCGAATTCAACCTTACATATTATTCACAAGATAATAAATTTAAATATGAATTCGATTTAATTAGTTAGCCGAACAAAACGAGTTCAAAAAAATTTTGGAACAAAAAACCGAACCGAAAACCGAATTCGTAATTCAGATACAATTAGGAACCGAACAGAAAACCAAATTTAGAATTTGGTTCTGTTTTTCAGCTATGAATACGGTTCGGTTTTTTCAGTTACAAATTCAGTTTTTTGTATTAAAATGTTTTCGGTTTTTTTGAACACCCATACTTTAATATTTGAATTCACTAAGGGCCCTTTTTTCCAGCTCGTTCTGGTCACCTCAATTCTCAGGACCGTCCTTGTAACTACATTATTTTATGATAGTTTAAATCGATTCAAATTAACTTGTAATTAAAGATATACATTAGATGGGTCTGATGCTTATTTAATTAATTTGCTCCTCAAACAACAAGGCAGAAATTTGATTATATCCCTTCATCTAGTCATAATGGGTTTGAGCTTAGTGTGGATTAATATTGATAGGCTAGTTATGAGTTAGCATGATTTTAATTTAATCTCATGTTTTAAGTGTTTAAGTTAGATCATGGGTAGGTTTTAGATTTATGCTAGCGGGTTTAAGTTATAGGAGTAGTGAAATGGTGCGTTAGTTTTTTTATATATAAATTAGTACGTCTTTTATTCATTTAAGTAAGAAAGTTCAAATAAAAAAACTTCTTGTTCGTGAGTGTTTGATTTGGGGCCTGAACCAACACTAAGAACGTATTATTATACATATTATTGCAGTGACCTCTGAACGAGTTTGATTCTATACATGGAAATAGTTGAACACTTAAAATTTCCACTTGAAGAGATAAAGCTTGCTACCAGCAACTTTAGTGACGAAAATTTCATTGCATCTGGTGGATTTGGGAAGGTTTATAAAGGCAAACTCGTGACATCGGGAGAACAGAAACATGTTGCTGTAAAGCGGTTAGATCGTAAACACGGACAAGGAGACCGTGAGTTCTTGACGGAAATTCAAATGCTTTCGTGTTATAAGCACAAAAACCTCATCTCTCTTGTTGGATTTTGTAAAGAAAGTAGCGAAGATATCCTTGTTTATGAGTATGCAAAACATGGAAGCCTTGACAAGCATCTAGCCGACGACAAGTTGTCATGGCTGCAACGTCTCAAAATAAGCCTTGGTGCAGCTCGAGGTTTTTATTACCTTCATAACGATCTAGGACTCCAACACAGGGTGTTGCATCGCGATATAAAGAGCTCAAACATTGGCTATGTTGATCCTCAATATGTAAAAACTGGCATTCTAACCAAGGAATCCGATGTGTATTCATTTGGGGTGGTGTTATTTGAAATATTGTGTGGAAGGCCTGCAATTATTAATACACATCAAGATGATAGCCGGTTTCTTGCTTCACTCGCGCAACGATCTTTGGAACAAAACATATTAGATGAGATAATCTTTCCTGGTATTAAGAATGAAATGAAAGCAGAATCGTTGAAAGTTTTCACCATGGTTGCATATCAATGCTTGAAAGAAAAGCGTACTGAGAGACCAACAATGACATGGATTGTGGAGAGACTCGAAAAGGCATTGGAGCTTCAAGTAAGTTTCAAAAGAAAGATTAGCACCAACACACAATTTCAATTCTATTTCTATGTTTAACATCAAGTAATCTATAATATCTATATGTTTCAAGGCTAATAGCAAAGTAGCTGGATTCATTTGAGTAGGAATTTGGGGAAGACAAAGACAAAGTGGAGGTCCTCAAAAGAACTGGTCTTTTGAACTTGAGTCAGATCATAGGCTTCAAAAGATAACCATTGATCATGGTGATGATGGGATATACTCTCTCATGTTTACCACTAAATGTGAAGATATTTTTCAGACTTCTAACAAAGTTGGTGGTTGGGCAGGTGGACAAACAGTTTCTGAGGTGATTTAACGTATATACAATGTTTTAAAAACCGTTATTTTAGGTGCACCGGATTCGGCTAAAAAATGGTTCAATCGGTCAAACCGGGTTATACTGGATGTTTCAACCGGAAACACTAATTAACCATAAAATTCTATAGAAATACAACTTATAGTCAAATAAGTTTCCAAAATGTATACAAATTCATCAAAAAACAATTCAAAAGTACTCAAATTCATCCAAAACAATTTAAAAGTACTCAAATTCTATTAATTTTTTTAAATAAAAGTGCATAATAGGATTATGACGTTAACGTGTTAAACACATCAAATTCACGATCGCTTAAAAGCCAAAAATCGCTTAAAAGCCGAAATTTTGTGTTTTTTTGAAACCGGAAACACCGGTAAAACCAGATTAAACCGCCGACACGATCGATCGAAGGAACCGGAGGGTTTCGTACCGGATTAGTAAGCGGCAAGCGGTTGAACCGGTCGAACCGGCCCGTTCGAACCGGTTGTTAAAACATTGCATATATATCTATCTTAACTTACAATACTTGATCAATCTACGCATGCACATACCTTTATCAAACATAATAATATTAATCATGTTATCAGGTTACGTTTGAAATCGATGAGGAAATAATTGGAATTAAAGGAAGAGTTGGAACTCGAGGTGGTTACGCGATAATTTCCTCACTGTCCTTTGAAACAAACAAGAGGACCCATGGACCTTTTGGTGGAACATCTAATTCTCATGAGTTCTCCATACCATGGGACAATTCAGGGTCACTAGTTGGATTTTATGGCATTGCTGGCTATTATATTGATGAGATTGGAGTATATGTGAAAGCCCGTGAAGAGATCATGAGGATCGGAACATGGGGAAGTAGCAATCCGGATGGTGAGTATGCTTTTTGGTCATTCAAGCTTGAGAGTAATCATCATTTGAAAATGATAACCGTTGATCATGGTGACCTCATATACTCTCTAATGTTCACCACACAATATAGAGGATTAACACACAATTATAAAACGGTTGGTGGATGGAATGGTGGAGATAAAGTTTCAGAGGTAAAGAGTTACAAGTTAACATAAACAATATATACATGATAAAATGAAAACACGTTTAGATGTGAGAATAATGGAAAAATGACGCAAAAAAGTTTTTTTTACATGTTTGTAACATCATTTGATTCATTTTACATGGTTTTAAAAGAAACCTCTTGGTGTTTTTTTATTTTTTTTTTATAAAAACGAGTCAAATAATATTATACACTGTAAAAAAAATTCAAAAAAAAAAAACATTTTTTACATGCTTTTTTCCCATGATTTTCACATCTAAAAGTAATTTTCATTTTACTCAATCCCTATATATATATAGGATTGTAAACAAATATTAACTCACTCTTAAATCATTAACCAAGATAACTTTGAAAAGATAAAACAAATATTGAAAATTTTTTTGAACATCATTGTAAAATATTTACAACACTTTCTTCTTTTATAAGTTTGCGAAAATTCATCAACGTTTGAGATGTAACATCGTTGTAATTTTGGCCCTAAAACGGTTACAATGCCGTAAGTGAAAACTTACAACGATGTTACGTCTCAAATGGTTATAAATTTTCGCAAACTCATAAAAGAAGAAAATGTTTTATATGTGTTACAATGATGTTAAAAAAAACCCAAAAATTGGGTTCATCTTGGTAAATTTATCTGGGTTAATGCTTTAAAAGTGAGATATTATTTGAACACTATATATAGGGGTATTCAATTGAGAACCACTCTTACTTGAGAACTAAATTAACTAATTCTATCCATAAGTTTAAAAGTGTATGTAAGTAACTTCACCTATTTTAAAATAAAAATTACTTTTATACCCTCAAAACATGTGGTTCAAATTAGTTCTTATGGTTTCCTCATATTTAATGATTCTTAATGTAATAAATTCACACACATATATATATATATATATATATATTAATGTAATTAATGTAGGGTCTATTTACATTAATAAAAAAAGAAGAAAAAACATACACCTTTATTTTTACTTTAATGTGGGCCTCAAAGTAATAAGGTTTAGTTATTCGGTTAACACAATAAACATTAGTTAAGAAATGAACCACACCCTATATATATATATATAGGGGAAGGATCAAATAATAACCCTCCCTTATTGCGAGAACCCGTGTTAACCCGACATTTTTTGCCCGAATATTTGTTTTGTTTTTTTCATGGTTTTTGTTATACATAAATAGGGGGGTTTCTTTTTTGTGTTTTTGCTAATTCATCACCGTTTAAAATTATTTACAAATGTAAGTAAATGTAATTTACTAAGATTTACTTATAGGGGATGGTTCCATTGTTAACCCTCCCTTATATCGTTAACCCGTGTTAACCCGGCATTTTTTGCCCGAATCTTTGTTTTGTTTTTTTCATGGTTTTTATTATACATAAATAGGGGGGTTTCTTTTTTGTATTTTTGCTAATACATCACCGTTTAGAAATTATTTACAAATGTAAGTAAATGTAATTTACTAACATTTAGTAAATCTTAGTAAATTACATTTACTTACATTTGTAAATAATTTCTAAACGGTGATGAATTAGCAAAAACACAAAAAAGAAACCCCCCTATTTATGTATAATAAAAACCATGAAAAAAACAGAACAAATATTCGGGCAAAAAATGTCGGGTTAACACGGGTTAACGATATAAGGGAGGGTTAGCATTTGAACCTCTCCATATATATATATAGGGAGGTATTCCATTAAGAACCAATTTTATGTTAGGAACTTGAGAACTGCATAATACACTTGTATATTATGCTTTAAGTTTTTTACATAAAGTGGTTATTTAAAAGGGTAAAATAGTAACTTCCCCTACTTTAAAGTAAAATTACTTTTATAACCCTAAAAACATATGGTTCAAAATTAGTTCCTTTGGTTCTTTCATATTTAGTGGTTCTCAATGGAATAAGTCCCTATATATATATATATATATATGGGACGGTTCTATTGTTAACCCTCTTCAATTGTGGTAACCCAAATAACTCTCACAAGATAAACCCAAATCTTTGGTTTTTTTCATCACATTTATTATACATATAGAAGACTATGTTCTTTTATGTGTATGAGCTAATTCACGAGCATACGTGAAATTGCACTAGTGTAAAGTTTTGACAAAATTTAAATGTTACTAAAAAATGTCAAAACTTTACACTTGGGCAATTTCGAGTACGCTTGTGAATTATCTCATACACATAAAAGAACATAGTCTTGTATATGTATAATAAAGGTCATAAAAAAACCAAAGATTTCGGTTCATCTTGTTATAGTTATTTGGGTTACCACAATTAAGAATGGTTATTATTTGATCCTTCTCCTATATATATAGGGAAGAATTAAAAAAATAACCTACTAAATATACAATAACCCGAAATAACACATCAAGACCAAGCTAAATCTTTGAATTTTTTTTAACATCATTGTAAACACATTTAGAACATTTTCTTATTTTATGATTTTGAGTAAATTCATCACCGTTTGAGAGTTATCATCTATGTAAGTTTTGAGAAAAAAAAACACTTGCAGTGCTGTAAGTTACAAAATTTTAAATATTTACAACGATGATAACTCTCAGTCGGTGATTAATTTACGCAAACTCATAAAATAAGAAAGTGTTCTAAATGTGTTAACAATAATGTTAAAAATTTCAAAGATTTGGCTTGATCTTGACGGGTTATTGTTTATTGCGTTAACCGAATAACTACATTTATTACTTTAAGGCCTACATTAAAGTAGTGAGGTCATTGTGTAATATACACATCATTGTGTTTTACATTGAGGTCATTGTTTAATATACTCATTGTTGTGTTTTACATTCATCTCATTGCGTAATATACTCATAATTATGTTTTACGTTCAAGTGATTGCGTAACATAATCATTATTGTGTTTTACGTTCAGCTCATTGTGTTTTACGTTTACATCATTGTGTAATATACTTATCATTATATTTTACGTTCAGATCATTTTGTTATATGTATTGGTCACTGTATTATACATTTTAACTTATTTCATATTTTTTGTTATTGTTTTTTATATATTAAATAAATTTGTTATTTGTTTTTATGTTTTCGATATTAGAAGTAGATAATTGTATTATTTCAACATTTTATTTATCAACAAATTTTATTTTATCGTCACAAATTTGAATTATTGTTTCATATATATTTACCATTATGTTTTATGTTTTTAACAATATGATTATATCTAATTATTTTTTTATGTATTAGATGAATTTCTTTTTGTTTTATCATCATGATTTACATATATAAAGTACGTGATTGTGTTGTTTCGTCATTATTATTTTTAAAGCTCATCATTTTATAAAAAAATAAAAAAACACAATGAAAAACAAAAAAAACATTGACAAACAAAAAGACACAACATCATACCAAAAAGACACAATGACACATTACAAATATAAACTTGAAGGAAACGTAAAATTTATTATTTTTTATTTAGCAATACTATACTTGTTTCAAAGATTAAAAAATCCTTTTCTTGTGTAGATTTTTGAAAAAATTATATCGCATATAAAAGTTATGACCGTTTAAAAAGTGTTTATGACCAAAATGTCCTTCCACTAATTTTTTTAATACAACTTTGATATTAACCATTAAATTATAGATATAATAGCTCACAATCATTTTCACACTTCTCATCAATTTAACCTTTTTTACTATAACCTCACTATATATATATATATATATATATATATATATATATAGGATTGTGAACAAATAATAAGTCACCTTTGTTGCAATAACTCAAATAACTTTGTCAAGACGAAGCCCAATCTTGGATTTTTTTAACATCATTGTAACACATTTAGAACACTATGTTCTTTTATGAATTTGTGAACATTCATCACCGTTTGATAGTTTACATCGTTGTAATTTTTTTGCCTACAACAGTTACAGTGCTTTAAATCAAAAACTTACAACGATAATATCTCTTAACATAGTGTTCTAAATGTGTTGCAATGAAGTTTAAAAAAAATCCAAGATTTAACTTCATCTTGACCGATTATTTCGGATTATTGCTTTAAGAGTGGGCTATTATTTTAACACTTTTATATATATATATATATAGAGATAGGATAAAAAATAATCATTTTTTATTGCGTTAACCGAATAACTACATCTTATTACTTTGGGGTCCACACTAAAGTAAATCTAAAGGTTGTGGTTTTTTCTCTTTTTTAATTGATGTATGGCCCACTTACATTAATAAAAAAAAAGAAAAAACATACGACTTTAAATTTACTTTAGTGTGAGCTTCAAAGTAATAAGATGTAGTTATTCGGTTATCGCAATAAGGAAGGCTTAACATTCGAACCATCCCCTGTATATATACACACACACACACATATATATATATATATACATAGATACATAGGGAAATGTTCCATTGGTAACCCACTCCAAGTGTGGTAACCATTTAACTACATTTGATTGGTTCTTTAAATAATGTGTTTTAAAATGAGTGATCCATATTAAATCTGGAAAAAACAAGTGGATGAGATTTGTTTAAGGGTATTTTTGACATTTGGTGGGGTGTACTTGATTCCTTTCTTAAAAAAAAAGTTTACCCCCCCCCCATTTTTTTAACACTCATAACTTTTATATACATTATTATTTTTTATAAAAATTTCACCATTAAATTTGTCACTTTTTTATCTTTAATTCAAGTATAATTTTGTCAAATTTTTTTAAAATTTTCGTAATTTGCACTGATGCAGCGACGTTTTACACTGATGCAACGGCGTTTTGCACTGACATAACAAAATGAATTTTTCTACACCGATGTAACAAGCTGAATTTTTACAAAGTTTTCGTAATTACACTGATGTAAGGAGCTGCATTTTTTCAAAGTGTTCTTAATTTTTTAAAATATTAATGAACTAATTTTTGTAATAAAAAATAATTTGTAACGAGATGGAAAGATTTTACGTTGGTGTAATTGCAAGCGCTCGAAAAAAATGAGATATAATTACTAACGCTCAAAATAATTTGTAAAACATTTCAAAGATGGAAAGATTTTGAAAAAATGAGAGAAAATTATTGTATTTATTGTTCGTTACGTTGGTGTAATTACGAATGCTCGAAAAAAATTCAAAAAAAAAATTGGCATGACTATTATGGAATTAACGAGAAAAATATAATGAGTTTAATGGTGTAATTTTTATAAAAAAATAACATAGTATGAAAAAGTTATAAGTGTATAAAAATCAAGAGAGAAAACTTTGATTTAAAAAAAGGAAAATTGATAGATTTTTAAGAGTATGACACTTGTCACTCTGAGTTTTTTTATATTAAGTGAAATGACTTGGATACTCTTTTTAATTTAAAAAAGGTAGTAACACTTGGCAAAATCTTATTAAATCTGGAAATTTAAAACAATTGGATTTGAGTTATTTGGTTAACACAATTATGGGGGGGTTCTTATTTGAACCAAATCCTAGATACATATATATATATATATATATATATATATATATATATATGTGTATGTATATATGGTGTGGTTCATTTATTAACTCATGTTTATTGCGTTAACCGAATCACTATATGTTATTACTTTGAGGCTCACGTTAAAGTAAATCTAAATGTGTAAGTTTTTTTCTTATTTTTTTATTAATGTAAGTGTGCTCTACATTAATTACAATAATTAAAAAAGAAGAAAAAACCTACAACTTTAAATTTACTTTTATGTGGGCCTCTAAAGTAATAAGATGTGGTTATTCGATTAACGCAATAAGGGAGGGTTAATTTTTGATCATCTCCTTGTATATGTGTGTGTGTGTGTAACATAAAGTTTCTTTAAATAGTTTTATTGAAAGTGTCTAAATGTAATTTTCGTAATTACTTTACAAGGTAACATTTGATTGGAACGAAGAAATTATTGCTATCAGTGGAACAGTTGCATTATCAAGGGGACCTAATGCTGGTTACACAATAATTTCATCATTATCATTCTTGACCAACATAAAAACCCATGGACCATTTGGCAGTGTACGAGGGACGCCTTTTATGGTAACATGGGATGATGGTTCGTTTGAAGGATTTTACGGAACTTGTGGGTATTTTCTTGACAGCATCGGTGTCTTATTGAAAGCAACAAGGTGGGATATATGAGAAAACTTACATGTCTCTTATTATGCTTGTTGTTTTCTTTTGTTAGTATCAACTGGATATTGCATGTTATTGATAAAGTTTCCATGTTAAACTATATTTACTATTTAGTTAATCTTGCTCATTTTTGAATACCTCTAACCCTACTGAAAAGTGAGAATATTGGTAAGTTTGGTTGTTGCCTTATTTTATAATTATGTCAATTAAAGATGTGACAATCTTAAAAGTAGTTTAGGAGTTTTTTTATTTTTTATTTCTAGTCTCATCATAAGCTATAAAACCATAATTTAAACCAAGCTTTTTATGTGGGCATCAATGCATCATGGATCTGGTTTACAATTTTAGATATATAAAACTCACTTTGAGATTCACTTCGCTCACCAAGCTAGTTCATAAACGATTCTTTAAAACGATACTTTAACCGTAACCGCTTTAAAAAAAATAAAAGTATTAATCAAATATCACATATATATGACCGTTTTATTGTTTTAAAATATAATAGAACCGTTTTAAAATGTTAATAGCAAAATAAATATCTCATTTCTTTGACCGTTGGCTTTTGTTGAAAAATCCATTTAAAGCGGTTGGTTTTGTTTCATCATCGGTTCTTTTGTTTCAAGCAAAAACACTTCTTTTATTGATTTTTTTTTTTGGAAATAGGTGGTTATATTCAAAAATCATGGAAAATAGGTTGCTACATGGATTGTTTGGGTGTTAGGAGTTCCGCTAATAACGGAAGCTATTGACGTTGTTGTTAAATGCAACGGGTGGGTGCCGTGTGTGCGTGTTCCGCTAATTTGGTATTGTACTGATTCAGCTAATTGGAATAGAGGTAGGTGGTGTGTTCAACCAATTTTCCATGATTTTTGAATGTAACCACCTATTTCCAAAAAAAATTCTCTTTTATTTCCAATCCAAGCAATATGTACAGCCAATTAAAATCGAAAATCAATATTCAAACCAAGCAACAACTAAAAAATGTTTTATATATATACCAGAAACATTAATTTACAAACATATCGTGTTTAGAAATATTATAATGCTACAAAAAAATGAGAATTTTAGCAGCAGTCATCCTTAATTAGTTTTTCTAGCTCGAACATCTTTGATTAGTTTATTACTAATCCTTGAATAGTTATTCTAGTAGCAGCTCCTTCCTGCTATTTACATCACAAAGTAAACCAAAAACAAAAAATAAAATAAAATAAAAGAAAACTGTATTCGATCAAGTTACAAATAAGATAAAAAAAAAAAACGCAAATTAAATGTTCATGAGCATGGAGTAGATTATTACATGATAATTATATAAACATTTCTAAGTGCATGCTGCTGTTTACAAATAGATCAAAGAATACCTTCATACTCCCCAACTCCATGTTCGTATGTGAATGAAATAAGTCCCCGTGATGGTGGCCTAGTGGTAAGGAGGTGTGAATCTATAATGGAGGTCTAGGGTTCAAATCCCGACACCACCCAATTTTCCCTAGGTCACGCGATTTACCTTCCTCATGTTGGTCATGAAACCGATCGGTGAGGGGCGCCTAATGGTGGCGTTCACCATTTTTTTTATGTGAATGAAATAAAGTAGTGAGCTTTTCCGAGCTAAAAAGAGAATTCTTGTGAACTTATTAAACTAAAATAAACTTGAAGTGTACTTAAAGCAAAAAGAAAGTAAAAGGACCATCATAAATTTGTCTAATTCCTTTAAAATATAATTTAGAGTAAATTACATTTTTGGTCCTTTATTGTAGGATCGGGTTATGCACTATGCACAATACTTATACAAGTTATTTTCTACAGACACTTGAACTACTTCAAGCTCAACGTACATTTCTCTCAATTGTAATGTGTACAAGACGACTATCAAAGTTATTTTCTAGGTTACAAGTGAACGGTTTTATACTAAGAGCTATAGTTGTATCCTCATAGGAATACAAGACTGGACAAAATACTAGAAACAAACTAATGCTACAACTAGTATACTTTCATGGCTTGACAAACAAAGCCATATTAATTACAATTAATACAAATAGCTTCTTTGACTTTTACATTAATTACCTACGTACATTACAAAATGTATTAATGTAAAGATTGTTCTGTTGTTCTGACAAACGTACTTGATGCTGATCATCATGAGAATGTCTTTTGATTTGGTCTTGATGATTGAAAGCATCCCTGAACCTTTCTTCAATAAGACAGACATCAGTGGAAAGAATCTCTTCGGAAGTTCTTGTATCGGAAGCTGCGTTGTTGAGCATCGCATCATAAGCATTGTTTGTTAATTGAATGTACAAGATTATCTTTCGGAAGCAGTCAATCTTCCGAAGTTCTAACATACCTTCCAATGTTTGTCTTGAACTTTGGGAATTAGGCCAAGGACTAAGAATATTTTGAAAAGCACCATCCTTTTGATCTTATATTTATGTTTACACAAAATTTCAAAGATAATCATTTATCCTTATAATCATATTGAATGTAAAATATTTTCTTTTAATACTAATTTTAAAATCTAAACATCAAGTTTAATTTATCATTTCATGATCTCATGAAATATATATTCTATATAAAAGTTTTTATTAGCATTTAACATACTTTTAATTAATAAACTTTGTATTTTATAAAACAATTATTATCATATACTTGCATGAATCTATGCATGTATGCTTGTATATACACAGACAGTCAGACACTCATACCTTACATATTTATATATAAACATATTTTCTGCACAAAGCATCATTAGATATAAAAGTTTTCTTAACTATAAACCAACATATATAAGAATGTCTTACACATTTATCTAGAATTTATAAACAATAATGCATATCCTAGCTATACATAACTTCTAAATCCTTATTGTTAAGTATATACCATTATACACAAGTTTTTTAATTAGTGAATAATAGAAGAGTTGAAACAAACCATTCGATTTTATGTGGTGGCTCCCAAGACCAAAGGTACACAAACCATAACATGTTTGGCCAATAACCGGGTTTTCAAGCTCTAATACCAAAACCAATCTAATAACCGAAACCGATTAAGCGTTAAATAACCGATTTTTTACTTAGATAAATCAATTAACCTGTTTATTAATCATTTGAAATATTAAATGAGTCCTAAACCGTCGGTTTTTCTAAAAAACTTAAAACCAATCAAAAAAACTGGTTTAAAAACGAGTTTCTAACGTTTGGTTAATTGATTTTGTTGTGCATCTCTACCCAACACTATAAAGAGATGGAGGGAGGGAGAGGCCAAAGGGTTAATTAATTGCGAGTAGCCGAGTAGTACTAGTTGAGCCCATCTTTAATTTATGTTTTCATAGAGAAAGATGACCCAAACAATTGGACGAGTTTGATGACACATGCAAGTATGCAACAATCAGAATTTGCTAAAGATTTATTTATTATTAAACTCTATTAGGTAGTTTATTAATTTATTTTTAATATTATATATTATTTGAGTATTTAAAGTGTATATATATATATATATTATTTATGTATTTATTTATTTTAAAATGTTTATTATTTGACATTAATTGAAGCACTAGTATAAAAAGTTACTAAAGAAAAATCCAATGCACGTGATGAATAGAGATTGTATGTATTTTCAATTTATTTTGTGGCCCCAACAAGTTAGAAATTGTGGTACTAATCAAAAACAATGTTAAACAAGCATCAATAATTTACTTCATAGAAGAGAAGGACGTGAATATATATATATATCTAATACTACTATATAATACATATAGAAATGTGTTGGGTCTAGAAAAGTCAAGACCAACGGTTAATTTGGATAGATGAAATGTAAACATGAAGTATTATGTATTTGTTGATTAGGGGGCAACGAGTCACCGTACGAGCCACTAAAGACTCAAGATTACGAAGACACTTGATGACCAAAAGACCCGAAGACCACAACAAATGATAAAGCTTAATTTATTATTTATTATTTATTATCATTTTGTTGTATTTGTTGTTTTTAGGGTTTTAGGTCATGTGACACTATAAATAGAGATTATTCTCATTTGTAGCAAAATAACACAAACAAGAGAGTGTTTGAGGGTGTGCTTCAATGTAATCCTGAGAGAACTCTCCCCCATGAACTCCATGGATTCTTTATCCATGGAGTTTGAAAGCATGAGAGGGGTAGGTAATGTAATCTTGTTGAATGATTGAACTACTATTGTTATAAATCATCTGTTTGTTCATCAGTTTACATTACATCTCATATTCTTGTTTATGTTCTTCACCCATCTTCAAGACTTTTCGCTGTTCAGAAATGGTTAATCTTCACAAATCGGGTAGGTCCTGTTCCGCAACCGTTTTTACAATTGGTATCAGAGCTTTGGCTCTTGAACTTAAGTGACTAACCATCCTTAAGTTACCAGTTTCATTTCTTTTTAAATCTCACTACTACTTGAACCCATATTCTGTGTATTTGTTCAAATGGCTGCACTTAACAAACACGATACAGAAGCCACCAATGTTCCCTCCAGAAAACTACGACACTTGGAAAGTTAGAATGGAAGGTTTCATCAGGAACCAGGACTTCAAACTTTGGAAGTCAGTTCTTGAAGGACCTTTTATCCCAACTGTTCCTGCTGGTGGTGGAGCTCCTGTGCCTAAAGATCCGGCTCTCTATTCTGATGAAGACTACAAAAGAATGGAAGTGGATTCGAAAGCATTGTGGCTTATCCAAATGGTCATTCCAAACTCAATCATACATGCATTCAAGAAATGCAAATCTGCTCAAGAGTTGTGGAACTCTCTGCAGCAGATGTATGAAGGTTCTAAAGATGTCAAAGAAAACAAGAAGGACATGCTGAAATAGAAGTTTGAAAACTTCTGTCAACAGAACAATGAGAAGATGACTTCTCAATATCTAAGGTATGTACAACTTGTTGATGAGTTGGTTGCTGCAGGTGTCAAAATGGAAAATCAGGATGTGATCAGGAAATTTCTTAGATCACTTCCACATGCGTGGAATATCTATTCTGTTGCCATCAGAAGAACATAAAATCTAAGGACTTTGAAACTTAGTGAGTTGTTTGGCATACTCAGTGCATACCAAATGGAGATATATGCTTAGGAACCCAAACCGTTACATGTAAATTCTGGTTCAGCCGCACTCCATGCACCCATCATCAATCCTCCTTACCAGAGCTATCCAACCATATATCACCCTACTTCTACACCCCTTGCCACCTTTACTGAAACTTCAACTCAATCATCTACACACTTAAACTCCTTCACTAACCCAACTCCACCTTTAACCTCTGGGCAAGGAGCTTTCATGGCTGAGGAAACTAACTACTTTCATCTTTGCCAAGAAGACTTAGATGGTATTCCTTCAGATGATTTAGAGGAGATGGACATCAATTATCAGATGGCCATGATCTCCTATCGTGCAAAGAAGTTTTATCAGAGAACTGGCAGCCAGTTCAAAAGGCACAATATGAAAACTGGGTTTGGTCTTGACAAGTCCAAGCTCAAATGCTTCAATTGCCAACAATTAGGCCATTTTGCCAGAGAGTGTAAATCCACAGGAACTCAGTCATCAACTTTTGGGCAACCACAACAAAGACCATCAAGCTCAACAAACAATGCAAACATTGCATAATAAGATTTTGCAGATTGGAGCTTTCAAGCTGAGGATGCTTCTATTTCCAACAATGCATTGATGGCAAATTACTCTACTTCCTCATTCAATGTAACTGATGACATGTGCACACCTGAATGTTTAGAGAAGTTAAATGTTTTTAAAAGAATAAACTCTCAACTCTGTAATGAACTTGAGTCATTACAAGTAGTCAAGGAAAATTTTTTTGAATGTGAAAGGAATTACAAAGAAAAGATTGAAGAAATGGAAAAGACCATTTCTAGCTTAAAACATGAAGACACTAACAAACAGTGTCAAATTAACAATCTTTTAGAAAGGTTAACTACTGCCAAGACTGAACTTGTATTGGCTAAATCTTATAGAGACAAATTTTTAAGCCAAGGTGAAAAGTACGAGAAGCTTTTCAGAATGAGTAGCACAACTGAACTGGTGAATAAAAATGGGGCTGGTTTGGGTTATAACAAAGTGGAGCCTCCATCTTCCTACACTCCCATTGTGGATATTAGGTGTAAACCAGTAGTTGACCTTGTGTATGATGAAGAATTAGATATACACAAGGTGACTCAAACTGATAATCTTTCTGATCTAAACCCAAGTACCTCAACATGCTCAGATGAGGATGATATTCCAATTAAACTAGAAAAGGAAAAACTAGCTTTGAAAAGTAATAAAAGAACTAAGAAAACTAAGAAACATCAATCAGTTTTTGTCAAGGCTAAAAATATTCAAAATGAGGATATCTCTTCAGATGATTATGTTACTTGTCCATCAGACAAGTCCAAAAGGGGTAGGTCAAAAGAGAGAAAGGCCAGTTTTTCAGGAAAACAGGTAAATCATCAAGCTAACAAGCCTGTTGGAAAATCCAAACCATCATCTGCTGTGAATCAAAGCTCACCTTCCATCAACCAAAATCAGCATCAACAAGTTCTAAACAATCAGACTGTTTGTCTGATGTGTAGTGATAACAATCACTTTGCTGCTGACTGCTTCTACAATCCAAGAAGCAGAGTGTTTTCTGAGAAACAAGGAAGAGGAAGAAAGAAGAATTGGAGCATGTCATCTTCTTCTTCGGAAGAACAAGGGAGAAACCCAGTCGAGAAGGTATCAGAAGCTAGCACTTCTGATTGTCGGAAGAAACAAAATAAGAAGGCTTCCGAAAAGAATGTTTCGGAAGATCAGGAAAGAAAGGCTTCCGAAGTTAAAAGAACATCGGAAGCACATAGCAAGAAGACTTTATACAAACCAAAGAAATCTTTTCCCTTCGGAAGAAGAAGAACTTCGGAAGTAAAGCCCAACTGGTCAGCAAAAACCAATTCATCGGAAGGAAAGGAAAAAGGTGCTTCCGATGACTGTCAAAAGAATCATACTCTTCCGAAAATCTTAAAAATAAAATATATATGGAAGAAAAAGGAAATACCTTAACCATCTGTTCAATCACCAGTCCCACCAACAACAAGCACATCATCTGTACCACCTAAGATGATGTCAAAGAAATTTACTTACAATGATGCTAATGGAAAACCCAAGACCACATGGGCTTGGGTTCCCATCAGGAACTAACTCACTTCTGGTCATGTGCAGGGGCAGTAGGAATCATCGAGCAACTTCTGGATAGTTGACAGTGGCTGTTCCAGGCACATGACAGGCAATAAGACTCACCTGCACAAATATGAACCATTCTTTGGTGGATCTGTTGCTTTTGGAAGTGATCCAGTAGGAGGATACATCACAGATAGGGGCACAATCACAAATGGCAAGGTAAGCTTTGAGAATGTGCATTTTGTAAAAGAACTAAACTACAATTTACTGAGTGTATCACAGGTGTGTGACCAAAAGCACAACATGTTGTTTACTGAGCATGAATGCATTGTCCTGAAACCAGGATTTGTGGTACCAAATGATCAGATTCTACTCAGAGCTCCAAGAAGAAACAACATGTATATGCTAGACATGAGCACAGCTGCACCTCTTAGTAATATAAGCTGCTTTGTCTCAAAAGCTTCACTTGATGAATCATCTCTTTGGCATAGAAGACTTTGTCATGTAAACCTCAAAAATATGAATAAACTTGTCAAAAATAACTTAGTAACTGGTTTACCCACAAAGGAATTCATATGTGTTGATAAATGTGTTGCATGCTTAAAAGGCAAGCAGCACAAGTCATCCCATCATGCCAAAGAGATAAATTCTATAACCACAGTCTTGCATTTGCTTCATATGGACTTGTTTGGCCCCACAAGTGTAAAAAGTCTTGGTAGAAAGTCATACTGCTTGGTGGTCACTGATGATTTCTCTCGGTATACCTGGGTATTCTTCCTAAATACCAAGGATGAAATTGCTGAGACCCTGAAGTCATTTATACTTAGGGTAGAGAATGAAAGTGATCACCATGTAAAAATAATCAGATCAGATCAAGGAACAGAATTCAAAAACCATGTTTTAAATTCTTTTTGTGAATCTAAAGGTATCACAAGGCAATTTAGTGCTCCTAGGACTCCACAACAAAATGGTGTTGCTGAGAGAAGGAATAGGACACTAATTGAGGCTGCAAGAACCATGTTGTCTGATGCCAAACTCCCAATAACTTTTTGGGCAGAAGCAGTCAATACTACCTGTTATGTCCAAAATAGAGTATTGGTAGTTAAGACACATGGTATGACTCCTTATGAAATTTGGCATAAAAGAAAGCCATTCATTGGATTTCTCAAACAATTTGGATGTTAGTGCACCATCTTGAATACCAAAGATCACTTAGCCAAGTTTGCTGAGAAATCTGCAGAGGGCTACTTTGTTGGGTACTCTTCACATGCAAAAGCATATAGAGTATACATCAAAGCTTCCAGAATTATTGAAGAGTCTGCAAATGTTCAGTTCAATGAACATACTATCAATAAGCCTGGAACTGGTCCTGATTGGCTATTTGATCTTGATAGCTTTACATCTGCATTTAATCTTGTGAAAGAGTTTGTTCCAGAGTCACAGTCAACTACCACAGACTCCTCCCAGTCCACAAGAGAAGAAGACTTTTGTGTTGAACTGCCAATAGCTTCAAGACAAACCTTGGCAGAATCCACTTCAACACACAATGATATTTCACAGTCTGAGACAGTAAACACATCTCATACAGTTCCCTTGAGTGATTCTACTTCAGTTCCATTGATTCAAGGAGAAGATGTGAGTCACTCAGCTGAAACAAACACTCTGGAAACTACTTGTTCCAGAGAGAACCCTTCCACCATAATTCAAACTCAGAATCCACAAGATCTGCCAGAAATTCAACTTGAGGTGGTACTTCCTAACCTTGAGTTGATAAATCTGGATTCAGTTTCTCAGCTAGATGTGATTCCTAGAACTCACATTCATAACACTCATCCAGTTGAGAACATTATTGGTAATGTTGAAGAAGGAGTAAGAACAAGAAGCTCTATGCATGAAGCAAACATTTGTTTGTTTTCTTGCTTTCTATCCCAAATAGAACCAAAGAAAGTCGCTGAGGCATTGAAAGACAACAGTTGGGTAGAAGCCATGCAGGAGGAGCTTCTTCAATTTGAAAGACAAGGTGTTTGGAAACTTTGCCCTTTACCTAAGGGTAAGTATCCAATTGGAACAAAATGGGTTTTCAGAAATAAGAAGGATGACAAGGGAGTGGTCATCAAGAATAAAGCAAGGTTGGTTGTTCAAGGGTATACACAAGAAGAAGGAATTGATTATGATGAAGTTTTTGCTCCAGTTGCAAGAATAGAAGCAATCAGAATATTTTTAGCCTTTGCAGCTGCCAAAAACTTCAATGTTTTTCAAATTGATGTGAAGAGTGCCTTCTTGTATGGAAGGATTGATGAGGAGGTGTATGTGTGTCAGCCTCCTGGTTTTGAAGATCCAAGGTTTCCTGACCATGTCTGTAAACTTGATAAAGCTCTATATGGGCTGCATCAAGCTCCCAGAAAATGGTATGATACTTTGTCTTCATTTCTATTGGCTAATCACTTCAAGAGAGGAACAATTGATAAGACTCTCTTCTTCAAGAAGTCCAATCAACACATCATGTTAGTACAAATCTATGTTGATGACATTATTTTTGGTTCAACTGATGAATCTCTCTGCAAGGAATTTGAATCATTAATGAAGTCTAAGTTTGAAATGAGTTCAATGGGTGAACTTAGTCAAAATATGTCAGGTGAAACAAACTCCTACAGGGATTTTCATTAGTCAATCAAAATATGTCAAGGACATTCTTGAAAGATTCAAACTCACTGATTGCAAAGCTCTAGGTACTCCAATGTCTAAGACAACATCTCTTAGCCCTGACCTTGAGGGGGAGGATGTTGATCAACATCAATACAGAGCTATGATTGGTTCCCTGATGTATCTCACAGCAAGCAGGCCTGATATAATGTTTGCAACTTGTTTATGTGCAAGATTTCAAGCCAATCCCAAAGTTTCACACATGCTTGCTGTGAAAAGAATTTTGAGATATCTCAAAGGAGCACCTGGTCTAGGATTATGGTATCCTAGAAATGAAGACTTTCAGTTCATGGCTTATATTGACAGTGATTATGGAGGTTGTAACATCAGCAAGAAATCCACATCAGGAGGATGTCAATTTCTTGGATCCAGAATTGTGTCTTGGCAATGTAAGAAACAATCATGTGTTTTTACCTTTACTGCAGAGGCAGAATATATAGCTGCTTCAAGTTGTTGTGCACAAGTTATATGGATTCAAAATCAGATGAAGAATTATGGAGTGGAGCTATTCAATACTCCTATACAGATAGACAATTCCAGTGCAATCTCCATCACTAATAATCCTGTCAAGCACTCCAAGACCAAGCACATTGATATCAGGTATCACTTCATCAGAGATTGTGTAGAGAAGAAGTTGATTCATCTAGTCAAGGTTGATACATAACACAATTGGGCTGATCTATTCACCAAGGCATTTGATGAAGGAAGGTTCAGGTATTTAATAACAGCCATTTGTATGATTAACTTTGAGTAAATGAATTAATAAGGAATTAATAATTCTCCAGAAGATAAACTTAAACTATCTTCTGAAGAGTAATTACTCATCAGAAGATACTTTAAGTCATCGGAAGCATTATTCCTTTCTTATGTCGGAAGATGTCACACTTCAGAAGATAACTTTCCTTCTGAAAGTATTAAACTTCCGATACATTATACCTTCGGAAGCAAAATCTTCTGAAACTTCTATTCAGAAGAAGGTGTCTTCCGAAGAACAATTCTGATGAATGTATCTAAGTCTTCAGAAGATACACTTCTGATAATATACTTGTATATTCTTCAGAAGTAAGTATCTTCCGAAGAACATTCTTGGTCTCATAAATCTCTTCCGATACATAACCTCTCGGAAGAACTTTGTACTTAGAAAATTTTGAATAATAAATGAGCTGTATTCGGAAGACCTTTTTCTGACATCCGGATCTCAAAATTTAATGTGCGTCTATATTAAATGCTGACATCCGAAGGTATAAAATGTCTCCCGCTCATTTATTTTCTCTCACCGTTTCATTTCGAATTGCTTTCATCTTCAAATCTAACCTAAAAACCGTCGATCACCATGGCTCTTCTTCCCTTCAAACCTGCTCACAACCTACCGGCGGAGTTATCAGTGGAACATGATGCTGACTTCGCACCGATTATCTCCTTTCTTCAAAGGAGCAGGTATAATTTTGCTCTCACTGTTCAGCCCATGGTGTATGAATCTCATCACCATCAATTTTGGGCTTCCTGTTCAGTCTCTCCATCTCCCAATGGTCGGATTCTAAATGCCACCATTGATGCTCATCCCATATCTATAACAGTGGAGACCATCTGTCGACATCTTCAACTTCGTGATGTCAGGGGAAGGGTCTCATTCACTAAGGATGAGGTAGCATTGACCTTTAGGTCAATGGGGTACGAAGGTCCTCTTCCTTCAACAACTTATTTGAAGGGTAGAGTGTCCTATAATTATAAGTACCTCATACATTTGTTTTTGCACTGTCTTTCTAATAAGACTGGAGGATGGGATCAAGTTCCATCTGATTTAGCTTCGGCTATTCATGGTTTGATTTCCAACCAACTTTTTAACTTTTCTGCTTTTATTTTTAATAATTTGGTTGACAATCTTTCGTCACCAAAGAAATTCTGTATGTATCCCAGGTTTTTGCAGCATATATTTTATGGTGAGTTGGGTTCTGTCCTCTCACTAACTGGGAATACATACAAAATCCCCTTGGTCACTTCCAAGGTTTTTGTTCAGTTGAAGAAGAAGAATAATCAGTTCTCTGGGAACTTTACTCCTCTTCTTCCTTCCATGGAGTTACCAACTCCAGCAGGTGACAACTCTGTTGCACCCACAGATGCTGAACCCACACCTTCAATTTCAGTTCCACATCCCATTACTATCACCTACAAACGCCGCCGAACCCCTGAACAGCTTTCTACAGCTGTTCAGGCCCCTTCCTCTGAACCCATCAAGAAAAAGGTGAAAAGAACTGCCAAGGGCACAGTTCCACCTAAGGTGAAAGCCACACCTACTGATAACCCACAGGTTCTTCCTCTGGAACCTGTGGCTGTCCTTAACCAGCCTTATAGCCCTCAGAGTATGTCACTAAACATACCTAAGAATATCCAAATGGATGCTCCAATTATTGAGTCTTCTTCTGATGAAGCAACTCCCTTAGAACAGAGACTGTCTCCCAAGTCTCCAGGATCCTTTCACCCAGAAATGCCCCCCACTCATACTACAACCTAGGCTCAAGGAACACCTGCTACAACTGTGGAGGAACCACTCTCTCCTACTACTCAAACACTTATGAGAGTGGTGATACAGTTACAAGCCAGGTTCCCTGACCCAGAGCCTACCACTTCAGAGGTTGACGCCAGAAGCTCAGAAGGGGTCAATGTAGATGAGGCTGCCACTACTGTTGATCCTAATCAGGACCCTCAGGACAGTGGTACAGGAACTAGGACCTCACCTGCGGCAACCCACATTGGGGAGGACTTCTTTGAAGCCCTTCTCAAAGAGGGGAATCCAGGGTGCCAAGAAACCACAGCTGGTGGTGGAGGTGCAGGAGCTGGGCTCAGGACTCCATTTCCCAGTGATTCCACTCATGTGGATGAGGGCACCAAAGCACAGGAATTGACGGCCATCATCACAACTCTTCAAGCAAGGGTAGCTAACCTAGAAGCTGAGGTTACTACCATGCGGCTTGAGGTCCAGACCAAAGATGCTACTATTTAGGACCTCAAAAGGCGTCCACCAGTGATTCTCCAAACCTTCCATCCTGATCCTGCTACAACTACCTATGTTTCCCCTGATGCTACCAAAAAGGGGGAGAAGGTGACATTGGCAGGGTCAGGATCAGAAGCAAGAGAAAAGGAAGTTACACAAGAATCCAACCCATCATTAGTCACTCTGACCAATGAATGGGACGAACTCTTGATCACTTACTTTCATGACTCTACTACTTCCTCTTTTTCTTCCTCTAAGGATACCATGGAGGTTGCCAAAGAGACTAAGCAAGCTACAACAAATGTCTCCATGGAACCTCAGTCCCCTGTTGGGACTCAACAGTCCCCTGTTGGGACTCAACAGTCCTTGCTGGGACTAAGTCTCCTACTGAGACTACCGCCCAGGTTGCCATGGAGGAAACTACTCAAGAGCACGAACCAATCTCCATGGAACCTGTGTCCCCTTCTAGAACAAAGGTTGTCGAAGACCTCTCCTCCACTCCTGAGCATTCTATGGGTACTACTAAGGAATCACCCAAGATGGTTGGTCAACTGGAAGAGGCAGTGAATGCTGAGGTTAATTCCGAAACTGCAGCTGCTTCCGAAGGCCCAATCATTATTGATGATTCCTCCACAGAAGAGCTATTGGCCAATGAACCAGTTGGTGAGGCTACAGGATCTGTCTCCTCTGGGGTAAAACTAATAGCAGATGACAAAGGAAAAAGAAAACTAACCCCAGAGGATGAAGCAGAATAGGAGGAGAGGAGACCAAAGAAAATGAAGGGCCGACCAGACGCTGCACAAGATGAAGAGCAGATCAGACTCTCTGCTCTACTTGAGGAGAAGTGATATGATTTCGATGAAGTATTGCTCTGGTCGGTACCTCAGATGGCTGCCGAGCTGGACAAGGTGCAGCAGCAGGAACAGGCAGCTGCTGCATCCAAAGCCCAAAAGAAGCTGACAAAGACACAGAAGGATAAGGCTTACAGAGACAATCTGAAAGCTTTCCTACTAGAATATGGCTTCCATGCTCGGCAGCTAGGCCCTATGAAGAACTCAACCATGGACATGCATGTCAGAGATATAAAGGCTAAAATAGCCAGAGGTTAGTTGCTTCCAATTGAGCAAATACGGGCTCAAAGGGCAAGCCTAATTAGAGGCATAGGTCTAGGGGAAGGAGCTGCAATTGAAATTCCCATCTCTGGATCTGGGATTAGAGAAGGGGAAGAACTCATGTGTGGGGAAGCTACTAAGGCCATGTTCCCTAACATGTTTCCCCTAGACCCTAAAGAAGAACAAACATATCCTCCATCAAGTCTTTCTATGGACAACATGCCGATATCTTCAGTGATCAAGATCAATAAGGGTAAAAAAGACTACAAAGAAACAACCATCAACAAACCCTGAGCCTGAGAGACAAACACAGGCTGATGAGAGGAGAACAGAACCCTCAATAACTGAGGATGCTGATCCATAGCCCACTGCAACAACAGGTGCAGCAGTGGGCTCAAATGTGGAAGTACAGCAGGCCAGAGATCAGAGGAGTCAAGCCACTGCTCAAGACAGACCAAGATTCATAAGAAGAAAGAGCATGGCCAGAAGGAAAAAGAGAACATCTGCAAGGGCACGATTGTTTGTGATTGCTGCCCCTTTTGTTTTTGATTTGGAAAACCTCCCTCTTGAAAATCCAGACAATGGACAAGAAGGGAGGCAAGCTCTCAGATGGGTAAAAGCAAGGGCCCAAGTTCTGAGGGGAGAGAAAATTGTAAAGAGAATTCCATAGTAAGTTTTGGTAGCATCAGCCTAGGGGGAGACTGTAAAGACTAATAAAGGCTGATGCTCACCAAACTTCAATATTTGTCTAAGTATAAAGTCTACACAGACAAACAGCCTTCGGAAGGAAGGAGTTCCTATTCGGAAGCAGAATTGCTTCCGAAGAGTAACTCATTCCTACTGAAGGCTGTACAAGACAAACTCTTCGAAAGATTGGTACTTAGAAGATAAAGCTTCATGACTTCCGAAGATTAACAGATTCCGAGGAATCTCCTTTGCATCAAAGATAAAGACAAGGACTTCAGAGGTTTATCCTCTGACAAAGACTGTAGCTGATTACTTTCATAGTACATAAGGAACTGACACAAGACATGCTGGTCTGAGTAAATACAAAAAGAACATACTGAAAGTCAGACAGCACCTTACTTCCCTTCCTCAGCATTAAATGCAAAAGATTATCTGAAGCCTTGAAGATCAACAACATTAAATGGCTTTTGTATTTAGCTAGTCTTTGTAAAGTCAATGTCTATATTTGTAATGATTGTAAGTAAGTGTCTTAGCTTGTTAAGACACTCAATATACTAGAATAAGCTTTACTTTATGTGTTGTCTAGTATACCCAACTTGTATACATACGTGTATACGGTTGTAGCCTTAGCTATATAACCTCTCATTGTAAACTTGTTAAGTGTGCTTGTCTGGTTTTTACACTTGTAATACTTTGAGAGAAATATATCTTTGAGCTTGAATTTTACTCTTGTGTTCTTACTGTTATTCAAAGATTATTTGTTCATCATTAAGTGTTTGTGAGATCCTTCTAATAGATATTCCGCATCTATTAGATTGAAAGAAAGAAATACTTGTGAAGTGTTGTTTGAAGTTAACAACCCGATCCAACAAAATGATACACTAGTCTTTTACCAAAAACTCTTAAAATTAAGAGTTTTACAACTCTTATAACATAAAGTAAAACAAACAAAGCTTTAATAGTCATAAACTAAATGGTTTTCTTTTCCTTTTTAGTTTGTCCCACATTGATACATTTAAGAAATAAAGTGTCATATAATACCTATAAAAGAAACCCTTTCAAATCAAATAAATTACTTATTCACACTTTTGTCATTTCATATTTGACATTTTAAATTATGAATTTTATCATAATAATTTTTTTAGTTAAAAGAGTTGATTTGATAAAAATTAGGCGGTTTAAGCTTTTTACGAACCAAAATCATTAGTCTAATTGTTTTGTTTTCCGTTGTATCGAGCGGGCATCTTACTATATATATATAGGGAGATGATCAAATGTTAACCCATGTTTATTGCGTTAACCGAATAAATAAATCTTATTACTTTGGGCTCACATTAAAGTAAATCTAAAGGTTTATGTTTTTTTTTCCTTTTTTAATTAATGTAGGGCTCAATTACCTTAATAAAAAAAAGACCTAAACCTTTAAATTTATTTTAATGTGGGCGCTAAAGTAATAAGATGTAGTTATTCGGTTAACGCTAGGCCTGTAAACGAACCGAACAGTTCATGAACTGTTCGGTAAGAAGTTCGTTTATGTTCGTTTATTTAATAAATGAACGAACACGAACATAAATTTTGTGTTCATTTAATTAAATGAACGAACATGAACACACCTTGTGTTCGTTTATTTATGTTCATGAACAGTTTGGTTATGTTCGTTTATTTACGTGCGTTTATTTGTGTTCGTTAGTGTTTGTTTATGTTCGTTAACTATGTAATGTTAGTTTTTGTTCGGTTAACTAACTAATTTACAAATGATATATATTTACATTTAAGAGACTAGTCGTTTGTGCTCATTTATACTTGTTCAATTGTGTTCGTTTATGTTTTTCAATAGTGTTCATGTTCGTTTATGATTGTTCAATGGTGTTAAAAAAATGTCTATTTAAGTTTGTTCGTTTATTTTAGTTCGTTTGTGTTCATTTATGTTTATGAACAGTTCGTTTAATTTATTAATGAACGAACATGAACATAGTCATTTTCTTGATAAACGAACACGAACACAAAATTCATGTTCGTTAATATGTTCCAGTTCGGTTAAGTTTAAATGAACGAACACGAACATGCATGTGTTCGCGTTCGTTCGGTTCGTTTACAGGCCTAGTTAACGCAATAAGGAATGGTTAACATTCAAACCATCTCCTATATATATATATAGGGAGAGGTTCAAATGTTAACCCTCCCTTATAACGTTATCCATTTAACCCTAGCGTTTTTTGCCCGAATCTTAAAAAAAATTTTTCATGGTTTTTATTATGTAAAAATAGGGGGGGTTTCTTTTTTGTGTTTTTGCTAATTCATCACCGTTTAGAAGTTATTGTAAGTGTAAGTTACTTACACTTACTTACATTTACTGCATCAGATACGGATTGTAAGTAAGTGTAAGTAACTTACACTTACAATAACTTCTAAACGGTGATGAATTAGCAAAAACACAAAAAAGAAACCCCCCCTATTTTTACATAATAAAAACCATGAAAAAAAAATTTAAGATTCGGGCAAAAAACGCTAGGGTTAAGCGGTTAACGCTATAAGGGAGGGTTAACAATGGAACCTTCCCATATATATATATATATATATATATATATATATATATATATATATATATATATATATATATATATATATAGGGGATGGTTTCATTGTTATCCCTTTCTTATAGCGTTAACCCGGGTTAACACTATAAGGAAGGGTTAACGCTAAATAAAAAAAATCATGAAATTTTTTTTTAAATTGATTGTTTAGTACGAGTTTTCTTAGTTTTCTCCAAAGTAATGAGTTTTTATTTGAACCCTCCCATATATATATATATATATATATATATGTGTGTGTGTGTGTGTGACTAAAAAAACCAATTAAACGATTGTCATCCCAAGTCAATTCCCATGATCAACACTTGATCATGAGATCTAGTAAATCAATCATCCAACCATATCAACACTTGATCATGATCTCACTGTGACTAAAATAGCAAGCAACTGAGGTTTGATCAATCTTTAGTTTTCACTACTTTAGTTTGAACATTTTGGTGGATCTTGGTTTAATTTATCATGTTGTAATTTTTAATAACAAATATGTTTTATTATTATTATTCATATATGTTACGAATATGATTATTGTAAATTACGTTTTGTCCAATGACATGGACCAAAACTGAGCTAAGATGAATGAGATATCGATGCTCGAATTGTGTTGTGTAAAGTGTTAAAAGAAAAGGGCAAAAAGAAAATAGACAACCTTTCATCTATCAATTCAATTGTCATGAATTGGTTATTAACTAAGCCATAAATAGATTTGTTAATGGACATGATGTCAACCTTTGATATGCCATGACTACATGTATATATAGAGGCATTTGGCCTCTTATTAGAGTTGCTAGTTTTTGAAATCTCTACATCATTTGAGACATACACACACAAGCGTCAAAGGTTTTTAACACAATTATATATTTTGTTGAGTTTTCAACAACCTACAACGATCGATTTCCCGTGTTAAACACTCTTGTTTCAGGTAACGTTTTCAGGTTTTCGATTAACTTCGGTAGTACATACTGCTTCGGCTGTTGTACTCTGAGAAACAATCAAGTTCACCAGGATGACCCAAAATCTGTTTTAATGGACCTCTGTTGAACAGAAATCCTCAGCCACCGAACTTGTTTAAATTCATTTCATCTTATTTTATACTTCTTTCTTGTAATTTAAATTTTAGTATTTTTATATTTCTTGTAGTACTTTATTTTATATTTTGTATTTCTCTTAATTGTAATTCGAGTAATTGAATAATAAAAGTATTTGTTTATTTTGTGAACGGTGTTCCTACATATCAGTCTTTTTCATCACTTTGTTTTGCAATTTTTGTGCACGCATCTACGTACTCTCTAATTAATTTGTTCCCCAAACAACCGGGCAGAAATTTGATTTATATCCCCTCATCGATCTAGTCATCATGTGTTTGAACTAGAAACGTATTATATGTTAGACTTATAATTGTTTAACCCAAGTTTGAGAGTTAATGAGTCAAAGATCATAAATAATTAAAAGTCTATGTTTAGTGATAAATATGTAAATATGTAAGGATAAGGTCATAGGGTGTCAAAACCTAATGAAACTTGGTAATTATTACTAGGGTTATATAAACCCATGTCAACGATTGTTTGTAATTAGATGCTTGACATATCCAGAATATCAACTTTCATATATCTAGAGCATTTATACAAATAAACTTCTTGATTATTTGGTTGAGTGTTCGATCAATCTAGGCATTATTGGTATCAGAGCCAGGTTTGCTCTTAGGAAGATAACTTGTGAAGAAAGTAAGATCGAGTGGATTGATCCGGGAAGAAGAATATGTGCAATTCAAGCAATTCAAAATTTTAACATTAGCATCCAACACCATCTTCCTTGGGAAGATAAATCTGTGAAGAGAGGATCGAGAGAATCGATTGGGAATCCGTCAAGGATTGTCGGATTCATCATAACATCAAGTTTGATGTTAATCCCAAAAAATGACTGGTAGATAATCTAACACGAATCGCTTCAAGATCGTTGGCAAAGGACTTGTAGGATCGGGTTATGCATTAAACACAACACTTACATCATTTATCTCCTACAAGATTGATAAATGCGGAATCTCTATCAATCTTCTTATCTTCTAAATGAATAATAAGCAATTAACAATAAAAGAAATTCTTTCAAGCTCAAAGTATATTTCACTTAATTGCAAATATTACAAGTTAGTAAACAAACGACACTAGCAAGCTTACCCCATCTAGGATACAAGTGAATAGATTATACTAAAAGCTACAGCTGCATTCTCGTAGGAATATAAAGCTGGACAACTAACTAGAAAACAAATGAATGCTATAACTAGTATATTGTTATAACTTGACAGTCCAAGTTACATTAATTATAATTAATACAAATAACTTCTTTGACTTTTACATTAATTACCTACACTATAAAAGACATTAATTGTAACAACCGAAAATTTAGCAATTTAATAGTAAACGTACGAGATTTCAGTTACTGTTGAAACTGTGACGATTGCGTACGAAAAATTCGGCATTTATGACGTGAGCACATTTGGTCGTGCTTGAAATCCATGAGGATTTAGTAATTTTAATCATTACAAGTTGATAGTGTGTGAAAAATGATGAACGTGGGCGAAAACCGTACGTAAAACGGAGTTCATATGCTCCCGGAATCGCGAAAACAAGAAAATCAAAGATTTGGACAAAATCCCGTGGGGAGGTACGCCCCGGGCCACGCACCCAGCTGGGGCGATGCGCCCGGGAGTGATTTGAGGCGGTGGACGAGTTTAAGATCAGATTTCGTCCAAAAAACACATTTTTTCATATTTCTCGACCCTAGTGGTAGTGACAAAGTATGTGATTAGTTTAATAAATTTTTGGACATACAAGGTTAATTCTAAATGTTTTAAACTAATCACAGTCATTAACATACTCACTGGAACGAGTATCTGATGTTTATGATAACAGGCAGATCAGTATGTTAAACATGGTTATTAAACCTATTCTAATACTACCATGTGATACTTCATGATATCTGGGTAATCAATAACAAGGATGGATCATTTCTAAGCCATTAATCTGTCTAGGAACCTGTCTAGTGAGATAATCAACAACATTAACTATTTGATAACAATCAAGGCAATGTCTTTGACATTGGATGTTCAAAAGGACTCAATCAGTAAGTTAGCAATGCCTAAGACGAATTAAGTAAGTAAGAGAATACGCTTATTTAAGCCGAGCGAATAAGAAATATTTAGGCATAACAAGATTGTAGACATAAGAATAATCAAAATGAGTGTAAGCGGAATTTTGAAATAAAGCTCCGAATGAAAGTTACGATATGCCGAAGTTGCGAGCGGTAATCGTAAATTGAGAACCTTCATGATAAGGTTATAATCATGATGATATGTTCATATTAATATGATATCATTGTGAAGTGAGAAAGGAAGGAAATGAAGAAAAGTTAGCTGAGTGTGCTAAAGCTCAGGTGAGTTCTATGAGCCCTCTTTTACTATTTTAACATTTTAGGGCTGATGTGCATGCATGATAAATATCTTTGAAATGATTGTGAGTTATTATAGCCCTATTTTAAATGTTTTATCATTTTGGGCTGATATGTATTTTATAAAGTTATTTTATGTAAATGATTGTTTTATCTGGCTACGGTCAGATAAGAGAATATGTTAAAGTAAAGAATGTTTCAGGTTGTAAAGTTATAGTATGAAAGTGACGATAACCTGATTAAGATCAGGTAATGAATGTTTTCAGGAAAAGAATGTTTTCAGAAAAAGAATGTTTTCATGAAAAGAATGTTTTCAAGTAAGGAATGTTTTCAAGTAAGGAATGTTTTAAGTCTCAACTGTGGTTGAGAAGTAAATGATTTTAAGAACCTCAGCTGAGATGTCAATGATGTTTTAAAGACCCAACTACGGTTGAGAAATGAATGATTTTAAAAGTCTCGGCCGAGGTCAATTAGGAAATGTGATTTTGAAGTCCCGGCTGCGGTTGGGCAAATGTTAAGCACTGCGGTGCGGATAATGGTTTATGATTATAATGGTTTATGATTATGATGGTTTAAATGATTTAAACCATGTTATGTATGAATGATGTATGTCAAGAAGTCTTGTACCGGTATGAGCCGTCAATTTCGGTTGATGGTTTAAGAAGTCCTGTGAAAGAACAGGCAAAAGTCCTGTGAAAGAACAGGCATAAGTCCTGTGAAAGAACAGGCAGAAGTCCTGTGAAAGAACAGGCATAAGTCCTGTGAAAGAACAGGCAGAAGTCCTGTGAAAGAACAGGCCTGCCGACTGTGTGTCGCCAGTTGAGGAAATATTATGCATGCATAGCATGTTGACTTCGGTCAACAGGACAGGCTACATTTATGCACCTTATGATTGATGTTATGATGTCATGTATGTTGTGTATATGAAATGTTTTATGTATAGTATGATTGAGACTGTTGACTTAGGTCAACAGTGAAGGCTAATGTTTTATGTTCAGTATGACTGAGACTGTTGACTTCGGTCAGCAGTAAGTTATGAAGCTATGTATGTTATGACTTATGTTATGTTATATAAAGATATGAATGAGTAAAGATTTTTTTATGAAAAGTTAACACAGAACTCACCAGCGAAAGCTGACTTGTTTTAGCATGCATGTCAGGTTTAGCAAGTTATGATGAAGATATGATAGCTCGTGGCATGGCATAAAGACTACCTATTCAAGAACTGGCATTCCTGATAAGATTAAATGTTATGTAATGAATTCCGCTGCTATAATATATGACAATTGTACGGTTTTAGAGCTATGCTTTTGATGTTTAACCAACAGAGGGACTCCTTGGGAACGGGGCCTCTCAAGTTGGTATCAGAGCCATAGTTTGAGAGATTCGAGCATAACCTGATGCCTGAACTTAAACTGAGAATGGGATCAAAGCTAAGGATGCTAGTAAAGGGTAGTTCAATGCCACGAGCGTCTCGCTAAAGTAAGGAATACATGTTATGAAATAGTGGAAATAGATTTAATATGTATATGTCTGAAAGTTAATGTGAAGTAGTTAAAGTGAAATGTATGCATACGTGCCTATAGGTGTTAAGATGTACGAATATGTTGGATTGTTTAGACTATTGGTAATAATAATGTTTGTTAGGAAATGAACTAAGCATGTGGTGGAAGAAACCCTAGACACACGAGTACAGATAAATAGTGACCGCAATTAGCTACTGCGGTTACAGATTTATCTATATGACTAATGCTCGGGTTTCATCTGTCATATGACTTGGACATAAAAGGAAGGATTCAATGACTGAACGAATTATAACTATTCGATGTCAGTGAAGGTAAAGAACAAAATGCGATTAAAAAGGTTGAAAGAATTATAGAAACAATTGAGAATGCTTGTTTGGTCAGATGGATACTGATTAAGGTCTTACTTTATTGGTTTGACAAAGATTCATGGATTAATGGGTATAAAGTATGCATGGGAATACTAGAAACACGGTTGGAAAAGTAAATGATTAATGACATTCCGGACACTGTTATTAATGATTCACTTTACAACTGAGTTTATATTACTGTCCATCATACGCATACCTTATATATCCTAAATTGCATTGTGGTCATGTTGACTTCATCATTGAAGTTATTGGGAAGTTAATGCTGAATGACACATCTTAAGGAATGGTAAACGTGCTAACTAAAAGGTCGATAATGAAGGAATCCATTAGAACATGGAAACACAGTTCGATCAATGGTAGAAATGTAGTTTGAAGATGATGACGGCCCATGAAGTAAAGTATATATGGAAAGAAATGAGAACAATAATGGTTGATGCAACGTATTGTGTAATCATTCGGGCAAAGATATCAGGATGATGATAGGAGTGCATGTATATCAATATGGATGATAGAAATCAATTATGGATGAAGAGAATTAGTACGGGTGATTGAGTTTATGTGTGGGTGATTCTATGGAATTACGAATGATGAAATTAACTTACGAATGAGGGAAATGGCTTACGAACGAACAAGGAACTTTATTATAGATGAATTATTCATCACTTGTGAATGAATAATATTATAAAGTAAGGATGAGTACATTCGATTGAGGTAATGTAAGTTCAAGTTTGACCTAGAGATTTGATGAGATTATTCTCTATGTCATGAATGATAACGCTTTGTTAGTATCCTAAATCCTGACAAGGTCTCAATAGGTTGAGGAATACATGTTGACATTAGGAATTAAGAATTGTACCTATGTTTACTAAACGTGGAAGTGAGATATTAAAGCTGACTACACGAACATGTATGATAAAGGTGTGATTAGGAATTGATAAACGAAGATAAATGAATGCATGCCTAGTATTAGGTATAAGTGAATGTAAAGTATAGAGTTAGTCTTATGTCAATTTTGAATGGAAGGAAAAGTTAAACCACCAAGAAAGTTCGAAGGTTATGAAAGGTTGAAATGATACGAATTGCTTTTGACAAGAAGTGATGTGAAGACCGATTGAACCTATAACTGTTATGCTAATGATGTTAGAGATGATTTTAATAACTCCAACGGGAAGCTATTTATGCTAGAAGAGGATACATAAGTGTTGCAACATTGTTATCATTTAATGAACTACCTTGTCTTCACAAGATAATAGATGTTGATCATGCATAGAGTATGTACAGAGCTTAAAGTATAGATTGTAAAATGTGGGTTTAATACGGTTGCAGATGTTAAGAGAGTCTTGCATCTATTGCAAGAAACTACTTAAGTAACTTTGTATTAGTACAAGCTTAAAGATAAAGGATGATTGCCACTGTCTCATGTGTAAGGAAATTCATGGTATTGTTATGCGATAGTGTGCATATGTATGTTATCAAAGGAAAGTTTTATGATAATATTGTCATGCATAAGTGGATCAAATGATGTAGTCTCCTTGTGGAGGCAAACGATAAAGTCTTCTTAACAAGGGAAAATGATGAAGTCCTCTTCATGAGGCAAATGATAAGGTAAATGATGAAGCCTTCTTATTGAAGGGAAACAAGAAAATTCTTATTATAAGGTGACCAATGAAAGCTTGTAATAGCACTATGATTTGGTTCGGTCTGTTTTATGCAATGAAAAATTTGGTTGGCATTATGCATTGACAACCTTATGTGTTAAGATATGTATGTAAGTTATGTTAAGAAAAATTTAATTATGACCAAATTCCAACAAGTGCTTTGTAAATGGTTTAATGCCAAGAGAGATAAGTGTTGGTAGAGATTAAATGTGGAAATGTTAGCACAGTCAACAAAGTAAAGAATAACGCATGCTGTAGCTAAAGAATATGACATGTGGTAGCATACAGTTAGGAAAAGATAAGGACGTAAGGATCAAATGTCATAATAAGCTACCTGTCACATCTAAAGTATGACATAAAGGGGAAGACGATTTGTTACCATGTGATCTTCAACGTGTGATTAAATCATGCTTATTGTTATGTTTACGTTGTTCTGTGCTTATGATGCTGATGAACGAATGATGAATGATGATACACCGTGACTATGTATGTACGTTTAGCTTTAGCACGATTTATGCATGAAAGTTGGCTAAGCATGATGAATGCATGTTAGTAAGTTATGATGATGAATTGTATGATAACATGGTATGATGACAATTATAGATGTTATGCTATGATGAAATACTAGGCTGCTAGTATGAAAGTATGATGTATGATATGAGGGATAGGTCCTAATGTATCATGTATGTGATGCCATGATGTTATGATACGATGACATGATACTAGCATAATGTAGTATGATGATTCCTATGTTATTAGGAAATTGATATGATGAAGTAGTGCTAGCATGACAAGTTTAGGATGTCATGGAGACTATGATGAATGCCGTTATGATGCTAGCATGAAATGTATGATGATTATGATGAATGGTGATATGATGATAGTGTATCATGTATGATGAATGATGTTCCTATAAGTGTTATAGGGTAAGTATGAATGATGACATGATAATATCAGGATATGGAGCCGATCGGGCTATAAACACAGAGTCAACCACGACTATAACTGGGTATGATAGTCAACCACGACTATAACTGAGTATGATAGTCAACCATGACTATAACTGGGTATGGTTGCTCCCGTATTTGTCACGGGGTAAGTATAATGTTGTTCCCATATTCGTATGGGATAAGTATGGTTGCTACAGTACTTGTTACTGGGTAAGTATGGATCTGCAGAACATTTCGGCGGGTCAGATCAACGGTTATGGAGCCTTGTGCCGGCATAAGTCCATTGTTACGCTCTGTAGCAGTGGTTGTATGATGATGATTAGGATGTTTATGTGACCAAGTTTTGTCACACCCCCAATTTCAACTAACGGAATCATACCGTTTGGGAACGTGACAAACCAGGATCTCAGATCATTAGACATAGCGAAGACCTCTATATGAATTTCAAAAACATACGTTGGTCTTTAAAACAAACATAATAACCAGAGTTTACAAAAAGTGCGGAAGCGTTTAAAAACCATAAACAGTTGTAAATCAAACATTACAATTCAAAGTACTAAAATATTCAGATTTAAATAATCAAAGTGAAAGAAATGCATGAGACTCTATCTTCCTAGTCCATGCCAGCTGTTACGCGCGCCTTAGCGTCCTGAGAAAACATGCAAATCAAGTCAACACAAAGGTTGGTGCATAACACAGGTTTTAAGTAATCATAGTGTTCAAAACATCAGTTTGAATAACAAGTTTGTAGATAACATAATCACAAATGCACAGTCATGATAGCTAGTCATATAAACTATTTACATACGTGTTCGACACCGAAGCTGACTAGTTGCCATGCTATAGCATGTTTTCGCCTTGCCACTATTGTCAATCACAACAATAGTAAAAATGTGTTTGGTCAGTCAAACACCTGCGTAGATCCCATCTACCAGGTGAGGTTTGTCAAACCTAATAGATCTATTTCCAACTACCACGCTTTGCATTTACAGCAAACTAAACGGTTCGAGGTGTGTAAGGACTTTCAAGTTGATATATTGGCACATAATGTAAACAGATAACTCATGCAAGTGATATGTATCTAAAAGTAGTTTGTTGCACATGTTTTCTCCCCCAAAACAGTTTAAAATAAGAAAGGGGCCGTGTACGCACCTTTGATGATAGTAGAATGATCAAGTATGTGTGAACTTGCGTAGAAATCCTCTACGAAGAATCTGTGATTTAAACAATAACCTATTGTTATTCGAATAATCGTTTTGTGCTTAAAATCACATACGTGTCAACACACGTATGTTAAAGTGTGAGAATTTGGCATACGGAAGTACGCGTGCTTTTGAAATCGATTAAATAAAATCCTACACGATTTTATTTAATTTAACGTAATTATACGCGATTTCGTGTTCGGATTAAAACATGAATTTTATCATCCTAACACGTTCGTATTCTAGTTACGGTTCCAACGCAACTTGAACGGATTAAAACGGAGTTCGTATGCGAAAGTTATACTAAAAATACTAAAATGATTTTAAAAACTCAAAAATGGCTTGAACCAGGATCGAACCCGCGACTCCCAACTCAACACTCACACATACTACCATCTGATCCATCCCATCTTTTGTTAACACAACCAATTCAAAATTGTTTTAAGCATTACTAGCCCAGTTTCCCTTAGAAGACTATAGCCGAAGCAAATCATACCCGATTGATCGTGAATTCGAAACCAGTTAATTCTAACACCATAGGGCTTTTGTTACTAAGATTCAATCGAGTCTATCCCTAATTTTAATTCGAAAACTAAGCATCATAACTCAATGAATCTGGTCTTAACATGTTCGAAATTTGAGTTCTCAAACCCGAACTCTAATCCGTTCGATTAACTGATATTAATCTGCAAATTCATAGGGTTTTTAATGACACCATGATTTCGAAACTATCTGTGCTCATTAATTTCATTTTCAGATTCAATTGTAATGAAATCCCCAATTCTTTTAACTCTAAGAACCCTAATTGTCGAACTCACAAAATCTGATACTAAAACTTCAAATTAATACATGGTTAAGGTTGATCGGAACTATCTGAGACTAACCATAACAATCAATTTGATTTTCCAGTTCGATTGTTATGAAATCCCCAAACCGTTTTCCCCTCAAGAACCCTAGAATCGAATACCAACAATTCGTATTTGTTTGATTAAATTGACTTAGGCATTTCATTCTATAGAACATCACGAAACTACCAGTATAATTTAATTTTATTCTAGATCACTTTTGCTACGAATCCCCCAAAACAACTTTATTACGAGCCCTAATTACTTGAACCCTACCAATTCGATGTTAGCCGCTGAAATTGATTTAGGATAACCTTTAGTCGGCATGTTTAGAAAGTGTAGGAATAGATTCTTACCCCGATTGACTTCGAATTGCAGTAGTTCTACCTATGGCTCACGTTCGGTTGACTCGCGATCTACTGCTCCAATCCCGTAGCTTCTGTGTGAAGTTGTGATGTGCAATAGTTTCTAATGATGCCGAATAGTTATCAGAAACCTTCAATTGCATGAAATATGATCGATTTATATAGATTGCTTGCGATTTGAAACGGTTTCGACCTTAGAGATAACCTCATCATTAATTTGAACGTTATTGGGTCCTATAACGCCTGATTGATGTTAATAATCATCAGTACACATAATTGGGAGGTTTAATCTAATAAATTTTAACCGTTACATGAAGAATTCGAATTTATTTTGATCATCTCAATCGTATTTTGACTTCTAAAGTCAAAATTGGGCTTTTAACTCAATTACAAGTCTAAACTTTGTAATTAAAGTGTATTGAGACTGATTCCTACAATTTCTAATCCCTTAGGTTCTATTTAGTTCAATTGCACAATAATTCGGTTAATAAAATTGAGCCAAAAGTCTTGAATTTTCACTAATTGAGTCCTTTAACTCCTTGTTGGGCTAATTTATCCCAATTGGGCTTCATTTGAACTTATTGGGCCTATCTTACCTTAATGGGCCTTCCTAAATCTCATTGGGCCTCCCTGGGCCTTCCTTGGGCCTACTTGGTTTACATTGGGCCTCACTTGAATTTATTGGGCCTACATTGACTCTGTTGGGCTTACATAGACCTCGTTGGGCCTAATTGATCTTGTTGAGTCTTCCTTGACCTTACTGGATCTTCCTTGACTTTACTGGGCCTTCATTGGCCTTGTTGGGCCTTCATTGGCCTTGTTGGGCCTGTTGAACCTTCATTGGTCTTATTGGGCCTTGATTGGCCTTATTGAGCCTATGATAGCACCAACTCCCGTTAACAAGGTTAGTGTGAAAAGTCATATTGTCACATCATCCCCTTGTTGAAGGAATTTTCGTCCCGAAAATTAGCAAGTGTTAAGAGTAGTTAGGAAACTACTTACGAGTTTAAATCGTACGTGTTAGTGTGATTTGATCATTCTGTGTGCTTGTGTGTACTCACACACAAAGTCTAATGCTTGCAACATCACAACTCAATTGTGATCGTTCAATGTGACTGTTTGCGTGTACACTAGTTAGTTCACCTAACTGTGACTGTTTGTGTTTGATCATACTGTGTTGTGTAACCTCACACATAGTGAGTGTCTGAAATTGTTTGTACTATGCAACCCCGCACATAGCAAAGTGTATGTAACCAATGTACTATGCAACCCCGCACATAGCAAAATGTATGTAACCAATCGTGTATGCACTACCATAACATGTAACATATGAAATGTAGCACATAAAACATATAAAATGTAATGTAGCACAAATATTTGTAACAAAATCAATTGAATAAATAAAACGTGTTTGTGCTTACAGTTTGAAATTTGCAGTGTTGATGTGTGAAAGCATCACGTCATCCCCTTGTTGAAGGAAATTTCGTCCCGAAATTTAACGTGCGCTCTCAGTGTTAGCAATAGCTGTCTTGAATAAATGAGGATATTTCTTCATCATTTGGTCTTCCCGTTCCCATGTGAATTCAGGACCCCGTCTTGAATTCCATCGGACTTTGACTATCGGAATCTTGCTTTGCTTCAGTTGTTTGACCTCTCGGTCCATGATTTCTGCCGGTTCTTCAATGAATCGTAACTGTTCATCTACTTGTATTTCTTCCAATGGTACAATCAATGTCTCATCAGAAAGACATTTCTTTAAGTTTGACACATGAAAAACATCATGAACTCCACTGAGTTCATCCGGTAGTTTGAGTTGGTACGCAACCGGACCAATCCTTTTTAAAATCTCAAAAGGTCCTACGTAACGTGGACTAAGCTTGCCGCGCTTGCCGAACCGTATCACACCTTTCCAAGGTGATACTTTTAGAAGAACTCGGTCTCCTACTTGAAATTCCAACGGCTTGCGACGTTTGTCTGCATAACTCTTCTGTCGATCCCGAGCCGCTGCCATACGGTTTCGGATTTGAACTATCTTCTCTGTCGTCTCGTGCACCAGTTCAGGACCTGTTATCTGACTGTCACCAATTTCAGCCCAGCAAACTGGTGAACGACATTTGCGACCATACAAAGCTTCAAACGGTGCTGCTTGAATGCTTGTATGATAGCTATTGTTGTAAGAGAATTCCACCAACGGTAAATGATTTTCCCAACTATCACCAAAATCAATTACACAAGCTCGTAACATATCCTCAAGCGTTTGAATCGTTCGTTCACTTTGACCGTCGGTCTGTGGGTGATAAGCGGTACTCATATCCAAGCGAGTCCCCAATGACTTATGAAGAGATTTCCAAAAATTTGAAGTAAACCGGGCATCCCGATCTGATATGATAGAGATTGGCACACCATGCCGTGCTACTACTTCCTTAATGTAAATGCGAGTCAACTTCTCCATCTTGTCAGTTTCTTTGATCGCTAAGAAGTGTGCAGATTTCGTTAATCGATCGACAATTACCCATATCGTATCACAACCACTCGGTGTACGGGGTAATTTAGTAATGAAATCCATCGAAATCTGTTCCCATTTCCACATCGGTATCTCTGGTTGTTGCAGTAGACCAGATGGCTTCTGATATTCAACTTTGACTTTCGAACAAGTCAAACATTTGCTAACGTACTTAGCAATATCAGCCTTCATGTGTGGCCACCAATATAGTGCCTTCAAATCATGGTACATCTTGTCTGATCCCGGATGGACTGAATATCTGGACTTGTGCGCTTCGTCCATCACGAGTTCCCTTAAACCTCCATACAAAGGTATCCACATTCGGTTAATGAAATAACGAATTCCATCAGACTTCACATCCAACTGTTCTTCCATTCCCCGTAAAGATTCCCGTACCAAGTTTTCCTTTTTCAAAGCCTCGATCTGAGCACTGCGTACCTTATCAGGTAAGTCAGTATGTATTGTCATCATAAGTGCACGAACCCGTCTTGTTGAAGTATCCTTTCTGCTTAAAGCATCAGCTACTACATTAGCCTTTCCCGGGTGATACTTAATCGCACACTCATAATCGTTCAACAACTCAACCCATCGTCGTTGCCTCATGTTAAGCTCCTTCTGATCAAAGATATGTTGCAAACTCTTATGATCAGTATAAATAGTACACTTAGTTCCATACAAGTAATGCCTCCAAATCTTTAAAGCAAAAACCACTGCTCCTAACTCCAAGTCATGAGTAGTGTAATTCTTTTCATGTGTTCGTAGCTGTCTGGAAGCATAAGCGATTACTTTATCCCGTTGCATCAACACGCATCCCAAACCCTGTCCAGATGCGTCACAATACACAGCAAAGTCTTCCGTTCCTTCCGGTAAGGACAGAATCGGTGCACTGCAAAGCTTCTGTTTCAATAACTGGAATGCAGCTTCCTGTTTATCCGTCCAGTTATACTTTGTTCCCTTGTGCATCAGAGCTGTAAGTGGTTGAGCGATCTTTGAGAAACCCTCAATGAATCGTCGATAATAACCCGCCAAACCAAGGAATTGTCGTACCTCGGTAGGGGTCTTTGGCGCTTCCCAATTCTTAATCGCTTCAATCTTCGCTGGATCAACATGTATGCCCTTTTCATTAACTATATGACCCAAGAACTGTACTTCTCGCATCCAGAAATCACATTTCGAGAACTTAGCGTACAGTTGTTCCTGTTTCAATAGCTCTAGTAGTAATCGAAGATGTTCAGCGTGTTCCTCCTCAGACTTTGAATAGATGAGAATGTCATCGATGAAAACAATGACAAACTTATCAAGATAAGGTTTACAAACACGATTCATGAGATCCATGAATACGGCTGGAGCGTTTGTCAACCCAAATGGCATGACCAAGAACTCATAATGGCCATAGCGTGTCCTGAATGCTGTCTTCGGAATATCCTCCTCCTGAACTCTTAGTTGATGATAACCCGACCTGAGATCAATCTTCGAGTAGTAACTCGAACCTTGTAATTGATCGAACAGATCGTCAATCCTGGGTAACGGATACCGGTTCTTGATGGTAACTTTATTCAATTCCCGGTAATCGATACACATACGAAAAGTTCCGTCCTTCTTCTTTACAAACAATACTGGAGCTCCCCATGGTGAAAAACTAGGTCGTATGAAACCCTTATCCAACAACTCTTGCAATTGTGTAGATAACTCTTGCATCTCTGACGGTGCAAGTCGGTAAGGTGCCCTAGCTATCGGTGTTGCGTCTGGTGTAAGATCGATTCGGAATTCCACCTGTCTGATAGGCGGTAATCCCGGCAGGTCTTCTGGAAATACCTTTGGAAATTCACAAACTACAGGTATATCTTCAAGTTTCCTCTCAGCTACTGGCTTTTCAGTTATAAGTGCTATAACTGCTGTATGACCTTTCCGCAGACATTTGTGTGCCTTCATACAAGATATGAGACGCAGTGGCGTACTGCTCTTCTCGCCTTGTACATATAATGTCTCCCCCTGCGGAAGAGGTATGCGAACAATCTTTTCATGGCATACAATTTCAGCCTGGTTCTTGGACAACCAGTCCATGCCAATGACTACATCAAAACTGCCTAAGGCAATAGGCATCAGATCAATCTCTAATGTTTGACCCATCAAATCAAGGATACATCCCTTATAAATGTTTTCTACTACAATCAACTTACCATCAGCTAATTCCACAGTGTAGGGACTATCTAAGGCAGTGGGACTAACATCTAGTGACTTAGCAAGTGAACTAGATACAAAACTCCGATCGGCACCAGTGTCAAATAGCATAGAGGCATAGTGATTATTTAAGAGGAACGTACCCGTGACAATGTTGGGATCCTCCCGCGCTTGCCGTCCTCCGATCACAAACGCCCTGCCTCTAGCACCGTTGTTGTTGTTATTATTGTTGTTGTTGTTGTTGGTGCCATTGCCATTACCGTTGCCACCTCCATTACCATTACCATTGTTGTCCCCGCCTTTCTTAAGTTGTGGGCAATCTTTCTTGAAATGCCCCATCTTGCCACACTCAAAACAACCCTTCTGCACGTTGTTTTGATTGTTATTATGGTTGTTATTGTTGTTCTGCAGCTCTCCGCGACAATCCTTAGCCGCATGCCCAATCTTGCCACACCTCTGGCACTTAGCTCTGTCACATTGGTTACCCGCATGATGGTAACCACACCTGTTGCACTTGGGGTGCTTACCAATATAGCCCCCCGATGATGATGATTGCTGACTGCTGTTGGAATTATGATAGGACTTGTTTGAGTCCTGCTTCCTGTTCTGCTGTTGGTTGTTACCCTTGAAGTTGTTACTTTCCCACTTTCTCTTGTGATCTCCTACCTTGGTAGCAGATGTTCGCTTAGGCAGGGTTCCCTGTAACACTGCCTGATCAGTAAGCTGATGCGCTAGACGAACAGCTTGTTGGATGGTGGTGGGATTTGCTGAAGTAACCATCCCCTGAATCTGAGGCACTAGTCCTCCAATGTACCTTTCAATCCACTTACTGGCTGGAGTAGCCATGTGTGGTAGCAGTCTGGCCAACTCATGTGACCTGGTTGTGTATTCTTCAATGTTTGACCCCTCCATCTTGAGGTGCCAATACTCTTCTTCCAACTTCTGCATTTCACTACGAGGACAATACTCCTCTTGTAGTAAAGTTTTGAAGTTGTTCCAAGTCAATGCATTTGCTTCTCCCAACCCCAGAGTCTGAACATTTGAGTTCCACCAAGTCAGTGCTGGACCCTCTAATGTTCCAGTAGCAAATTTCACCTTGCTATCCTCAGGGCAGTTGCACATTTCAAACACCGACTCAGCCTTTTCAATCCACCGAAGGAGTCCAATGGCCCCCTCCGACCCTTTGAAATTGTGAGGTTTGCAGTCCAAAAACATCTTGAACGTGCAGACTTGTGGATTAACCAATCCCCCAGCTGGACCTGTGGTCCTGTGTTGTGTCTGAGCATACTGTGCAATAGCCTCCGCGACTCTGTTGTTGATTAGCTCGTTGAGCTCAGCAACAGTCATATGAACATTTCCCTCAGCCATTAGTTCCTATTTACAAGAAGTGTTAGCACGAAGTCAAAATCTAATGTGACATGTGTAAGTAAAACAACAAACACAACATGTAATATAAGCCAACACAGTTGTTGAAAATAAAAGATAACTCTTCCATAATAGAAATTTTCTTTGAGTACAATACTTTTGAAATGAAATACAAAATTTCAAACTACTAATGTAGGAACACAACCCGTTCCTAATAAGTTTAAATAAAACAAGAAATAAAAGAAAAATAATCAGTCGTCCTCAACGGTGGATTCAGGATCGGACTCAGCAACTGGTGCTGGTTCCTCCTCCTCATCCTCGTCCTGTTCCTCATTCTCAACTACTACTAGATCCTCTAAAGCTTCAATTCTGCCTGCCAAGATCTCCTCTCGGTTCTCTGACTCTTCTAGACGACCAATCAAATTGATCATCTCATCCCGCATATCGTGAACAAGATGGGCAAGTTCATCTTGCCTCTCAATGGCATCCCATAACTCCTGAGATCTCTGTATGAGCTTGTCTTCTGCTGTATCCAAATCCTCGCGCAATTTGGCGATCTCCTCAGCGTCTGTCCTTCGCCTCTTAGGCTCAGGAGCATCCAGTACGGGTGGTGGATGTGTAGATTGTCCTGCAGCATAGAGTCCCTGGGTATTCACCCATGGTGCCTCCACCGGATCCTCATCCGGGTCCTCAACTGGATCCTCGTCTGGATCCTCCTCTGGATCCTCATCAGGATCCTCGTCTGGATCCTCCTCCGGATCCTCCTCCGGGTCTTCCTCCGGATCCTCCTCTGGATCGGAGTCCTCCATCTCATATGGTGGAGGTGATGGAATGGGTGGTGGTGGTGATGATGGTGGTGCCGGAACCATCGGCTCCTCGTCCTCGGAATCATCAATGATAACATAAGGAACTGATGATGAAGCCATGCCTGTTACATAATATCATATGTAAGTGCAGTGCCATGGAATACGTAAGCAAATCAATTACATAATGTCATATGTAATTTCTAAGCAGTATGTGTAAACATGTGTGTCTAATGTCTAACAGTCATAGTCTAGGCCTACAAATGCAAACCTAGTTCGCTATAACCAATGTCTCTGATACCAATCTGTCACACCCCCAATTTCAACTAACGGAATCATACCGTTTGGGAACGTGACAAACCAGGATCTCAGATCATTAGACATAGCGAAGACCTCTATATGAATTTCAAAAACATACGTTGGTCTTTAAAACAAACATAATAACCAGAGTTTACAAAAAGTGCGGAAGCGTTTAAAAACCATAAACAGTTGTAAATCAAACATTACAATTCAAAGTACTAAAATATTCAGATTTAAATAATCAAAGTGAAAGAAATGCATGAGACTCTATCTTCCTAGTCCATGCCAGCTGTTACGCGCGCCTTAGCGTCCTGAGAAAACATGCAAATCAAGTCAACACAAAGGTTGGTGCATAACACAGGTTTTAAGTAATCATAGTGTTCAAAACATCAGTTTGAATAACAAGTTTGTAGATAACATAATCACAAATGCACAGTCATGATAGCTAGTCATATAAACTATTTACATACGTGTTCGACACCGAAGCTGACTAGTTGCCATGCTATAGCATGTTTTCGCCTTGCCACTATTGTCAATCACAACAATAGTAAAAATGTGTTTGGTCAGTCAAACACCTGCGTAGATCCCATCTACCAGGTGAGGTTTGTCAAACCTAATAGATCTATTTCCAACTACCACGCTTTGCATTACAGCAAACTAAACGGTTCGAGGTGTGTAAGGACTTTCAAGTTGATATATTGGCACATAATGTAAACAGATAACTCATGCAAGTGATATGTATCTAAAAGTAGTTTGTTGCACATGTTTTCTCCCCCAAAACAGTTTAAAATAAGAAAGGGGCCGTGTACGCACCTTTGATGATAGTAGAATGATCAAGTATGTGTGAACTTGCGTAGAAATCCTCTACGAAGAATCTGTGATTTAAACAATAACCTATTGTTATTCGAATAATCGTTTTGTGCTTAAAATCACATACGTGTCAACACACGTATGTTAAAGTGTGAGAATTTGGCATACGGAAGTACGCGTGCTTTTGAAATCGATTAAATAAAATCCTACACGATTTTATTTAATTTAACGTAATTATACGCGATTTCGTGTTCGGATTAAAATGAATTTTATCATCCTAACACGTTCGTATTCTAGTTACGGTTCCAACGCAACTTGAACGGATTAAAACGGAGTTCGTATGCGAAAGTTATACTAAAAATACTAAAATGATTTTAAAAACTCAAAAATGGCTTGAACCAGGATCGAACCCGCGACTCCCAACTCAACACTCACACATACTACCATCTGATCCATCCCATCTTTTGTTAACACAACCAATTCAAAATTGTTTTAAGCATTACTAGCCCAGTTTCCCTTAGAAGACTATAGCCGAAGCAAATCATACCCGATTGATCGTGAATTCGAAACCAGTTAATTCTAACACCATAGGGCTTTTGTTACTAAGATTCAATCGAGTCTATCCCTAATTTTAATTCGAAAACTAAGCATCATAACTCAATGAATCTGGTCTTAACATGTTCGAAATTTGAGTTCTCAAACCCGAACTCTAATCCGTTCGATTAACTGATATTAATCTGCAAATTCATAGGGTTTTTAATGACACCATGATTTCGAAACTATCTGTGCTCATTAATTTCATTTTCAGATTCAATTGTAATGAAATCCCCAATTCTTTTAACTCTAAGAACCCTAATTGTCGAACTCACAAAATCTGATACTAAAACTTCAAATTAATACATGGTTAAGGTTGATCGGAACTATCTGAGACTAACCATAACAATCAATTTGATTTTCCAGTTCGATTGTTATGAAATCCCCAAACCGTTTTCCCCTCAAGAACCCTAGAATCGAATACCAACAATTCGTATTTGTTTGATTAAATTGACTTAGGCATTTCATTCTATAGAACATCACGAAACTACCAGTATAATTTAATTTTATTCTAGATCACTTTTGCTACGAATCCCCCAAAACAACTTTATTACGAGCCCTAATTACTTGAACCCTACCAATTCGATGTTAGCCGCTGAAATTGATTTAGGATAACCTTTAGTCGGCATGTTTAGAAAGTGTAGGAATAGATTCTTACCCCGATTGACTTCGAATTGCAGTAGTTCTACCTATGGCTCACGTTCGGTTGACTCGCGATCTACTGCTCCAATCCCGTAGCTTCTGTGTGAAGTTGTGATGTGCAATAGTTTCTAATGATGCCGAATAGTTATCAGAAACCTTCAATTGCATGAAATATGATCGATTTATATAGATTGCTTGCGATTTGAAACGGTTTCGACCTTAGAGATAACCTCATCATTAATTTGAACGTTATTGGGTCCTATAACGCCTGATTGATGTTAATAATCATCAGTACACATAATTGGGAGGTTTAATCTAATAAATTTTAACCGTTACATGAAGAATTCGAATTTATTTTGATCATCTCAATCGTATTTTGACTTCTAAAGTCAAAATTGGGCTTTTAACTCAATTACAAGTCTAAACTTTGTAATTAAAGTGTATTGAGACTGATTCCTACAATTTCTAATCCCTTAGGTTCTATTTAGTTCAATTGCACAATAATTCGGTTAATAAAATTGAGCCAAAAGTCTTGAATTTTCACTAATTGAGTCCTTTAACTCCTTGTTGGGCTAATTTATCCCAATTGGGCTTCATTTGAACTTATTGGGCCTATCTTACCTTAATGGGCCTTCCTAAATCTCATTGGGCCTCCCTGGGCCTTCCTTGGGCTACTTGGTTTACATTGGGCCTCACTTGAATTTATTGGGCCTACATTGACTCTGTTGGGCTTACATAGACCTCGTTGGGCCTAATTGATCTTGTTGAGTCTTCCTTGACCTTACTGGATCTTCCTTGACTTTACTGGGCCTTCATTGGCCTTGTTGGGCCTTCATTGGCCTTGTTGGGCCTGTTGAACCTTCATTGGTCTTATTGGGCCTTGATTGGCCTTATTGAGCCTATGATAGCACCAACTCCCGTTAACAAGGTTAGTGTGAAAAGTCATATTGTCACATCATCCCCTTGTTGAAGGAATTTTCGTCCCGAAAATTAGCAAGTGTTAAGAGTAGTTAGGAAACTACTTACGAGTTTAAATCGTACGTGTTAGTGTGATTTGATCATTCTGTGTGCTTGTGTGTACTCACACACAAAGTCTAATGCTTGCAACATCACAACTCAATTGTGATCGTTCAATGTGACTGTTTGCGTGTACACTAGTTAGTTCACCTAACTGTGACTGTTTGTGTTTGATCATACTGTGTTGTGTAACCTCACACATAGTGAGTGTCTGAAATTGTTTGTACTATGCAACCCCGCACATAGCAAAGTGTATGTAACCAATGTACTATGCAACCCCGCACATAGCAAAATGTATGTAACCAATCGTGTATGCACTACCATAACATGTAACATATGAAATGTAGCACATAAAACATATAAAATGTAATGTAGCACAAATATTTGTAACAAAATCAATTGAATAAATAAAACGTGTTTGTGCTTACAGTTTGAAATTTGCAGTGTTGATGTGTGAAAGCATCACGTCATCCCCTTGTTGAAGGAAATTTCGTCCCGAAATTTAACGTGCGCTCTCAGTGTTAGCAGTAGCTGTCTTGAATAAATGAGGATATTTCTTCATCATTTGGTCTTCCCGTTCCCATGTGAATTCAGGACCCCGTCTTGAATTCCATCGGACTTTGACTATCGGAATCTTGCTTTGCTTCAGTTGTTTGACCTCTCGGTCCATGATTTCTGCGGTTCTTCAATGAATCGTAACTGTTCATCTACTTGTATTTCTTCCAATGGTACAATCAATGTCTCATCAGAAAGACATTTCTTTAAGTTTGACACATGAAAAACATCATGAACTCCACTGAGTTCATCCGGTAGTTTGAGTTGGTACGCAACCGGACCAATCCTTTTCAAAATCTCAAAAGGTCCTACGTAACGTGGACTAAGCTTGCCGCGCTTGCCGAATCGTATCACACCTTTCCAAGGTGATACTTTTAGAAGAACTCGGTCTCCTACTTGAAATTCCAACGGCTTGCGACGTTTGTCTGCATAACTCTTCTGTCGATCCCGAGCCGCTGCCATACGGTTTCGGATTTGAACTATCTTCTCTGTCGTCTCGTGCACCAGTTCAGGACCTGTTATCTGACTGTCACCAATTTCAGCCCAGCAAACTGGTGAACGACATTTGCGACCATACAAAGCTTCAAACGGTGCTGCTTGAATGCTTGTATGATAGCTATTGTTGTAAGAGAATTCCACCAACGGTAAATGATTTTCCCAACTATCACCAAAATCAATTACACAAGCTCGTAACATATCCTCGAGCGTTTGAATCGTTCGTTCACTTTGACCGTCGGTCTGTGGGTGATAAGCGGTACTCATATCCAAGCGAGTCCCCAATGACTTATGAAGAGATTTCCAAAAATTTGAAGTAAACCGGGCATCCCGATCTGATATGATAGAGATTGGCACACCATGCCGTGCTACTACTTCCTTAATGTAAATGCGAGTCAACTTCTCCATCTTGTCAGTTTCTTTGATCGCTAAGAAGTGTGCAGATTTCGTTAATCGATCGACAATTACCCATATCGTATCACAACCACTCGGTGTACGGGGTAATTTAGTAATGAAATCCATCGAAATCTGTTCCCATTTCCACATCGGTATCTCTGGTTGTTGCAGTAGACCAGATGGCTTCTGATATTCAACTTTGACTTTCGAACAAGTCAAACATTTGCTAACGTACTTAGCAATATCAGCTTTCATGTGAGGCCACCAATATAGTGCCTTCAAATCATGGTACATCTTGTCTGATCCCGGATGGACTGAATATCTGGACTTGTGCGCTTCGTCCATCACGAGTTCCCTTAAACCTCCATACAAAGGTATCCACATTCGGTTAATGAAATAACGAATTCCATCAGACTTCACATCCAACTGTTCTTCCATTCCCCGTAAAGATTCCCGTACCAAGTTTTCCTTTTTCAAAGCCTCGATCTGAGCACTGCGTACCTTATCAGGTAAGTCAGTATGTATTGTCATCATAAGTGCACGAACCCGTCTTGTTGAAGTATCCTTTCTGCTTAAAGCATCAGCTACTACATTAGCCTTTCCCGGGTGATACTTAATCGCACACTCATAATCGTTCAACAACTCAACCCATCGTCGTTGCCTCATGTTAAGCTCCTTCTGATCAAAGATATGTTGCAAACTCTTATGATCAGTATAAATAGTACACTTAGTTCCATACAAGTAATGCCTCCAAATCTTTAAAGCAAAAACCACTGCTCCTAACTCCAAGTCATGAGTAGTGTAATTCTTTTCATGTGTTCGTAGCTGTCTGGAAGCATAAGCGATTACTTTATCCCGTTGCATCAACACGCATCCCAAACCCTGTCCAGATGCGTCACAATACACAGCAAAGTCTTCCGTTCCTTCCGGTAAGGACAGAATCGGTGCACTGCAAAGCTTCTGTTTCAATAACTGGAATGCAGCTTCCTGTTTATCCGTCCAGTTATACTTTGTTCCCTTGTGCATCAGAGCTGTAAGTGGTTGAGCGATCTTTGAGAAACCCTCAATGAATCGTCGATAATAACCCGCCAAACCAAGGAATTGTCGTACCTCGGTAGGGGTCTTTGGCGCTTCCCAATTCTTAATCGCTTCAATCTTCGCTGGATCAACATGTATGCCCTTTTCATTAACTATATGACCCAAGAACTGTACTTCTCGCATCCAGAAATCACATTTCGAGAACTTAGCGTACAGTTGTTCCTGTTTCAATAGCTCTAGTAGTAATCGAAGATGTTCAGCGTGTTCCTCCTCAGACTTTGAATAGATGAGAATGTCATCGATGAAAACAATGACAAACTTATCAAGATAAGGTTTACAAACACGATTCATGAGATCCATGAATACGGCTGGAGCGTTTGTCAACCCAAATGGCATGACCAAGAACTCATAATGGCCATAGCGTGTCCTGAATGCTGTCTTCGGAATATCCTCCTCCTGAACTCTTAGTTGATGATAACCCGACCTGAGATCAATCTTCGAGTAGTAACTCGAACCTTGTAATTGATCGAACAGATCGTCAATCCTGGGTAACGGATACCGGTTCTTGATGGTAACTTTATTCAATTCCCGGTAATCGATACACATACGAAAAGTTCCGTCCTTCTTCTTTACAAACAATACTGGAGCTCCCCATGGTGAAAAACTAGGTCGTATGAAACCCTTATCCAACAACTCTTGCAATTGTGTAGATAACTCTTGCATCTCTGACGGTGCAAGTCGGTAAGGTGCCCTAGCTATCGGTGTTGCGTCTGGTGTAAGATCGATTCGGAATTCCACCTGTCTGATAGGCGGTAATCCCGGCAGGTCTTCTGGAAATACCTTTGGAAATTCACAAACTACAGGTATATCTTCAAGTTTCCTCTCAGCTACTGGCTTTTCAGTTATAAGTGCTATAACTGCTGTATGACCTTTCCGCAGACATTTGTGTGCCTTCATACAAGATATGAGACGCAGTGGCGTACTGCTCTTCTCGCCTTGTACATATAATGTCTCCCCCTGCGGAAGAGGTATGCGAACAATCTTTTCATGGCATACAATTTCAGCCTGGTTCTTGGACAACCAGTCCATGCCAATGACTACATCAAAACTGCCTAAGGCAATAGGCATCAGATCAATCTCTAATGTTTGACCCATCAAATCAAGGATACATCCCTTATAAATGTTTTCTACTACAATCAACTTACCATCAGCTAATTCCACAGTGTAGGGACTATCTAAGGCAGTGGGACTAACATCTAGTGACTTAGCAAGTGAACTAGATACAAAACTCCGATCGGCACCAGTGTCAAATAGCATAGAGGCATAGTGATTATTTAAGAGGAACGTACCCGTGACAATGTTGGGATCCTCCCGCGCTTGCCGTCCTCCGATCACAAACGCCCTGCCTCTAGCACCGTTGTTGTTGTTATTATTGTTGTTGTTGTTGTTGGTGCCATTGCCATTACCGTTGCCACCTCCATTACCATTACCATTGTTGTCCCCGCCTTTCTTAAGTTGTGGGCAATCTTTCTTGAAATGCCCCATCTTGCCACACTCAAAACAACCCTTCTGCACGTTGTTTTGATTGTTATTATGGTTGTTATTGTTGTTCTGCAGCTCTCCGCGACAATCCTTAGCCGCATGCCCAATCTTGCCACACCTCTGGCACTTAGCTCTGTCACATTGGTTACCCGCATGATGGTAACCACACCTGTTGCACTTGGGGTGCTTACCAATATAGCCCCCCGATGATGATGATTGCTGACTGCTGTTGGAATTATGATAGGACTTGTTTGAGTCCTGCTTCCTGTTCTGCTGTTGGTTGTTACCCTTGAAGTTGTTACTTTCCCACTTTCTCTTGTGATCTCCTACCTTGGTAGCAGATGTTCGCTTAGGCAGGGTTCCCTGTAACACTGCCTGATCAGTAAGCTGATGCGCTAGACGAACAGCTTGTTGGATGGTGGTGGGATTTGCTGAAGTAACCATCCCCTGAATCTGAGGCACTAGTCCTCCAATGTACCTTTCAATCCACTTACTGGCTGGAGTAGCCATGTGTGGTAGCAGTCTGGCCAACTCATGTGACCTGGTTGTGTATTCTTCAATGTTTGACCCCTCCATCTTGAGGTGCCAATACTCTTCTTCCAACTTCTGCATTTCACTACGAGGACAATACTCCTCTTGTAGTAAAGTTTTGAAGTTGTTCCAAGTCAATGCATTTGCTTCTCCCAACCCCAGAGTCTGAACATTTGAGTTCCACCAAGTCAGTGCTAGACCCTCTAATGTCCCAGTAGCAAATTTCACCTTGCTATCCTCAGGGCAGTTGCACATTTCAAACACCGACTCAGCCTTTTCAATCCACCGAAGGAGTCCAATGGCCCCCTCCGACCCTTTGAAATTGTGAGGTTTGCAGTCCAAAAACATCTTGAACGTGCAGACTTGTGGATTAACCAATCCCCCAGCTGGACCATGTGGTCCTGTGTTATGTGTCTGAGCATACTGTGCAATAGCCTCCGCGACTCTGTTGTTGATTAGCTCGTTGAGCTCAGCAACAGTCATATGAACATTTCCCTCAGCCATTAGTTCCTATTTACAAGAAGTGTTAGCACGAAGTCAAAATCTAATGTGACATGTGTAAGTAAAACAACAAACACAACATGTAATATAAGCCACACAGTTGTTGAAAATAAAAGATAACTCTTCCATAATAGAAATTTTCTTTGAGTACAATACTTTTGAAATGAAATACAAAATTTCAAACTACTAATGTAGGAACACAACCCGTTCCTAATAAGTTTAAATAAAACAAGAAATAAAAGAAAAATAATCAGTCGTCCTCAACGGTGGATTCAGGATCGGACTCAGCAACTGGTGCTGGTTCCTCCTCCTCATCCTCGTCCTGTTCCTCATTCTCAACTACTACTAGATCCTCTAAAGCTTCAATTCTGCCTGCCAAGATCTCCTCTCGGTTCTCTGACTCTTCTAGACGACCAATCAAATTGATCATCTCATCCCGCATATCGTGAACAAGATGGGCAAGTTCATCTTGCCTCTCAATGGCATCCCATAACTCCTGAGATCTCTGTATGAGCTTGTCTTCTGCTGTATCCAAATCCTCGCGCAATTTGGCGATCTCCTCAGCGTCTGTCCTTCGCCTCTTAGGCTCAGGAGCATCCAGTACGGGTGGTGGATGTGTAGATTGTCCTGCAGCATAGAGTCCCTGGGTATTCACCCATGGTGCCTCCACCGGATCCTCATCCGGGTCCTCAACTGGATCCTCGTCTGGATCCTCCTCTGGATCCTCATCAGGATCCTCGTCTGGATCCTCCTCCGGATCCTCCTCCGGGTCTTCCTCCGGATCCTCCTCTGGATCGGAGTCCTCCATCTCATATGGTGGAGGTGATGGAATGGGTGGTGGTGGTGATGATGGTGGTGCCGGAACCATCGGCTCCTCGTCCTCGGAATCATCAATGATAACATAAGGAACTGATGATGAAGCCATGCCTGTTACATAATATCATATGTAAGTGCAGTGCCATGGAATACGTAAGCAAATCAATTACATAATGTCATATGTAATTTCTAAGCAGTATGTGTAAACATGTGTGTCTAATGTCTAACAGTCATAGTCTAGGCCTACAAATGCAAACCTAGTTCGCTATAACCAATGTCTCTGATACCAATCTGTCACACCCCCAATTTCAACTAACGGAATCATACCGTTTGGGAACGTGACAAACCAGGATCTCAGATCATTAGACATAGCGAAGACCTCTATATGAATTTCAAAAACATACGTTGGTCTTTAAAACAAACATAATAACCAGAGTTTACAAAAAGTGCGGAAGCGTTTAAAAACCCATAAACAGTTGTAAATCAAACATTACAATTCAAAGTACTAAAATATTCAGATTTAAATAATCAAAGTGAAAGAAATGCATGAGACTCTATCTTCCTAGTCCATGCCAGCTGTTACGCGCGCCTTAGCGTCCTGAGAAAACATGCAAATCAAGTCAACACAAAGGTTGGTGCATAACACAGGTTTTAAGTAATCATAGTGTTCAAAACATCAGTTTGAATAACAAGTTTGTAGATAACATAATCACAAATGCACAGTCATGATAGCTAGTCATATAAACTATTTACATACGTGTTCGACACCGAAGCTGACTAGTTGCCATGCTATAGCATGTTTTCGCCTTGCCACTATTGTCAATCACAACAATAGTAAAAATGTGTTTGGTCAGTCAAACACCTGCGTAGATCCCATCTACCAGGTGAGGTTTGTCAAACCTAATAGATCTATTTCCAACTACCACGCTTTGCATTTACAGCAAACTAAACGGTTCGAGGTGTGTAAGGACTTTCAAGTTGATATATTGGCACATAATGTAAACAGATAACTCATGCAAGTGATATGTATCTAAAAGTAGTTTGTTGCACATGTTTTCTCCCCCAAAACAGTTTAAAATAAGAAAGGGGCCGTGTACGCACCTTTGATGATAGTAGAATGATCAAGTATGTGTGAACTTGCGTAGAAATCCTCTACGAAGAATCTGTGATTTAAACAATAACCTATTGTTATTCGAATAATCGTTTTGTGCTTAAAATCACATACGTGTCAACACACGTATGTTAAAGTGTGAGAATTTGGCATACGGAAGTACGCGTGCTTTTGAAATCGATTAAATAAAATCCTACACGATTTTATTTAATTTAACGTAATTATACGCGATTTCGTGTTCGGATTAAAACATGAATTTTATCATCCTAACACGTTCGTATTCTAGTTACGGTTCCAACGCAACTTGAACGGATTAAAACGGAGTTCGTATGCAAAAGTTATACTAAAAATACTAAAATGATTTTAAAAAACTCAAAAATGGCTTGAACCAGGATCGAACCCGCGACTCCCAACTCAACACTCACACATACTACCATCTGATCCATCCCATCTTTTGTTAACACAACCAATTCAAAATTGTTTTAAGCATTACTAGCCCAGTTTCCCTTAGAAGACTATAGCCGAAGCAAATCATACCCGATTGATCGTGAATTCGAAACCAGTTAATTCTAACACCATAGGGCTTTTGTTACTAAGATTCAATCGAGTCTATCCCTAATTTTAATTCGAAAACTAAGCATCATAACTCAATGAATCTGGTCTTAACATGTTCGAAATTGAGTTCTCAAACCCGAACTCTAATCCGTTCGATTAACTGATATTAATCTGCAAATTCATAGGGTTTTTAATGACACCATGATTTCGAAACTATCTGTGCTCATTAATTTCATTTTCAGATTCAATTGTAATGAAATCCCCAATTCTTTTAACTCTAAGAACCCTAATTGTCGAACTCACAAAATCTGATACTAAAACTTCAAATTAATACATGGTTAAGGTTGATCGGAACTATCTGAGACTAACCATAACAATCAATTTGATTTTCCAGTTCGATTGTTATGAAATCCCCAAACCGTTTTCCCCTCAAGAACCCTAGAATCGAATACCAACAATTCGTATTTGTTTGATTAAATTGACTTAGGCATTTCATTCTATAGAACATCACGAAACTACCAGTATAATTTAATTTTATTCTAGATCACTTTTGCTACGAATCCCCCAAAACAACTTTATTACGAGCCCTAATTACTTGAACCCTACCAATTCGATGTTAGCCGCTGAAATTGATTTAGGATAACCTTTAGTCGGCATGTTTAGAAAGTGTAGGAATAGATTCTTACCCCGATTGACTTCGAATTGCAGTAGTTCTACCTATGGCTCACGTTCGGTTGACTCGCGATCTACTGCTCCAATCCCGTAGCTTCTGTGTGAAGTTGTGATGTGCAATAGTTTCTAATGATGCCGAATAGTTATCAGAAACCTTCAATTGCATGAAATATGATCGATTTATATAGATTGCTTGCGATTTGAAACGGTTTCGACCTTAGAGATAACCTCATCATTAATTTGAACGTTATTGGGTCCTATAACGCCTGATTGATGTTAATAATCATCAGTACACATAATTGGGAGGTTTAATCTAATAAATTTTAACCGTTACATGAAGAATTCGAATTTATTTTGATCATCTCAATCGTATTTTGACTTCTAAAGTCAAAATTGGGCTTTTAACTCAATTACAAGTCTAAACTTTGTAATTAAAGTGTATTGAGACTGATTCCTACAATTTCTAATCCCTTAGGTTCTATTTAGTTCAATTGCACAATAATTCGGTTAATAAAATTGAGCCAAAAGTCTTGAATTTTCACTAATTGAGTCCTTTAACTCCTTGTTGGGCTAATTTATCCCAATTGGGCTTCATTTGAACTTATTGGGCCTATCTTACCTTAATGGGCCTTCCTAAATCTCATTGGGCCTCCCTGGGCCTTCCTTGGGCCTACTTGGTTTACATTGGGCCTCACTTGAATTTATTGGGCCTACATTGACTCTGTTGGGCTTACATAGACCTCGTTGGGCCTAATTGATCTTGTTGAGTCTTCCTTGACCTTACTGGATCTTCCTTGACTTTACTGGGCCTTCATTGGCCTTGTTGGGCCTTCATTGGCCTTGTTGGGCCTGTTGAACCTTCATTGGTCTTATTGGGCCTTGATTGGCCTTATTGAGCCTATGATAGCACCAACTCCCGTTAACAAGGTTAGTGTGAAAAGTCATATTGTCACATCATCCCCTTGTTGAAGGAATTTTCGTCCCGAAAATTAGCAAGTGTTAAGAGTAGTTAGGAAACTACTTACGAGTTTAAATCGTACGTGTTAGTGTGATTTGATCATTCTGTGTGCTTGTGTGTACTCACACACAAAGTCTAATGCTTGCAACATCACAACTCAATTGTGATCGTTCAATGTGACTGTTTGCGTGTACACTAGTTAGTTCACCTAACTGTGACTGTTTGTGTTTGATCATACTGTGTTGTGTAACCTCACACATAGTGAGTGTCTGAAATTGTTTGTACTATGCAACCCCGCACATAGCAAAGTGTATGTAACCAATGTACTATGCAACCCCGCACATAGCAAAATGTATGTAACCAATCGTGTATGCACTACCATAACATGTAACATATGAAATGTAGCACATAAAACATATAAAATGTAATGTAGCACAAATATTTGTAACAAAATCAATTGAATAAATAAAACGTGTTTGTGCTTACAGTTTGAAATTTGCAGTGTTGATGTGTGAAAGCATCACGTCATCCCCTTGTTGAAGGAAATTTCGTCCCGAAATTTAACGTGCGCTCTCAGTGTTAGCAATAGCTGTCTTGAATAAATGAGGATATTTCTTCATCATTTGGTCTTCCCGTTCCCATGTGAATTCAGGACCCCGTCTTGAATTCCATCGGACTTTGACTATCGGAATCTTGCTTTGCTTCAGTTGTTTGACCTCTCGGTCCATGATTTCTGCCGGTTCTTCAATGAATCCAAACTTCTCCAAGCATCAGCTACTACATTAGCCTTTCTGCTTAAAGCATCTGCATATCTTGGACTTTTGGGATGAGACTAGGAGCTTGGAGAAGTTTGGATGGAGCTAAAAACATAAATTCTGATATTATTTATTCAACACGTCATACAAATTTTTATAAACTTCATGTAGGTTTATAGATATGAATATCTAATTTAAATAACATAATGTTTTGATTTTTAAGTTTAGAAAATTAGTAATTAAATATATTTTTCTGAAAATCTATCAAAGTTTCAAAAAAAAATATTTTTACCAGATAAAAAAGGTTTTATAAAATTATATAATTTTCCAATAATTTATAATCTAGTTTATTTCATAAACTAAACTAATTTTTAATTAACATAATAGTTCAAATGCCTTCCTAAAATTTATTTAATTTGCAGATTAATAAAAGTTAATTTTAGGACTTTTAGATTTTTTTATAATTTTTATATAAATAAAATGGCAAAATACGAAAAAAGAAGGGCTGTTTTATTTGGACACCCCACTTTTATATTTTTACACCCCTGCGGGCCAATACGGGCCGTAATGGCCATTACGGCCCGGTATTGAGTACAGACAAACATTCCAGAGAATTCCTTGGAATCAGTGAAACGTTCTGTGGGACGGGCCGCACTGGCCAGTACGGCCCGTCTTGGCCCAAGCTTATTTTTCCAAGCCATTTTGGGTGTCAACCAGTTTTGTAAATGTTGGTACGGCCCGTACTGGCCATTACGGGCCGTCTTGAGTTAATTTATTTTATTTAAACATAATTTACGTATTTAAATATTTTTTAACAATATACGTTTAATATGTGAATTATTTGAACGATATGTATTATTTATTTTATTTAATCATAATTTACGTATTTAAATATTTTTTAACGATATACGCTTAATACGTGAATTATTTGAACGATATGTGTTATTTATTTTATTTAAACTTAATTTACGTATTTAAATTTAATTTTTAACGATATACGTTTATTATGTAAGTTATTTGAACGATACACGGCTATTACGTTAATTAAACGTCATAATGTCGTTTTAACTAAATATTTCGCTTTCTAATCAGTTTGTTTACGTTAATTAAAATAATTTAAACAATATAAAGTTTTTCGCGCAAATATTAAACAACACAAACAGAAACAATACAAATGTAGAAAGAAACATACGTATATACACTGTACGGTTTTATATACAAGGAAACAAAATACAAAAATACCAAATGAACTACGATCTGGATGGTCCAGCGTTTGATCCGTCGTCTGCGTAGACGCGTGGCTCCCGGAACGGTGGAAGCTGTGTCCCGTCCCGTCGCGCATGCTCTGACGCGACTGTCCACTGGACCAAATCCTCATACCGATCGAGCCGTCGCTCGATGCGTGCCATCCGCTGGGCCGTCTCGTCGCACTGGGCGGCTATCTGGTGCAGCAACGCCTCGAGTGGCTCGGTCAGGCGCACCGCACGGTAAACGTGCAGTGGATGCTGCGGAGGCTCCTCATCGCGCGGCGGTGACCGAACCGGCTCCTCCCGAATCGGCTCGGGCTCCGGTATCGGGCCACCGTCCTGCTGCTGCTGGTGGTCTGGCAATACAATGACATGGGCCGGCTGAAACGGGCGGCCGTCCAGCCCAATAAACCGCAATCCCAGACCCGGGATGTCGGCGGCAAGTTTCATGTTGAGGACCGTCCGCCGATCGAGCTTACGAGGCTCGATCGCCGGTAGATCCTCAAGCATGTCAACCATGCCTCTGCTGCGGGCGATGTGGGTGACAAAGGCGCCACCCCACAATGTACCGCGCTCCTGTCGGTGGTAGAAGGAGGCGTAGTACAACGCAAAACACCGTGCCAGGTTGCACGGCCTGCCAGCAATGAGTGAGTGCAGATAAAACAGATCTGTCGACGTCACCCACTCCTGGCTCTGACCGCGACCTGAGATGGTCGTCACGATGCAGCGGTGGATGTAACGGATCAGTGGATCTCTGATCGTCGAGGCCCGTACTCGGGGGCCTGTGAAGGGCGTATCTGATAGCTGGGACCACCAGGCCCTCATAACCCCATCCTCCCCCTGCGTCAAGCCCTGTGCGAAGTCGTCACGAACGGTCTCCGGCTCGTAATCGACATCTCGAAGTGCTTGCCGCATAAGGAGAACTCAATATCCGGAGGAAGCTCCTCGTCATCCGCCTCCCGAACTGCGGCCTGGGGAGCTCGGTATCTAAATGTGGATAGAAACTCCACAGTGATCAACCGGTAGGTGGGCAGGTCCGCGAGATCGAACAAGCGAGTCCACGGCGTGTCCTCGCCGAGGATGGCTCTCGCACGAACCGCCTCCCCGGCATCAGCCAGAAGACCCCAATCTATACAACGGGGCGTCGGCACGCTCATCCGAAGTATCCGACGACACCTCATTAACGTCGCTGAATGCTCCTCGAACTGGAGCCACGCGTGCTGCGATAGCTCAAGTGACTCGGGATCTAAGGGCGGCCCCTGCTGGGCGACCTGCTCCTGCTGTAACATCTCGGCATCCATCTCAGTAATAAATGTATAAGCTGAAAAAACCGAAAAACGAATAAACGTTAAAAAAAATTTCTTGCCAAGACGGCCCGTAATGGGCATGACGGCCCGTCTTGGCCATACCAGGCCAACACTAGGCTGGTATGGCCAAGACGGCCCGTAATGGGCATGACGGCCCGTCTTGGCCATACCAGGCCAAAACTAGGCTGGTATTGCCAAGACGGCCCGTAATGGGCATGACGGCCCGTCTTGGCAATACCAGGCCAAAACTAGGCTGGTATGGCCATGACGGCCCGTCTTGGCCATACCAGGCCAAAACTAGGCTGGTATGGCCAAGACGGCCCGTAATGGGCATGACGGACTGTCTTGGCCATACCAGGCCAAAGGTCACCTTCTTCATTTGTTGAACAAGACGGCCCGTAATGGGCAAGACGGCCCGTCTTGTTGTTAACTGATTCAAATTTTGAATGAGCAAGACGGGCCGTAATGGCCAAAACGGCCCGTCTTGTTCATTTTTCGAAAACTTAAAAACGCCCTAAACAGGTCCTATTTCGATCAAAAACCTAATCTAAACACATATTCATGATCTACGGGCGAAAATACATACCTGGTATCGAAAGCTTGAAGCACCAAGACGGGGTGTATAGGCCAAGACGAGAGGAAATGTGGGTGTATGTGTGTGGTAAAGTAAAAAATAAAAAGTAAAAATGGAATTTAATCTAGAACAGTACGGGCCGTACTGGCCATTACGGGCCGTACTGTTCTAAATTTTTTTTTTTTAAATTCAAAAAAAATTCACTTTTATTATATTTCATTAAAGAATTTGTTTATTACATTTAAACGTCTATGTAGTCGACCAACTTATTTTCATCTAAAAATCTTTGGTATTCTTGCAGCCTGTCATGATATACGAACTCCCAGTCGGATGCGTCATCATTTCGGTAATGTTTCCAGATAGGATTTACCGTTGGCATTGGATAACATCCTTGTAAGGTAACATTAACGAAATGTTGGCCAAGATGAATTACTGATACGACGTTATGTCGCGGCAAACTATTAGCAGATGTCCACAAAGGAAAAATGGTTTGAGGACCTCCTCTGCTGAAAAGTTGAACGATTACGCCAAATATTTGAGCGATTACTAAACCTGTGTGAGGCATAAACATCCAATGTTCGGCGGGAGCAGGTTTAATCTGTTGCCAATTTATTGTGTTGCGTAGTACATCATAAGAATCTGGGTCGTAGGAGTTAAACACATATCTGTACAGATCTGCGTTGAAATCCAATTCATGCAAGAGTTGTTGTCGAATAAATGCCCAATGACTTTCATCGAATCCTAAGCCCACGGCTACAGAACGAAAACCACAGTTACCATCTGGCAGGACATCTTGTATGTTTATCACGTAAGGTTGAATGAGAGGAAGGATGTGATGACCGAAGCGATAAACATTGTTTAATACTTCTGGTTTCATGTTACGTGGAAAACAAAATTCGTTTTGACTTATCGAGTCCGATGGTGGCATTGCTTTTGATACCGATGTGGAACGGCTGCGCCGAAATACGTGTTTCTGACTTATCTCGGTCACAGCTGTAAACGAACTATGCCTTGAAGGTTCAAATGTACTTTCTTGGGACGCTAAATTATCTTTAACAACGTCTTCCTCTTGCTCTTTTTGTTTCTGTGCCTTTAAAGTTGGACGACCACGTGTATCTTTTTGAACTGAAGGCGCCTTTTTGTCGCTTTTGTTTGGAAATACCTGCGCCAAGACCTTCTTTATTAGACTCTTTTTCATTTCAGGAGGTTTGGAATTTATTTCTTCTGTAACCAAACCCATTTGTCCTATAACATCTATTTCTTCTTCTTCTAACAGTGTTGGGTTAGCTGTGTTAAGTTTTGTCCAAAAAATATCTATATCTGAGAGCGGTAACTTTTTATCTGCATAATTTATAATTACAATTAATATAGCAGTAACTACGTGCGAAACATCCAAGATTTACATTTAATATTACGAACCTGTGTTATTACAAGCGCACGGCAACCCACAACTCGTCCAAAGCTGGTGGCCACACGTCATATTTTTGTCACGCATGACTCTTATTTTGTCTTTTTCCTTGACCAACAAATCAAGAGCTTTATGGGACACCTTTCCTCGAAGGTTATCAAATATTGGTAGTTTATGATGACCCATAGTTTTAATCAAGCTCGTTTCAAAATTGTGTTTCATTTTTACCTCCTGTGCTTGCACGATTTCATTTACGAAACCTACAAGCGAGGCAAGCGTGCTGTTTGGTGATCTGAGGAATCGTTTTAGGTTTGAGTGCTGACTTTCCACCCGGTTTGTTGTACGTTGACCAAAGTTGCGCGTTCTATTGGTCCATGCTGTTACAAACATATCTCTGTAACTGTTTAACCAGGTGTGCGTCAGATACTCCAGAACCCCTGAAATGAAACAAAAAACCAATGATGATATGATGATAATAATTATGGTATACGATGCTTACTTTTTTTGTCGTCTTTGATAAGTCTTTCGTACAGACGGTTGTAGTTGTAGTCGTATAACTCTGTTGTCGGAGAGTTACACAAATTCGCCCATCGACCTTTGAATTTCTTCCAATTTGCGTCAGAAAAGCTTGCCTTGCAGTGTTTGGCAATATTTTCGTCTATGTGCCATCTGCAGAGATATTTTACAGCTTCTGGAAACACTTTACGGCACGCATTCATAACAGCAAGGTCTCGATCTGTTATGATCACACATGGCTCCATACACTTATTCAACATACTCTTAGCCATTTCCAAGACCCAGACGTAGTTCTCCTCACGCTCTTTGCTTACGAACGCGTGAGCAATACTAAACGTCTGGTGTGTGAAAGTCACGCCAACAATTTGAATAAATGGAAGCCTGTACTGGTTCGTTTTGTACGTCGCGTCCATCATCAGTACGTGCGGAAATGCACGCCACCAGCAATACGATTTTGGATGACAGAAGAAAATGTCTTCCACGACGTTTGTTTCAGGATCCTCCCGGGTATAGTAAACGTACCGCTGACTGTGAAGCACGTTTTCCAGGACCTGCATCGGAGTATCACAGAATTTCTTCTTGTTTTTTAGCTTCTGCTGTAAATTGTATACATCCCTAGGGATGGATACATTTGCAGGGTTATGTTTCTTTATGCTTGAAAGTATGTTACGAGGATCCATGTGTCGCTCGGTCAGATTCTCAACCAGATCTTCTTCCTCCTACGTGAATCTTCTAACATATGGATGACCCTCTAGATTCTGAGCAGGTTCGTGATTGTGATTGTCGTTAATCACCTGTAATTTCCAGGATTCACGAACTTTGTTGTATAACCCTACCAGTTGAAACGGACAACCGATTTTCTTGCTGCCTGACCGTCTAAGGATTGCGATGCTATTGTGCTCGCCACCACGGTCACACATGAGCCAAACTTTGATTACACTGCCTGTTGTCTTTGATTTCTTCGTTCTTCTTTTGACTACAATGTAACCATTGTCTACTGCTCTACTTTTCACCCACCCTACCAGCGCTTCCTCCGTCATAAACTCCTGACATATAAAAACAATAATAAATACCTTAAATGGATAGCGATAATATACAATTATTAACATTTATGTTTCATTTAAGTTACCTCTTTGGTTTCCCAGTTAACGTTTGAAGCCCCCGGCTTTTCTTCATAACCCTCCTCCGTGTAACTTTGTTTACAGTCATCATACACGAACCCATATGATGCTTGACTGTCAAAACCGACATCAGCGTTAGGTTCAGCATTCAGATCTATCGTGCCGTATGAATACTCGACACGAGGCTCTTCGTTCAAATCTGGCACGGAATAGTTGAAAAAACTCCCGTCCCAAAACGACATCGTTACAGATATGAATTATCGTGAAATATATTTGAATTTGAAAGTTACGCGTTCGTTTGAAACGATTCATGCTTATATACCAATTTGAAAATGTTCAAGACGGCCCGTAATGGCCTTTACGGCCCGTACTGGGTCAAATCAGTGTCCTTTTGTCAGAATTGAAAAAGCAAGACGGGCCGTACTGGCCAGTACGGGCCGTCTTGCTGTCAAATCATTGTACAAGGTTGCAGGGAATGTCTGTACGATGAATGAGACGGGCCGTCCTGGCCATTACAGCCCGTCTTGCTCCCAATCATTGGCACAGGTTGTCAGGAGCGAATGTTTGACCGAGGCCTGAGACGGGCCGTAATGGCCATTACGGGCCGTCTCAGGGGTGTATTTTTAAAAAATGTGGGTGTGAGAATAACAACACCCAAAAAGAAAACCGGTTTCATGCGTGGTGAGCGAGTTTCAAGCCCAAGTCTCCCAGGCAGGTTCGCTGACTGACCGCCTGCTATTTACGAACCCTAATCCCCTAATCGATCTAATTCGGTCGCAGTTGAGTTTGTGAGTCCTTGAATCCATATGGTTTTTGTTTTAGCCATCAAATCGAATAGGATGATATGGAATATTATCCGGAATCAAGTCATTTCCATGTAGATGGAGCTCTAGAACAGTCAGGGTTGAATCCAGGTTTGTTTCTTCGATTTAGAAGACCGTAGTGTGTATTTTGACTTAATTTAAGTCAGAAAGCGATCGCCAGAGAGTTTGTATGTTCAATTATGTTAAATTATTTGCGATTTACTCGATTATGAATATGATTATAGGCCGAGTTACAGCTGGGGATCGACACACCAAATTTCGATTATATTTGGAATAAATTAGGTGAATTGATTCGTGATTGAGGTGTCAACACATACATTCTCTTATTTGAATTTTAACTGCACATTTCCTATGCTTTTGAATGAAAGTCGGACAGGAGAGGGCTCCAACTCACAACTGGTGATTCGATGTGGGCAAAAAAACGGACCCGGAACCGACAACCGGAACTAGTCATACTTGAACCGGTGGGTACAAACATGTACGGTTTTTCAGACAAATTAAAACCGAAACCAGAACCGGAAAAACCGGAACCGGTTCCACCTATGCCCGGCCAAAACCCGAACTAGAACCGCGCAAACCCGAACCGGAACCGGTCAAAAAAAGGTTGGAACCGGTCGAAACCCGGAACCAGGTATTGACTTTGTTGACCGAAACCAGAACCGGTTTCAAAAAAAACCCAATTTGCACACCTCTACTGGTGATTGGGAAAAGAAGAATCTAAAATTAGCAGCTTTAGCCCTTGGAGTTCTTTGTTTCTATATTTCTTGATCAAAAACTTTCTAGAACTTAAAAACAAGTTTCCTTTATTACACATTTTAGTCCCTCCAGCTTTTGGATTATTATTTTCTGTCCTAAAAGTATTTATAAAAGTTTACGAACTTCTTATTACATATTAAAAAAAATAGTTTATAAATAACATATTAATAAGTATTTTTATAAACTTAGTTTGTTTTACAAATTCTTATTCCTTATGAACAATTTATAATTTGTTTAAATCTTCTAACCTTAATTTTAACATATTATTGTGTATGTATATGCATGTTTTATTAGTTTATAACTTTATATCCAGTAACATTTGTGTTGTACATAATATAGTTATATATACCTATATAAGTATGGTTTCTTTGTTAACCCATGTTTATTGGCTTAACCGAATAACTACATCTTATTACTTTGTGAGCCACAATAAAGTAAATTTAAAGGTTTAGATTTTTCTTCTTTTTTTATTAATATAAGTCAGCCCTACATTAATTAAAAAAACATACACATTTATATATACTTTAATGTTGGTCCCAAAGTAATAAGATATATTTATTCGGTTAACGTAATAAACATGGGTTAATATTTGATCATCTCCCTATATATATATATATGTATATATATATATACTACTATATAATACATATAGGAAGGACACAATGGTCTTTTACTAAAAACTCTTAAAATTAAGAGTTTTACAACTCTTAAAACATAAAGTACAAGAAGCAAAGCTTTAAAAACCATAAACTAAATGTTTTTTTTTTACTTTTTAGTTTGTCCTACATTGATGCGTTTAAAAAATAAAGTGTCAAATAATATCTATAAAAGAAAACTCTCTCAAATCAAATAAATTACTTTTGACACTTTTGTCATATCATATTTGACATTTTAAATTATAAATTTTATCATGATAACTTTTTTAGTTAAAAGAGTTGATTTAACAAAAAATAGGTGGTTTAACTTTTTTATTGAGCTAAAATCAGTAGTCTAATTGTTTTGTTTTCCGACGCATCGCGCGGGCATTTTGCTAGTATATATGTATATATATATGTGTGTACATATATTTATATATGGGATGGTTTAAATGTTAACCCTTCTTATTGCGATAACCGAATAACAAAATCTTATTACTTTGAGCCCACATTAAAGTAAATCTGTAGGTGCAGGTTTTTTTTTCTTATTTCTTTATTAATGTAAGTGGGTCATACATTAATTAAATATGGGTTAACATTTGATCCTCTCATTATATATAGAGGATCAAATGTTAACCCATGTTTTTTGCGACAACCGAATAACTACATTTTATTACTTTGGGGCCTACACTAAAGTAAATTTAAATGTGTAGGTTTTTTCTGTTTATAACGCTAAATAAAAATGTTTATTATTTGACAATAATTCATTTTGAGTAGTCGATTTCTATTTATTACTTAAGTAAAAGTTTTGTACTTTTGTTTGTATTTAGTTATTTATATTAAGTTCTGGAACATATTATCTTTATAATTTTATTGAATAAAAGATTTTATAACAATAACAAAGATTATCTTGAAAGCGAAATATTATTTAAAGTTTGTATAAATATTTAACATATTTTTAGTTAACAAACTTCGTATTATATAAAAAAAATTAGTATCATACAATAATTGCATGAATCTTTGTATGTGACACACACAACTTACATTTCTATACATAAGCATATTTCCTGCACAAATTGTTAATAAAATATAAAAGTTTCTTAACTATAAATCAACATATATAAAAATATCTTACACTCTAGAATTTATAAACAATAATAACTATCCTATACATAATTTCTAAAATCTAAATACTTATTGGTAAGTATATAACATTACCTGTATGTAACCCATTTATTACACAAGTTTCTACCTAGTCAATAATAAAAGAGTTAAAACAAACAATTCGATCGTATGTGGTGGCTCGACAAGACCAGTGATGCACAAACCTTGAATAACCGAACCGGTCATTAATGTTTTCAAAACGATTTTAACCATAATTGGTTTGGATAATAACAGTTTTTCAAACTCTAAACTAAAATCGATCTAATAACCAAAATTGGATAATCAAACCGGTTAACCGCTAATAAACTAATTTTCACTTAGATGGATCAGTTAACCAATTTAATCACTTGAAATATGAAACTAGTCCTAAACCGACAATTTTTCCAAAAAAAAAACTAAACAATTAATTAAAAAAATTGATTTAAAAACCGGTTTCAGTAAACCGATACCATTTCGGTTAACTGTTTTTTTGTGTATCTCTGCCCAGACTATAGTCAGAGAGAGAGGCCAGATGGGTGATTCATTGCGAGTAGTACTGAGTTCATCTTTAATTTATGAGATTACATCCAATAAAAAGAGATTTTTGCCTAAAAAAAGTAAGAACCGATAAGGTTTTGAGATGTGACATGTTAAAAATATAAAAAACAAAAATCCAGTACAAAAAATATAATCTAGTAAAAAACAAAATCTAGTACAAAAAAATAAAAATAAGTACAAAAAAATAAAAATATAGTACAAAAAAACACAAAAATCTAATGCAAAAAAATACATAACAAAAAGAGAATTTAATACAAAATAATAAAAATCTGGTACAAAAAATATTATACTATACCTAAATTATCATGCCATATGTCAACTTCTTATGAGTTTTTACTCGTTTTAGACAAATATCTTTTTTTATTTGTTATTTCACCCTAATTTATGTTTCATGCATCATTGAGAAAGATGAACCAAACAATTGAACGTGATGATCCATGCAACAATCAAAATTTATTAAATATATATCTATTTATTAGTTAACTTTATTTATAAGGACTTATTTTTAATATTATTATATTTGAGTATTTAAATTGTGTGTGTACTATATTATTACCCCATGTATTACACGGATTAAATATAAAACATTAAATAATTAGTAATAAAAATTTAAAAAAATAAACAATTTGTTATAAATTAAGTAGATTACGTATTAATGAGTATTTTAATCAAGAAAAGAATAATTAAATTTTTTAATAACTAAAGAAATAATACATGACTTACTTGTTTTGAAAGAATACATATTCTTGAACTAATTGATGTTACAAATTCATTTACTTTTCTATTAGAAACTAATTGTTACAAATCAAGAAAATAATGTACAATTTATATAATTATTAAAGTTAAATAACTTAATTTGATAATATCATTTAACATAAATAACTAAAGTTTAATTTTTCCTATCATTTTTATAACTTTTGGTTGAACATAATTATATTAAGCAATTTGTTTTAAGAAACATCATTTGTTTATAAAAATACCAGTATTTGAAAACTATGATTTATAGTGTACTTTATTTTATTTTTTAAAAATTGATTTTTATTAAACTTTTATTTTCTAAAAATACTAACTTTTCTAACTTTTTAGAAAAATTGATTTTTAGAAAGTTTCATATTTTATAAATATTTTTTTAAGTGTGCTTTTTAATAAAAATATTTGATTTTAATTTATTAAAAACTATTTTCTTGCATGTAAAAAGACAAATAATATTATTACTCATTAATATTATAAGTATTCAATATGAGAGAATGTATTTAATTAATAATTAAGATAGAGAATTGAATAAGATTATAGAAAAATGACAAGTGGCAAGAAAACATGAGAATATGACATGTGACAAAACTTATTTTTGTTTATTGCAATAGAAAGATATATAGGGTAAGAATACTCTAAAAAGGCTCAAAACCTTAAAAAGTTTAACAAGCCACAAAATAATGACATGTGGATTAAAAGCCTAAGGGTAAACACGTCAAAACAAAAAATGAACATACACATGCAAGTCACATGCAAATTTCTCTCATTTTTTTAAACTCTAATAACTTTTTAGTACGTTAATATTTTTTTTTTAAAATTACAAAATAAAATCAAGCGTTTTTTTAATCTTTATAAAGAGTATAATATTAATATATTTTTTAAAATAAAAATAATTACTTAAACTGAGTTTCACGAACTGTTCGTTTTATGATGTTTTTCGAATATTAATTAACCACGGATTTTATGGTGTTTTTTTTGTGACGCGTCTCTACTTTTATGGTGTTCATGTGTTTATGGTGTCTTTCAAGTTATTTATGATGTTAACATTTTATAATGTTTATGATGTTCAGACATTAATGAACTAAATCAAAGCATTTTATGGTGTTTTTTTACAACGCATATGTACATTTTATGGTGTTTTTCGAATTATTTTATGGTGTTTATGATATCAATGTCTTGATGTTTTTGAACACTAAAAACACCATAAACATCTAAAGTTTGCATATGGTGTTTTTATGGTGTTTTTAAACTTAGCTTTATAGTGTTTGTGTTTTATGGTGTTTTTTAACTCTGATTTATAGTGTTTACGTTTTATGATGTTTTTATGAGATATTTTATTATATTTATGGTGTTAACATGTTATGGTGTTTATGTTGTTTGGATATTAATGAGATTAAAGCTGAACATTTTATGATGTTTTTTGTGTTCAGGGTTATGAACATCAGAAAACACTATAAAATGCAAAATTCATATACACAAATTCACTTCCGGTTTTTTTATATAGAAATATTATAATCGTTGAAAAGATTAAAACATATTGAATTTTATGGTGTAAATTTTTTTAAAAAAAAAATTAACGTATGAAAAAGTTATAAACGTTTAAAAAAATATGGGAAAGTTGTTAAAAAGTCAACAATTGATACAATACCTATTATACCCTTCCAACTACTTAAATCCTCCTTAATTTTCTCTCCAATGACATGGCACACTTACAACCTTTCATAAGTTCATCATCGTCATCGTCATCATATCATGAACATCAACTAATAATGACCAATTACAATAAATATATGAATTTAAAAGAAAATTGGTTTGAAATTAAAAACATACTTTCATGACCTCCAATTCTGTCAATTGCATGAACAAAAGAATTATGAAGATCAGGAGTCCATCGTAGTCATGGAACCTTCGATCTTATGTATTGCCTTACTACTCCATTCCACCCACAATTCCCATCATTTTTTTTAATAAAAAAATGAATTCTTCTTTTTAAAAGGTAATTGTTTCTGCAGGTTTCCAACACAGGCCCGGTGTACGTTCTTTAAAGTCTTCAAGAACCATTCAAAAGTCCTCCTTTGCAATCACGTTTAAACTGTATATTTTGGGTAACAAAAAACTGAAAATTAAATATAAAATATCTTCCAAAAATATATATTTGTATATTACTAAGTTGCCCTTTTTAATTAAATAAAATCAAAAAATTAAAGAAATGTTTTGATTGGTTGACATGAGTTTTCTAGGTTTTCTTGAATTAAGGTGGTTTTCTCATGATCCCTCCCTATATATATATATATATATATATATATATATATATATATATATATATATATATATATATATATATATATATATATATATATATATATATATATATATATAATTATAATTATATATATAAGAGATGGTTCCTTTATTAACCCTTCCTTATTGTGATAACCGCATAACCCTGGCATTTTTTGCGTTTTTTGCACGAATCTTTGTTTTTTTTTTATGATCGTTATTATACATAAATAGGGGGTTTCTTTTTTGTGTTTTTGTTAATTCATCACCGTTTAGAAATTATTTACAAGTGTAAGTAAGTGTAAGTACTTACAGTTACTTACATCACACTTACATCAGATATGTGATCAAATGTTAACACATGTTTATTGCGTTAACCGAATAACTACATCTTATTACTTTGGGTCCCACACTAAAGTAAATCTAAAAGTGTATGTTTTTTCTTTTTTTAATTAATGTAGGGCCCTATAAATATTATAGAAGTCTTTATTATTTGACATTAAGGCTATGCGTAGTGATCACATATTCATCATTTCAGGTATACGTCATGTAAACGTCATATAAATAACCAACATCATCACCCCCTCTTCACTTCGTATCATTACCAAAATCGTGACTATATTTAACAATAAAACGCTCTGAAAAGCCCACATACGACGAAGACTTTTTGTTGCCCTCAAAAAAAGAATTAGCATTTATGGAGACCGACAACTTGTCAACTTGGGAGTCCGGACGTATTATTGTTCACGTGAAAACGAAACATAAGACCAAGTAGTATTAAGACTTGTCTTTCATATTTAACAAATACCCTACCCACCTATTAATATCTAAACAATAATATCTAAACCAGTGACGGAGTTTGAAAAAGATGTCCGAGGGGGCCGAAAGTCATTGGGCAAAATTTTTTTTCCTTATCGTTATATTTTGGGCTAAAAATTTGGGTCGACATATGATAATTCGGATCAGGTCAAACAATTTAAAGTTTAAAATATCAAATATTTGTTCCACTCAAAAAAATATATGGTTTGTATCAAACAAAATATAAAATGTTTAAGACGAAAAGATGAATACCCGGAAGAAAACGTACAATTCAGCGCGAATCTCTTTGAACTTGTTGATTACACACTTCGAATCAAACTTCTTAACAATTTCCTTTACGAAGACGATTCTTGAAATAGATAATGTTCAATAGTTAAGGCACATTTTAATTTTTAAGATCCAAAACAAGCTTTAAACTCAATATCGGTATATAAAATAGCAACCGACACTGTGAATTCTTAAATGTAATGTTTAAACTTACAATATTAGTTCGAATTTATTACTATTTTGTTTAAATCCGAACGGCCGAACCGGTGGGTACGGGACGGTTCCGGGTTTTCAGAGAAATTGGAACCGGTTCCAGAAAAGAACCCGGTTTGACCACCTCTAAGAGGGAAAAAGCATGTGAGCAAATCCCACTCATCAATTGTATGTGGTAACATGATCATTAACTTTATCCTATTTATTAAACTATGCCCCTTCATGGTTGTACAAAAAGCAGTGTTTTCGCGACCGGACCGGACCGGCCGTCCCGACCGGTCGGACCAGGGACCGCACACACAACCGGCCCGCAAAAGTTAGAAGAACCGCCTATTGAGGAACCGTCCAGCCAAGACGGTTTGGCGGTCGGACCGGACCCAAAAAAACGATCGGACCGGATTTTGTAAAAAAAACTACTTCTCTTTTTTTTATAGAGAGGTGAGGAACCTCTTCCTTCATTATCTCACCAATGTGGGATACCTATTTTCATACAAATTTGTACTTCTCTTTCTTCTTTATATAGAGAGGTGGGAGCCCCTTTATTTTGTTATCCCACCAATGTGGGACAACTTTTTTCATACAAACTTGTGCTTCTCTTCATTCTTTTATATAGAGAAGTGAGGAATATATTTATTTGTTATCTCACCTATGTGGGACAAGATTTTAAGAAGAAAAAACATTTTTATTTAAACTAGCATATAATTAAACAAACTTATTTGAGTTTTAAAAACATTAAATATTTTTCAAAATTATTCCGGTTCTTGAATCCGGTCCAACCGGTCCGACCGGTCAGACCAGTAACCAGTAAGGCGTCCGGTTCGACGTTCGGTCCGACGTCCGGTCCGGTTCTGAAAACATTGACAAAAAGTACTATAGTTGCTTCAGGAGTCGATCACATAAGTTTAAAACATCATGTACACTCATTGTCATTGATGGGTGTGTGCTCCTTAAATCAAAAGGCTTGCCTTGGGTAACATAATACATATACATACACATTTACATTTACATCATTATCATAAACATGTAAGCTTGTAAACTCTCAAACTCAAAAAGTGCAATGTTATAAACATGTGACTCGTAAGTTTGCTACACACATACTCAGGCACAAATGCAAGGTTTTGTGTGTGTGGGGGTGGGGAGGGATAGGCCCCTCATACAATCTTACGATCAAATGTTAAAACATATTGTTTTTAAATATTTTTTCTTAAATTTTGAAACAAAAATACACAAATCTGATTATAAATGGGCACAAATCTTATTACGAAACGGCACAATCGAAAATGAATTGATTATTTGATGAAAACTGTGTTTTTTTTCATATATATTATATAAATACTGACTTGTGATATAAATTTGAAATTGATTATATAAGTAATTGTCTTTCTAAATACTTTTGATATGTTTGTATATATTGTGGTTCCAACGAACACGACACACCTTTTACCTAAATCCATTTATACCGAACTAGTTTTTGACCCCCGTAAAAATTTTTTGGATCCGTCACTGCATGCTTTCGACATTCAAAACATTTATTTAGAAAATGTTGCAATATTAGACACAATGAAATATCAATATCAAAAAAGCCCTAATCAAATAACCTACTAGAATTTAAGTACTTGTAATTTGTGCAGATTGAGCTTCTAGCGTCTTGGAGTACAAATCGAAAAATGGAACCACGTAGGTCGGCCGGAAGAAACCAATGGAGCAGAGCTTAGAACCAATTTTGGAGGCTGGAGCGAGCGGCAATGGCTGCGTCACTACAGTGAAGGTAAGCGATGGCTGCCGGTGGGCTTGAGCGGTGGCCGGTGGGGTGGAACAGAGGGAGTGTCCAGTTAGATCGAGAACTATTGGAATTTGGGTTTTGAAATAATTGTTGTTGCCATCAAGTTCCAGGGGTTTATTCCACCTAAAAAAATAAAAATAATATATTTAAATATAAATTCTGTTTAAACCGAATAACCGAATTTCAAAAAAAATGGAACCGCAACCGACCCGAAAACCTAATTCACAATTCGATTCGGTTTGTTTCGGTTATGGATACGGTTTGGATAATGGTTTTAAACGGTTTTCGGTTATTTTGAACACCCCTATGTTGAATGTTGAACTATTATTGTTATATATCATTTCTTGTTCTTCAGTTTACATTGTATCTCAGATTCTTGTCTGTGTTCTTCATCATTTTCAAGACTTTCTCTGTTCTTGTAATGATTCATCTTCACAAATCGGGTATGTCATATTCCGCAACCATTTTTACAAAAAGTTTTTTAATTATAAACCAACATATATAAATATATCATACATATTTATCTAGAATTTTTAAACAATCATATGTATCTTATACATAATTTCAAAATCCTTTTTGCTAAGTATACAACATTACATGTATTTAACTCAGTAATACACAAGTTTCTAACTAATAAATAATAAAAAGATAAAACAAACCATTTGCTTGTATGTGGTGGCTTCCAAGACTAGAGGTGCACAGATCTTGAATAAACAAACCAGTTAACCAGTCAACGTTTTCAAAACGATTTTGACTATCATTTGTTCGGTTAATTACGTTTTTTCAAGCTGTAAAACTTAAACTAATCTAATAACCGAAACTGCGTTAATTGCTAAATGATTCACTTTTTACTTAGATGGATCAGTTAACCAACTTAAACATTTGAAAATATGAAGCTGGTATTAAACTGCTGGTGTTTCCAAAAAAAATTAAGCCAATAAAAAAACTGGTTAAAAAACCAATTTCTTACGATTTTTTTTTTGCAATATTTTTTTCCTTTGTTTTCAACCACTAATTTGGATCTCTACTCAAGAATATAGTGAGAGAGAGAGAGAGAGAGGCCATATGTGTGATTCATTGCGAGTGTACGTACACTTCATCTTTAATTAATGTTTTCACGTAGGGTATGGCTAAATATACTCCTCCTTATTACTTGTCATACCCCTCTTAAAATTATTAATTATAAATTTGTCAAAATTAACCCTTCAACTTTATAACACAATCAAAATACACCAAAAGTTATTTCCAACTTAACTTTTACCAAATGTACCCTCCCTTATTATGTCACACCCCCAATTTCCCACTCGTGGTGTATGTCCACGTGGATGTGACGTGTCCAGAATCACAGCTCAAGGTCATATAGAACGACTCTATATACGTTTACAAATCCGAGTTTGACACATACACTTGATAAAATAGTTTGCAGCGGAAAAGTAATTCATCATATAGCAGCGGAAAAATCAAATGTTTGACATATGCAGCGGAATCAAAAGTTGTTAAACACTACGATGTTTGATAAAAGTACATATTCAAGATAAACAGTGTTTGAATGAAAACATAGATAAATGCATGCAGGTCCTATGCTCGATCCCCTACGTGCATCCCTGGCTTCCATAGCCTGCTAGTTACCTGAGAATACAGTTAGGAAAAGTGTCAACACATTGGTTGGTGAGTTCACAGGTTTTGATATACATAAAGTAATAAAAGTGTGTCATGTTGTTTATCAAATGTTAGTACCGAGCCCTAGGCCCAAAGTGTCAGTGCGTCATTACGGAACTAGACTTGTTTGTCCTTGCCTCCGCTATGCCTCGTATGCATAGCAAGTTAGGTCAGAGTTTGCACGGGTTATGACATCCAGTCAACATAGTGCCCCGTGGGGTTAGTCATTCCCTAATGGATCCATCCAAATCTACCACGTTGTTCGTACATTAACGGTAAGACTTTGTGAGGGCTTAATACGAGCTCAACACTTAATGTTTGTCTAATAAATCAGCATACACAAATGTTTGTACAGTAATAGATGTTTGACTCGATGTAACTAGTATTCTCCCCCTATTTAAAAGCGTTTGAAAAAAAAGAGTAAAGATGGGCCGTAAACTCACCTTAGTGATAAAAGTAGCAAGTAGCGTAAGCTCCTGATGTAGTAGCACGTGTCGGTCACCGGCAACCTATATCGTACACCGTACGTGAGTTTGTGTAAGTGACCGTGCTAGTGTTTGTGTTAGTGCTCGTGTTCGGGTCCAACAACCCTTGGTTGTTCATGTTTGTTCGTGTCGGTCCATAATGACCGTGTTTGCTCGTGTTGGTCCACATTGACCGTGTTTGACCATGTTTGACCGTGTTTGACCAAAGTTGACCGTGTCAAGTCAATGACCCGTTGGTGAACCGTGTGACGGTTGTGACTCGTGTAGCAATTGTGTAAGTGTTTGTCGTGTGCAAAACGCGTAAATCGCGTCTATGGACAACTTACTATTTATAGTAAGTTTCCATTTATGGAAAGTTCACAAAGCATATCGGTTTTATAGTTCTAGCATGTTCAATAGTCCTACGGGATCATGTTAACACATAGCACATTGTCATACGAATTCGTATAAGTCGTTTATAACATGTTTGCACATAAAAGTTTCCTAAAATGGAAAGTTTCCATTTATTGCATACGTGACATCGGAAACCATCTAACTTAGCATCTAACCATCATATTACAACATTTTAAACTATTTAGCATGCTCAAATCACACAACATGTTTACTAATTGGTTTTTGTAAAAATAAAGTTACTAAAAATAGTAACTTTGGGGTTTTGCATAAAAATAATCTTTCTAGCATTTCTAAACCATTCCTATCCCATCATTCATCATATTAAGCCATTTCTCATCATGTGAACGTACTAACATTGCCTAAATTGTCACTTTTCCACATTTGGTCCACAAAAGTTACTTTAAATAGTAACTTTGCTAGAAATGACCATAAACACAATCTAAATCACATTTTGAGCAACATTATCATTCAACTATCATCCTAATAGCATATCTACATACATGCATGTTTACCATATCATCTATAGCACCATCTTTCAAACAAAAAGTTACTAATAATGGAAAGTTTCATCAAAAATCAACATCTTAATCATTTTAAACAATTCCAACCATGAGTAATCCTTCTAATAGCATTAAGAAACATTTATACATACTCAAGATCATTCCAATACTTATGGATCATACATGCATGGCAATATAATATCACAAAACATCGTTTTAAGCATTAAGACCAACACCCATCATCTTAGATCATCTTAGAACATCATCTAATCACCTTAGATCATCAAGAAACACCAAGAAATCAACAAACCCAGAAAATAAATTCGTGCATGTGCACTATAGGTGCGTGCATGTGAGTATGGAGTATTGCATGTGCGTGTAATGGTGGTTTTATGACACAAGAGGTGTAGAGACTACCTTCTAAGGCTCCAAGAAGTACTGAGATGATAATGAACAGCTTGTGGGTCTCCTGGACAGCAGCTTCTTCGACAAACAAGGTGGTGGTGATGGTTCTTCGACTTCTAGGAGGTTAATGAGCTTCAATCCTTCAAGTCCTAAGCTTTTTGCAGGTCTCTAATGGCTTCCAGGTGGTTTTCTGATGAAGAAGACGAAGATTGAGTGTCTGGGAATCAAGAATAAGAGACTAGGATGGCTTGATATGATTACAATCTTGGATTTATAAGATTTTGTCGCAGAGACTGCGTCGCGTATCGCGGAGAAGGTTCAAAAAGATGCTTCACGCTACGTGAAGAAATCCGGGAGTCAACTCTTCGCGATGTCTGTCGCGTACCGTGACGGTTCCCCTTGTTGGGCCATCGCGTACCGCGATGGGCCCCTGGAGAGCCCAATAAGCCTGTTTCAATGGGTTTGATCCGTTCGTCGCCGTTTTCACGTCTACGAACTATCGTTTGGCCTTGTTTGAACTTCCAAGTTCAATGTGTGAGTGTTTCGTGAGGTTTCGAGTGTTGTGCTACACAATGTGCTTAACGTTCACCAACGTTCGTGTGTTTTGACACGTGTGTGCTGTTTGCCGATAATTCCACGAATCATCAAGTCATGTGTCAGTGTTCGTACTGTCGTGCCACGTGTCACACTAAATTAGTCTAATTCTAGTGCCACGTGTACATAAAGCATTTAAATAAACATTTAAATAAATAAGTTGCTGACCTGGAAATTACGGGGTGTCACATATTACTTGTCATACCCCCCTCAAATTATTAATTATAAATTTGTCAAAATTAACCCTTTAACTTTATAACACAACCAAAATCTGCCAAAAGTTATTTCCATCTTAATTTTTACTAAACGTACCCCTCTTATTACTTGGCATACCCCCTTCAAATTATTACTTATAAATTTGTCAAAATTAACCCTCAACTTTATAACACAACCAAAATCCACCAAACGTTATTTCCATCTTAAATTTTACTAAGTGTACCCCCCTTATTAATTGTCATACCCCCCTCTTCAAAATATAAAATATAAATTTTGACAAAATCAGCCCTTCAACCTTATAAAACAACCAAAATGCATCAAAACGTTATTTCCACCTTAAATTCTACTAAACGTACCCCTCCTTATTACTTGTCATATCCCCTCTCCAAAATATAAAATATAAATTTGTTAAAATAAGCCCTTCAACTTTATAATACAACCAAATTGAACCAAAACGTTTATAGTCTATAGTGAGTTTTTTTAAGTTTAACTTAAATATAAAAATTATGAAACTTGGCTATAATTTGTGACTTTTCCTACAATATCACTTGCTAAAATAATTAACATTCATAAAATATTACATAAGATTGCAATAAAAAACAGAAGTTAACTTTAACAAACAAATTTTTGTAACTAGTTATACTTGAAAAACGTAATTATTATCGATGAATTTACGCTATTTTGCAATTCAAACGAGAAAAAAACAATAATACTAGTTATGATAAGTTCTTTAAACATCTATAACATTTGCTGAAGCACGAGGAAGAAGTTGAGTATACATTTTTATACGCTCCTTATAAAATGATTCCCATTCAGCTGCACACGAACGTTTATAGTGTTTTAATAGTGCCATCATAGTCGGCATTGGGTACTTTCCTTCTAGTTGCACCTTGATATAATGACAACCATGTACATGTGCAATTGTCATTGCTCGATTGTCACACCCCCACCTCTCGTCACTGAAACGGTCGCGGAAGCATAGTGGTGATGTCTCTGAGGTGAGGTGTAACTTACTTGATCCGTTATCACAGCACACAGATTAACTTAAAAGAAATATATTACAAGGATTTTCGTTATCACAACCAAACTTTCAGTTTATGAATAATTTATTACATATACCAAGTTATCTAATAACAAGTGTTTAAGCGTGCTGTCTCTCTTCGAGAGTCACTGTCTACCTGCAAAAGTTTTGATTTGAAAACGTCAACACAAAGCTGGTGAGTCCGTAAAGTTTAGTAATTAAACAATATGATATGCAAAATTTGAAGATATACAGTTCAGATAACCATGGTACCCGTATCTAGTTTCTTTCGGACTGTTACGTTCTTGTTCTGTGAAGATACTACCCGTCGGTAAATATCTTGGTGCCTCATTGTCTTAATGTTTATCACTACATTAAGAAGTATTGGAAATAGATAACAAGCATTTACACCAAGGGGTGTTGCAAGCTCCCGGCAAATGGGTTGTCAGCCAATAGTACTATCAATGTTTTCTATTTGGCCCCACATGGGTTCACTAGATACAGTTCAGAAATGAGGTCTTTTGATACTGTGATAAAGATACTAACGGCAAAATCCCATGAAAACCACAAGTTCTCAGCAATCACATGAAATCACGCAGATAACAGTGATACATATCATATAGTTCAGAAATTGACTGACAGAAATTCCCCGATATTTATAAAACACTAAAATGAAAAGAGGTTGTACGAAACTCACATGATGATATAGATGTAGCAGAATATCTCAACACTGATAACAAAGAGATGATTCTGCATTTAGTTATATTTAATGAGTTATTTATGTTCTAGTTTACTGATTAGATATTTCTGAACGTTCAATGTCAAAGACATTGCTTTGTAAGTCATCAACTTGATATTAAAGGTTTAATTGGTTACATTAGTATTATATCATACAATCTATGATAATGTAGGAATCTACATTGCATTAGATTCTTAATGCAAGGTTGATGACACTTTTGATTAATCATAATAGTCTCAGATTAACCAAATAGTTAATGTTGTTGATTATAATACTAAAACAGTTTCTAGATGGTTTAATGGCTTAGTAATGATCAATCCTTGTTATTGATTACCCAAATATCATGAGATATCACAATGTAGTATCATAATAGGTGTAATAACCATGTTTAACATACTAATCTGACTGTTATCATAAACATCAGATAATCTTTCCAATGAGTATGTTAATGATTGTGATTAGTTTGAAATACTTGGATTTAACCTTGCATTTCAAAGATTAATCTAACTAATCACCTACATTGTCATAATCAAGTGGGTTAAACCATTATAATCATGGGCATGGGTTCATGCAAACCGGGCATTACAACGGATCAAAACAAGGATTTAATTGTTAAAACTTCATGTTTTTTGTTCATAATCAATCCTAACCATCATCTAGTCAATAATCAACAATCCTAACTATGTCATTACCTTCAAATTCAAGATCTAATCAATCATTAACAAACTAGAAAGTAAAAACGAATCGTTGCCTAATCTGACTGAGTTTCTGCGGTTAAAACAACGATCAGGACTTGTAGAATGATCCATGGTATGATTGGTGACTTCTGATGACTTCAAAATGTGATTTAGATGATGGTTTGGCCGGAGTTTTGATCTGTGAAGCGAGTTTGTGCGAGAGGTTTTAAAAAAATTAACATTCTGCATGATTCTGATGAAAATATCAACTTTCTCCACCGCCTCACCCGTCGCGTACCGCATCGGGAATCCAAAAGAGGCTTCGCGTACCGTGAAGATTTCCGGAGGAATCTAAGATATTTTCCCTACATCGCGTACCGCGGAGGACTCTCAAACCCACCTCCGCGTACCGCGACGAGCCCAATTGTTCAACACTTAGAAATTTTTCTTCGTTTTTCGATTCCGGGCAATCCAGGACTCCGTTTTGGTCACGGTTTTCGCCCACGTTCATCATTTCTCGCATTCTATCAACCTGTAATAATTACGATTGTTAAATCAACGTGGATTTATAGAATAACCAAATTTGCTCACATCATCAATGACGTGATTTCTCAACCTCAACTGTCACAGTCTCCCCCTGTTAGAGAAATTTCGTCCCGAAATTTAGTGAAGACTTATATAATGACAATCGTTTATGAGAATAGATGTGGGTACTTTTCTTTCATTTGATCTTCACGTTCCCACGTATACTCGGGTCCACGTTGTGAGTTCCATCGCACTTTAACTATTGGTATGCGACTACGTTTCAACACTTTCATTTCTCGATCCATTACCTCTACTGGTTCTTAACTGAACTGGAGTTTTTCATCAATATGAATCTCTTCTAGAGGTACGATCCATGATTCGTCAACTAGTCACTTTTTCAGATTTGATATATGGAAGACATCGTTAATGTTACTGAGTTCAGGAGGTAATTCAAGTCTGTAGGCTACTGATCCAATTCGTTCAAGAATTTTGAATGGTCCTACAAATCTTGGTGAAAGTTTACCTCTCTTTCCAAATCTGAAAATGCCCTTCCAAGGTGAAACTTTCAACATTACTCGATCACCTACTTAAAATTCTAAGGGTCTACGACGATTATCAGCATAACTCTTTTGACGATCGCGAGCAGCTTTAATTCGTTCCTGAATGAGTGCGATCTTGTCAGTTGTTTCCTGAATGAATTCTTGGCCTATGATTTGACTTTCACCTACCTCTGACCAACAGATAGGTGATCTACACTTGCATCCATAGAGTGCTTCCAATGGAGCGTATTGAATACTAGTATGGTAGCTGTTATTTTATGAGAATTCAACAAGTGGAAGATGAATATCCCAGCTACCTCCAAAATCAATCACACAGCTTCTAAGCATGTCTTTAAGAGTTTGATTTGTTCGTTCAGTCTGCCCGTCGGTTTGTGGATGATAAGCTGTGCTCATATTGATTTGTGTGCCCAGAGCATTCTGAAGAGTTTGCCAAAATTGTGACATAAATCGACTATCTCTGTCAGAAATAATAGAGATTGGTACTCCATGTCGAGATACAATTTCATTAACATAGAGTTTAGCGAGTCGATCCATAGAATAATCTTCTCGGATGGGTAAGAAATGTGCATATTTCGTAAGGCGGTCAACGATAACCCATATAGAGTCATGATTACGTGAGGTTCTGGGTAATTTAGTGATGAAATCCATAGAGATCTGATCCCATTTCCACATGGGAATATCAGGTTGTTGTAATAACCCAGAAGGTCGTTGATGTTCAGCCTTAACTTTGAGACATGTTAAACATCGATCCACGTACTCAGCTATGTGTTTCTTCATTCCAGGCCACCAGTAAAAATCTTTAAGATCTTTATACATTTTATCAGCACCTGGATGAATAGAATACCTGGATTTGTGCGCCCCATCCAAGATAATTGTTCTAGAGTTACCAAATAAAGGAATCCACATTCGGCTTTTGAAATACAATAGTCCATCATCTTTGGTATTAAGTTTCTTGTCTAATCCCCTCAGTCCCTCAGCAGAATAGTGCGTTGCTTGTAAAGCTTGTTGCTGAGCCTCTTTAATTTGAGGAATTAGACTGGTTTGAATAGTCATACCTAACGCTTTCACACGTAAAGGTTTGACTCTTTCCTTGCGACTTAAGGCATCGGCTACGACATTCGCTTTACTTGGATGATAACGAATTTCACAGTCGTAGTCATTTAAGAGTTCAACCCACCGCGTCTGTCGCATGTTCAACATTTTCTGATCTAGAATATGCTGGAGACTTTTGTGATCAGTGTATATAATACACTTGGTTCCGTATAAATAGTGTCTCCAAATCTTGAGTGCAAACACCACTGTACCAAGTTCTAGATCATGAGTGGTATAGTTCTTCTCGTGTACTTTCAGTTGTCGAGAAGCATAAGCAATTACTTTATCATTCTGCATCAAAACACACCCAAGACCTTGGCGAGAAGCATCACAGTACACTGTGAAATTATCAGTACCTTCCGGTAGTGCCAAGATAGGTGCATTGCAGAGTTTGTGTTTCAACAGTTGGAATGCCTCCTCCTGTTGGGAATTCCATATAAACGGTTGATTTTTCTGTGTCAATGTGGTTAATGGCAAGGCTATCTTTGAAAAGTTCTTGATAAACCGGCGATAATAACCTGCCAACCCCAAGAATTGACGTATTTCAGTCGGGGTTCGTGGTGTCTCCCATTGTTTCACCGCTTGAATCTTACTGGGATCCACTTGAATACCTTTCTCGTTTACAACATGCCCGAGAAATTGAACTTCTCGTAACCAAAATTCACACTTGGAGAATTTGGCATATAATTTCTCATGTGCCAAAAGTTCTAGGATTAATTTCAAGTGCTGAGCATGTTCTTGTTGGTTTTGAGAATAAATGAGAATATCATCAATAAATACAATTACAAATTTATCCAAATAAGGTCTACATACTCGATTCATCAGATCCATGAAACTGCTGGTGCATTTGTTAAACCAAGCGTCATTACTAAAAATTTGTAATGTCCGTATCGGGTTCGGAAAGCAGTTTTTGGAACATCATCATCATGGATTCGCAACTGATGATATCCGGATCTCAAATCAATTTTTGAGAAGTAAGTAGTACCTTGCAATTGATCAAACAGATCATCGATACGAGGTAGTGGATAACGGTTCTTGATTGTCTGTTTATTGAGTTCTCGATAGTCAATACACATCCTGAATGAACCATCCTTCTTTTTCACAAAAAGAATTGGTGCTCCCCAGGGTGAGAAACTAGGTCTAATAAAATCTTTGTCTAAAATTTCATGTAATTGACCTGAAAGTTCTTGCATTTCTGATGGCGCAAGCCGATACGGGGCTTTAGCAACTGGTGCAGCGCCTGGGATCAAGTCAATACCAAATTCAACCTGTCTCATTGGGGGTAATCCTGATATATCCTCAGGAAAAAACTTCAGGAAAATATTTGACTACTGGAATGTCTGTGATATGTCTGGGTGGAGAATTTTGCTCAGTCACGTGTGCCAGGAAAGCATAACTGCCTTTCCTTAAGAATTTCTGAGCTCGCATACAAGATATAATACCAAGTTTTCTACCGGCTCGATTTCCTTGAACTATCAGTGTATTATCGTTAGGTAATGGAATACGGATCATCTTGTTTTGACATATAACTTCCGCTTGGTTATCAGAAAGCCAATCCATGCCAACAACGACATCAAAGCTTCCAAGCTCAATAGGAAGTAAATTGATATTGAAAGGGTGATCATTCAAATTCAAGGAACATCCTTGAATGACACTGTTAGTTTTGATCAACTTGCCATTAGCAAGTTCAATGACATAAGGAGTTTCTAGATCTACCGTAAGCAATGAAAGTAATGATGCAAATTCAGGAGAGATAAAACTCTTATATGCCCCTGTATCAAATAAAACTGATGCGTAAAAATTGTTAAGTAGAAACGTACCAGTGACAATATTCGCATCATGTCTTGCCTCGGTCGCACCAATCTGAAAATCTCTCCCCCTAGCTTCATTTCTTTGATTGGTGTCGTTGTTTGGACAGTTTCGCATGAGATGGTCAGGACTTCCACACTTGAAGCATGACCGATTTGTTTGAGTGGTCTGTCGTGGTGCTTGATTTGATTGACGAGCAGGCAAATTACAATACTTGGTGTAGTGTCCGATTCTATTACAATTGGCACAAACAGGACACGGCCCAGTATGATGAAATGAACATTTTTTACATTTGGGCGCCTGCCCAGTATAAGTTTTTCTTTCAGGAATAGCAGCACCATAGGTTTTCACAGTTGGTTTGCTCTGGGTGATTTCAACCGGAGCCTTCGCCTTGGTTTTGCCAAACCACTTTCGTTTAGTACCTTTAGAAAGATTAGAGGTACCAGCATCACTACGGCTCACCGCCGTCTGAGTTTTCAAAGACAGAGTACCACTCCTTACCGCCTCATTGGTAAGCTTAGTGGTTAACAGAATTGTATGTTTCAGAGTTGTGGGTTTAGCTGCAGTCACCATTCCCCGAATCTGGGGAATCAAACCCTTAATGTACTTCTCGACCAAAGCTGCTTCCGTAGGAAACATATCGGGAAGTAAGCAAGTAAGTTCGTGAAACCGATCGGTGTAAGCTAAACAATCAGCACCGATCATAGAATGATTCCAGAATTCCTCCTGGAGTTTTTGAATTTCAGTGATTGGGCAGTATTCTGATCTAATCAGAGTTTTGAAATCGTTCCAGGCCATCGAGTCAACTGTAGCTGAGCCCAAAGTTTTAGCCTGGGTATTCCACCAAGTCAAAGCTGAGTCTTTCAGAGAACATGTAGCATAAGACACCTTATGCTCCTCCAAACACTGGCTGATTTTGAGTTTGGTTTCCATCTCCTCAATCCACCTTAAAAGACCAGTCGCTCCTTCCTTGCCTGTGAAAGTAGGAGGGTTACAGGAAGCAAAATACTTATAAGTACATCCCTGTCGTGGTGGATCAGGAGCAGTTGTAGTTGTACCGGTGGTATGATGAGTTTCTACATGTCCACCAGTAACATTTTGTTCCACATGCTCTCCACCAGAACCCGAAGCATTGTTTTGCTGGTATGGCATTACGATACAAGCGGCAGATAGCTGTTCTTTCACTATTCGCGCTATCATTTCTTCGTTCGATACTGATCCACTGGGAGTTGTAGGTGGAACCGTGTTCTGGTTTGGGCCAACAGGTGGAACGGTGTTTGTTTCTTGAGTTACAACTGGAACAGTGTCCGGCTCGGGGTTAGTAACATTCTCAGTAGCTTTCTTAGCGGATCGACCTCGTTTAGGAGCCATAATTCTGCTCACATACACGTAAATTTAGGTCAGTTCGAGAACATTAAAAATACAACCCCTTTATATCACAAATTCAACTATTTTCAGGCATACTGAAATATCATGTCGATATGTGATTCTTAAGAAAATGGTATAACTACATTGATATAATTCAAATATGTTCTCAGCATACAATAATTATATAGATATTTGTAGTCATACTTAGTCCTGTTATCTCAAAATGTGTTATAATATCACTCAGCTCACGGCATTGTGACATTAATACTGACATGTTATTATTTACATGTTTTTTATATATGATTGCCACACAGGATTTTGAGATATTGCCACACAGGACTTTGAAATAATACCACACAGGATTTTGAAATGTTGCCACACAGGAATTTGAAATCATACCACACAGGATTTTGAAATGTTGCCACACAGGACTTTGAAATCATACCACACAGGATTTTGAAATGTTGCCACACAAGACTTTGAAATCATACCACACAGGATTTTGAAATGTTGCCACACAGGACATTGAAATCATACCACACAGGATTTTGAAATGTTGCCACACAGGACTTTGAAATCATACCACACAGGATTTTGAAATGTTGCCACACAGGACTTTGAAATCATACCACACAGGATTTTGAAATGTTGCCACACAAGACCTTGAAATCATACCACACAGGATTTTGAAATGTTGCCACACAGGACTTTGAAATCATACCACACAGGACTTTGAAATTATATCACACAGGATTTTGAAATGTTGCCACATAGGACTTTGAAATCATACCACACAGGATTTTGAAATGTTGCCACACAAGACTTTGAAATCATACCACACAGGATTTTGAAATGTTGCCACACAGGACTTTGAAATCATACCGCACAGGATTTTGAAATGTTGCCACACAGGACTTTGAAATCATACCACACAGGATTTTGAAATGTTGCCACACAGGACTTTGAAATCATACCACACAGGATTTTGAAGTGTTGCCACACAGGACTTTGTTTTCACATTGATATGTCCTCATACAATTATGTTCTTACACAGTTCTAATTATAGTTCACACAAGTTTGTTAGCAATACATAGTTCACACATTACCCAAATAGTGCATTACACAGACCGATATACAACAGCAACCATATTATTACATTATCATCCTTGTTTTGTACAGACTACCGAGACAACACAAAACACTACAACCAGAGAAAGAAAAGAAAAGAAAACTCCCCCATCTACACATTGATGATATGAAGATCCCAGAATGGTCTCCTGATCATACTTATCGTATAAAATACGATAAGCAAGAAAATATCATGGCCACAACCGCCATGATCACTGCCAGGACTATCATCCTGGTCTCAGTACTCATCGCCCCAAACCATACTAAGAACTCCCTCCAAGCAGTAACCTGCTGCCAAAATGCAGCAACTATCACCTGTCTCCAGGTCCTGCTCGGTCGTTCTTCCACAGTCATCCTCCATGCCTGGGTTGCATTACCCATCAGATTCACCTGCTCCATCAAAGTCAGGTGTGAAGTGAGGATCCCCAATACAGTAGCGCGAGTATCCTCCAAAGTAGTGTGGTGCTGGTGCAAATCCTGTCTCAGACCCTGCAGGTCTTGAGAGACCTGCTGTATCTGAGCCCGCAGCTCGGCTTGGTGGGAGGATTCTCCCACCTCGTGAATAGCCTGAGGCTCGTCCCGTGGAGCCATCTGGTGTCTAAGGGGTAGCCCCGTGGTCTTGCGGGCTTGTCCCCGCATCCTCCTAAGTCCGTCCCAAGCAAGGACTCTCTGTGGTGAAGGACTGTGTCGTTCCTCCGCTGCTATATTCTCAGCACGAGGCTGAGAGTGTCCAGTTGATGCTACCGTTCACCTTGGTCGGCCATCGCTGTACAATCAAAATCTCTAATCAGTATCATGAACTAAATATTAAATAACAATATTTAATATGAACATGATATGATGCTTCTTCCTATCTCAGAACAACTATTCGTCTTCATAGTTATTAATGTTCTGCTTGAATTAAATTAAACTAGAACGCACACGTGTTGCGAATTTCAGTTATGCTAGCCACTCATAACTGGAATTCGTACCACCTGATTATCCTAGCTTAGTTCAAAACAAGTTTTGTTCAGTTGTTATGTTCGGTGCTCTCTGTGTTACTATTCGAGCCTATGGTTATAGTCTAGGTCTCTAGGTCAACCTAATTCTCTATAACATGTGGCTCTGATACCACTCTGTCACACCCCCACCTCTCGTCACCTGAGATGACGTCACTGAAACGGTCGCGGAAGCATAGTGGTGATGTCTTTGAGGTGAGGTGTAACTTACTTGATCCGATATCACAGTACACAGATTAACTTAAAAGAAATATATTACAAGGATTTTCGTTATCACAACCAAACTTTCAGTTTATGAATAATTTATTACATATACCAAGTTATCTAATAACAAGTGTTTAAGCGTGCTGTCTCTCTTCGAGAGTCACTGTCTACCTGCAAAAGTTTTGATTTGAAAACATCAGCACAAAACTGGTGAGTCCGTAAAGTTTAGTAATTAAACAATATGATATGCAAAATTTCAAGATATATAGTTCAGATAACCACGGGACCCGTATCTAGTTTCTTTCGGACTGTTATGTTCTTGTTCTGTGAAGATACTACCCGTCGGTAAATATCTTGGTGCCTCATTGTCTTAATGTTTATCACTACATTAAGTAGTATTGGAAATAGATAACAAACATTTACACCAAGGGGAGTTGCAAGCTCCCGGCAAATGGGTTGTCAGCCAATAGTACTATCAATGTTTTCTATTCGGCCCCACATGGGTTCACTAGATACAGTTCAGAATTTGATATTGTGATAAAGATACTAACGGCAAAATCCCATGAGATCAACAAGTTCTTAGCAATCACATGAAATCACGCAGATAATAGTGATACATATCATATAGTTCAGAAATTGATTGATATAAATTCCCCGATATTTATAAAACACTAAAATGAAAAGGGGTTGTACGAAACTCACGTGATGATATAGATGTAGCAGAATATCTCAACACTGATAACAAAGAGATGATTCTGCATTTAGTTATATTTAATGAGTTATTTATGTTCTAGTTTACTGATTAGATCTTTCTGAACGTTCAATGTCAAAGACATTGCTTTGTAAGTCATCAACCTGATATTAAAGGTTTAATTCGTTACATTAGTATTATATCATACAATCTATGATAATGTAGGAATCTATATTGCATTAGATTCTTAATGCAAGGTTGATGACACTTTTGATTAATCATAATAGTCTCAGATTAACCAAATAGATAATGTTGTTGATTATAATACTAAAACAGTTTCTAGATGGTTTAATGGCTTAGTAATGATCAATCCTTGTTATCGATTACCCAAATATCATGAGATATCACAATGTAGTATCATAATAGGTGTAATAACCATGTTTAACATACTAATCTGACTATTATCATAAACATCAGATAATCTTTCCAATGAGTATGTTAATGATTGAGATTAGTTTAAAATACTTGGATTTAACCTTGCATTTCAAAGATTAATCCAACTAATCACCTACATTGTCATAATCAAGTGGGTTAAACCATTATAATCATGGGCATTGGTTCATGCAAATCGGGCATTACAACGGATCAACACAACGATTTAACCGTTAAAACTTCGTGTTCTTTGTTCATAATCAATCCTAGCCATCATCTAGGCAATAATCAACAATTCTAACTATGTCATTACGTTCAAATTCAAGATCTAATCTGTCACACCCCCACCTCTCGTCACCTCGTGTATGATTTGATGTCACTGAACCGGTTGCGGAAGCATAGTGGTGATGTCTCCGAGGTGAGGGGTGACTTACTTGAACCGATATCATAAGCACACAGATTAACTTAAAGTAAATACAGTACAAGGGTGTCACAATCACAATTACATTACAGCTACGTTTATTTAATTACAATACTAATTATTCAAGTGCATGTATTCCAAAAGTGCATCCTCACCAGCTATTACTGTTTACCTGCAAAAAGGTTTGAGTTTGAAACGTCAGCACAAAGCTGGTGAGTTCGACAGTTCAATTTAAAACAATATGATATTATAAGCATGTTCTCAAAAGATCAGTTCCGGATAACCATGGGACCCGTATCTAGTTCCTTTCGGACGTCTAGTCTGTTCTCAAGATATTACCCGTCGGTACATATCTTAGTGCCTCATTGTCTTAATGTCTATCATACCATCAAGAAGTTCAGGAAACATATAACAAACATTCACACAAGGGGAGATGCAACCCTCCCAGTGAATGGGGTGTCAACCAATAGTACTATCAATGTTTTCTGTTCGGCCACACATGGGTTCACTAGATACAGTTCAAGAATGAGGACTTTTAGTTCCATGATAGAGTTCAGTTCTACAGGCAAAATCCCATGAAATCCCACAAAAGTCAAATGAAATCACACAGATATCATTGATGCATATCATATGTTCAGACAACAATTTACAGAGTTACCCCGATGTTTATAAAACATTAAAAAGAAAAAGGGGTTGTACAAAACTCACCTGGTAGTATAGGTGTAGCAGAGTATCACCAAACTGATAGTACAGAGATGATTCTGCATTTAATTATATTTAATAAGTTATTTATGTTCTAGTTTACTGATTAGATCTTTCTGAACGTTCAATGTCAAAGACATTGTTTAGTAAATCATCAACTCGATATTAGTTATGTAATTAGTTAATTTAATATTATATCATACAATGTATGATAATGTAGGAACCTACATTGCATTAGATTCCTAATACAAAGCTGATGACACTCTTGATTAATCAGAATAATCTCTGATTAACCAGATAGTTAATGTTGTTGATTATGATACTGTAACAGTTTCTAGATAATTTTAATGGCTTAGGAATGATCAATCCTTGTTATTGATTACCCAAATATAATGAGATATCACAATGTAGTATCATAATAGGTGTAATAACCATGTTTAACATACTAATCTGACTGTTATCATAAACATCAGATAATCATTCCAATGAGTATGTTAATGATTGTGATTAGTTTGAAATACTTGGATTTAACCTTGCATTTCAAAGATTAATCCAACTAATCACCTACATTGTTATAATCAATTGGATTAAACCATTATAATTATGGGTATGGTTTCATGCAAACCGGGCATTATAACGGATCACAACAAGGATTTAACCGTTAAAACTTCGTGTTATTCGTTTATAATCAATCCTAGCCATCATCTAGGCAATAATCAACAATCCTAACTATGTCATTACGTTCAAAATCAAGATCTAATCAATCAAAATCAAACTAGAGAGTTTAGACGGATCATTACCTAATCTGACGGATTTCTGACTTCAAAACAACGATCAGAACTTGTTATGATAATCCCTGGTGCGATCCTTGGCTTCAGAAGGCTTGAAAAATGGATTTAGATGGTAGAAGTGTGTGTTTGTTCTTCTGGAATTGAAAGAGAAGCGAGATGAAGAAGAATATCATATTCTGCATGAAAATATGATAAAAGGATCAGATTTCTCCACCGCCTCACCCGTCGCGTACCGCGGCGGCAGGCCAATTTGGGCTTCGCGTACCGCGAAGCTTTTCGGGAATTTCAGATATTTTTCAAGCATCGCGTACCGCGAAGGAAGCTCAACTACTCCATCGCGTACCGCCACGAGGCCAGAAATCCAATACTTAGAAATTTTTCTTCGTTTTTCGATTCCGGGCAATCCAGGACTCCATTTTGTGCACGGTTTTCGCCCACGTTCATCATTTCTCGCATACTATCAATCTGTAACAATTGAAATTATTAAATCAAAGTGGATTTCTAGAATGATCAAATGTGCTCACGTCATTGATGACGTAAATTCTCGTATGCAACTGTCACAGTCTCCTCCTGTTAGAGAAATTTCGTCCCGAAATTTAGAGAAGACTTACATTATGACGATCGTTTATGAGAATAGATGTGGATACTTTAATTTCATTTGATCTTCACGTTCCCAAGTATACTCGGGTCCACGTTGCGAGTTCCAACGCACTTTAACGATTGGTATGCGACTACGTTTTAGCACTTTCATTTCTCGATTCATTACCTCTACTGGTTCTTCATTGAACTGAAGTTTTTCATCAATATGAATCTCTTCGAGAGGTATGATCAATGATTCATCAGTTAAACATTTCTTCAGATTAGATACATGAAAGAGATCGTGAATGTTACTGAGTTCAAGAGATAATTCAAGTCTGTAGGCTACTGGTCCAATTCGTTCAAGAATTTTAAATGGCCCTACAAATCTTGGTGAAAGTTTACCTCTCTTCCCGAATCTGAAAATGCCTTTCCAATGTGACACTTTCAACATTACCCGATCACCTACTTGAAATTCGAGTGGTCTACGACGATTATCAGCGTAACTCTTTTGACGATCGCGAGCAGCTTTGATTCGTTCCTGAATAAGGGCGATCTTATCAGTTGTTTCCTGAATGAATTCTGGGCCTATGATTTGATTTTCACCTACTTCTGACCAACAGATAGGTGATCTACACTTGCGTCCATAAAGTGCTTCGAATGGAGCGCATTGAATACTGGTATGGTAGCTGTTATTGTATGAAAATTCAACAAGTGGAAGATGAATATCCCAGCTACCTCCAAAATCAATCACACAGCTTCTGAGCATGTCTTCAAGAGTTTGATTTGTTCTTTCAGTCTGTCCGTCAGTTTGTGGATGATAAGCTCTGCTCATATTGATTTGCGTGCCCAGAGCATTCTGAAGAGTTTGCCAAAATCGTGACATAAATCGACTATCTCTGTCAGAAATGATAGAGATCGGTACTCCATGTCGAGATACAATCTCTTTAACATAGAGTTTAGCGAGTCGATCCATAGAATAATCCTCTCGGATAGGTAAGAAATGAGCAGATTTCGTAAGGCGATCAACGATAACCCATATAGAGTCATGATTACGTGATGTTCTGGGTAATTTAGTAATGAAATCCATAGAGATCTGATCCCATTTCCACATGGGAATCTCAGGTTGTTGCAATAATCCAGAAGGTCGTTGATGTTCAGCCTTAACTTTGAGACATGTTAAACATCGATCCACGTATTTAGTTATGTGTTTCTTCAATCCAGTCCACCAGTAAAAGTCTTTGAGATCTTTATACATTTTATCAGCACCTGGATGAATAGAATACCTGGATTTGTGCGCCTCATCCAAGATAACTGTTCGAGAGTTACCGAATAGAGGAACCCACATTCGGTCTTTGAAATACAACAGTCCATCGTCTTTGGTATCAAGTTTCTTATCTAATCCCCTCAGTTCCTCAGCAGAATAGTTCATGGCTTGTAAAGCTTGCTGCTGAGCTTCTTTAATTTGAGGAATTAGACTAGTTTGAATAGTCATACCTAACGCTTTTACACGTAACGGTTTAACTCGTTCTTTGCGACTTAAGGCATCGGCTACAACATTCGCTTTGCCTGGGTGATAACGAATTTCACAGTCATAGTCGTTTAGAAGTTCAACCCATCGCCTCTGTCGCATGTTCAACGCTTTCTGATCTAGAATGTGCTGGAGACTTTTGTGATCAGTGTATATAATACACTTGGTTCCGTACAAATAGTGTCTCCAAATCTTGAGTGCAAACACTACTGCACCAAGTTCCAGATCATGAGTGGTAAAGTTCTTCTCATGTACTTTCAGTTGTCGAGAAGCATAAGCAATTACCTTGTCGTTCTGCATTAAAACACACCCAAGACCTTGACGTGAAGCATCACAATACACTGTGAAGTTATCAGTACCTTCCGATAGTGCCAAGATAGGTGTGTTGCAGAGTTTGTGTTTCAACAGTTGGAACGCCTCCTCCTGTTGAGAACCCCATATAAACGGTTGATTTTTCTGTGTCAATGTGGTCAGTGGCAAGGCTATCTTTGAAAAGTTCTTGATAAACCGGCGATAATAACCTGCCAACCCCAAAAATTGGCGTATTTCAGTCGGGGTTCGTGGTATCTCCCATTGTTTCACCGCCTGAATCTTAATGGGATCCACTTGAATACCGTTTTGATTTACTACATGACCAAGAAATTGAACTTCTCGTAACCAGAACTCACACTTGGAGAATTTGGCATATAATTTTTCACGTGCCAAAAGTTCAAGGATTAATTTCAAGTGTTGAGCATGTTCTTGTTGGTTTCGAGAATAAATGAGAATATCATCAATAAACACAATCAAAAATTTATCCAGATAAGGTCTACATACTCGATTCATCAGATCCATGAAAACTGCAGGTGCATTGGTTAAACCAAAAGGCATTACTAGAAATTCGTAATGTCCGTATTGAGTTCTAAATGCAGTTTTAGGAACATCATCTTCGTGCACTCGTAATTGATGATATCCGGATCTTAAATCAATTTTTGAGAAGTAAGTAGCGCCTTGAAGTTGATCAAACAGATCATAGATACGAGGTAATGGATAACGGTTCTTGATTGTCAGTTTATTGAGTTCCCGATAGTCAATGCACATTCTGAATGAACCATCCTTCTTTTTCACGAAAAGAATTGGTGCTCCTCAGGGTGAGAAACTAGGTCTGATAAAACCTTTGTCTAACAGTTCTCGCAATTGACCTGACAGTTCTTGCAATTGACCTGACAGTTCTTGCATTTCGGATGGTGCAAGCCGATACAGGGCTTTAGCAACTGGTGCTGCACCTGGAATCAAGTCAATCCGAAATTCAACTTGTCTCACTGGGGGTAATCCTGATATGTCCTCAGGAAAAACTTCAGAAAAATCCTTGACTACTGGGATATCTGTGATTTGTTTGGGTGAAGAATTGTGCTCAGTCACATGTGCCAGGAAAGCATAACAGCCCTTCCTTAAGAATTTCTGAGCTCGCATACAAGATATGATACCAAGTCTTCTACCAGCTCGTTCTCCTTGAACTACCAGTGTATTACCGTTAGGTAATGGAATACGGATCACCTTGTTTTGACACACAACTTCCGCTTGGTTATCAGAAAGCCAGTCCATACCAACAACGACATCAAAGCTCCCAAGCTCAATAGGAAGTAAATCAATATTGAAAAGATGATCATTCAGAGTCAAGGAACATCCTTGAATAACACTGTTAGTTTTGATCAACTTGCCGTTAGCAAGTTCAATAACATAAGGAGTTTCTAGATCTACCGTAGGCAATGAAAGTAATGATGCAAATTCAGGAGAGATAAAGCTCTTATCTGCTCCTGTATCAAATAGAACTGATGCGTAAAGATTATTGAGAAGAAACGTACCAGTGACAATATTTACATCATGTCTCGCCTCGGTCGCACCAAGCTGAAAAGCTCTCCCCCTAGCTTCAGTTCCCGGATTGGTGTTATTGTTTGGACAATTTCGTATGAGATGATCAGGGCTTCCACATTTGTAACATGACCGGTTGGTTTGAGTGGTTTGTCGTGGTGCTTGATTTTGTGGTTGAGCAGGAAAGTTGCAATATTTAGCATAATGTCCAACTCGGTTACAGTTCAGACAAACAGGACGTGGTCCCGAGTGATGGAGTGGACACTTATTGCATTTGGGCGCCTGCCCAGTATAAACTTTCCTCTCAGGAATAGCAGCACCATAGTTTTTCACAGTTGGCTTGCTCTGGGTGATCTCAGCCGGAGCTTTCGCCTTGGTTTTGCCAAACCACTTCCGTTTGGTACCTTTTGACACATTCGAGGTACCGACATCACTACGACTGTGAGCCGTCTAAGGTTTCAAAGACAGAGTACCACTCCTTACCGCCTCATTGGTAAGCTTAGTGGTCAAAAGAATCGTATGTTTCAGAGTTGTAGGTTCAGCAGCAGTCACCATTCCCCGAATATGGGGAATCAAACCCTTAATGTACTTCTCGATCAAGGCTGCTTCCATAGGAAACATATCGGGAAGTAAACAAGTAAGTTCGTGAAACCGATCGGTGTAAGCCAGACAATCAGCACCGATCATAGAGTGATTCCAGAATTCTTCCTGGAGTTTTTGAATTTCAGTAATTGGGCAGTACTCTGATCTAATCAGAGTTTTGAAATCATTCCACCCCATCGAGTCAACTGTGGCTGAACCCAATGTCTTGGCCTGGGTATTCCACCAGGTCAAAGCTGAGTCTTTCAGAGAACAGGCAGCATAAGACACCTTATGCTCCTCTAAACACTGACTGATTTTGAGTTTGGTTTCCATCTCCTCTATCCACCTTAAAAGACCAGCCGCTCCTTCTTTGCCAGTAAAAGTAGGAGGGTTACAGGAAGCAAAATACTTGTAAGTACATCCCTGTCGAGGTGGATCAGGAATAATTGTGTTTGTACCGGTGGTGGTATGAGTTTCGACGTGACCACCACTAGCATTATGTTCAGCATGACCGTGGTCTCTACCAGAACCTGTGGTAATATGTGGTTGGTGTTGTGTCAGCACACCACAAGCAGATAATTGTTCACGCACAATTCGAGCTATCATAGCTTCATTTGTTTCAGATCCGCTTGTACCAGCAGGTGGAACAATGCCTGCTCCAGGGTTCACTGGTGGAGTAGTATTTGTTTCCAAGTTCCCAGGTGGAACCATGTTCACTTTCGGATTGACATGCGGATCCGGATTTGATTCAACATTCAGAGGTGGAATTTGATTCGGTTCAGGGTTTGTAATGTTCTTAGCAGCTTTCTTAGCTGGTCGACCTCTTTTAGGAGCCATTAATCTGCTCACAAGCAGATAAACTCAGGTCAGTTTAAAAACATTAAAGATATAACCCGTTCTATCACATAATTTCAATCATATTCAGTTATACTGAAAATTTATATTGAAATGTGATTATAAAAAAAATACAGTATAACTACATGAATTTAGTCCAGACATTTTTGCACTATACACAGATCACACAATTGTTCGTAGTTATACTTAGTCCCGTTATTTCCAAAAACATGTTAGAGTCTTACCCAGCTCTTTGCATTGCAACACATGTTTTTAGAGATATGTTCATACAGGACTAGGACATGTTCTCACACAAGTTCTCTGATATGTTCTCAGTTCATGCACTAAGTTCTCATACAAACAATAGATATGTTCTCGTACAGTATGGCTCTCGTACTGTACTTTAGTTACAGATATGTTCACAATTAGATACGTTCACGTTTAGACATGTTCTCGTACAGTATGGCTCTCGTACTGTACTTTAGTTACAGATATGTTCACAATTAGATACGTTCACGTTTAGACATGTTCTCGTACAGTATGGCTCTTGTACTGTACTTGAGTAACATATATATTTGTATACAGTATTGCTCCCGTACTGTATTTCAGCAAAATATACATTTTTAGTTCGATATATTCGCATACAGTATTGCTCCCGTACTGTATTTCAGCGAAATATATCTTTTTAGTTCGATATATTCGCATACAGTATTGATCCCGTACTGTATTTCAGCGAAATATATATTTTTAGTTCGATATATTCGCATACAGTATTGATCCCGTACTGTATTTCAGCGAAATATATATTTTTAGTTCGATATATTCGCATACAGTATTGCTCCCGTACTGTATTTCAGCGAAATATATATTTTTAGTCCGACATGTTCTCATATTGATACGTTCGCATACGGTTATGTTCTCACACAGAAAAATTAATTATAGTTCACACTCATAGTTCATTATACAGACAGATATACAAAAACACCCATATTATTACAGTACCATAGTTTCATACATCACAAGGTTTTAATACAAGAACAATCAGAACCGATTCGTCAATACTAACTACCGGGAATCCATTTCACAAACAAAATTTCCTATTCACATCACACACTAACAACCTATTCGTATGGACATAAGATGTCCCAAACAGAACCACATGAGCATACTTATCGTAAAAAATACGATAAGCAGGAAAACACCATGGCTACTGCCGCCATAATCACACCCAAAACGATCATCTTAGTCTCGAAACTGACCATCGCAAGCCAAATCAGAGACTCTCTCACCCTCTCCACTCCTGCCCTCAACAGCTCAACCTGCCGCCAAAAGGTAGCAATAATCCTCCGCACCCACGTCCTACGCAATCGCTCCTCAACCGAAGTCCTCCACTCCTGCGTGTCTGCCTCCAATGTGTTCACTCGATCTATAATGGTCAAGTGAGAAGTCAAAATCTCTAAAACAGTGCTATGAGTATCGTCTATCATAGCACTCTGCTGCTGTAAATCCTGACGCATCCCTTGCAGATCATGAGTGACCTGCTGTAACTGGGCTCTCCACTCAGCTTGGTGGGAGGATTCTCCCACCTCATGTATAGTCTGTGGCTCATCTCGGGGAGCCATCTGTCGTCTAGGAGGAAGACCTGTCGTCTTGCGAGCTTGGCCTCGCATCCGCGTCAACCCGTCCCACTCAGGGACTCTCCGTGGAGAGGAGTCCTGTCTCCACTCGGCAGAAATATGAACTAAAGGTGAATGAGGTGGACTAGGTACTACTGGAGATGCTGTTGGTGGTACTGGTGATGGTGGTGGTGGTGTAACAGGTCTGGGGTCTGACGGTGTATGAGGTCCGGCAGGGGTGGCTTGTGAGGCTGCAGATGATGCCTCACTAGGACCTGAATCTGATCCTGCACTAGAGCTAGGGGTGTCATCCAATCTCAAATAGGGAAACCTCTGGTAAATATACTGCTCTGCTTGATCGGCCATCGCTGTACAATCAAAATCTCTAATCAGTATCACGAAGTAAATATTAAATAACAATATTTAACATAAACATGAACATGATATGATGCTTCTCCCTATCTCATAACAACTATTCGTCTTTATAGTTATTGAGGTTCTGCTTGAATAAAAATAAACTAAAATGCACACGTGTTACAAATTTCAGTTATGCTGGCCACTCATAACTGGAATTCGTATCACCTGATTATCCTGGCTTAATTCAAAACAAGTTTTGTTCAATTGTTATGTTCGGTGCTCTCTGTGTTACTATTCGAGCCTATGGTTATAGTCTAGGTTTCTAAGTCAACCTAATTCTCTATAACCTGTGGCTCTGATACCACCCTGTCACACCCCCACCTCTCGTCACCTCGTGTATGATCTGATGTCACTGAACCGGTTGCGGAAGCATAGTGGTGATGTCTCCGAGGTGAGGGGTGACTTACTTGAACCGATATCATAAGCACACAGATTAACTTAAAGTAAATACAGTACAAGGGTGTCACAATCACAATTACATTACAGCTACGTTTATTTAATTACAATACTAATTATTCAAGTGCAAGTATTCCAAAAGTGCATCCTCACCAGCTATTACTGTTTACCTGCAAAAAGGTTTGAGTTTGAAACGTCAGCACAAAGCTGGTGAGTTCGACAGTTCAATTTAAAACAATATGATATGATAAGCATGTTCTCAAAAGTTCAGCTCCGGATAACCATGGGACCCGTATCTAGTTCCTTTCGGACGTCTAGTCTGTTCTCAAGATATTACCCGTCGGTACATATCTTAGTGCCTCATTGTCTTAATGTCTATCATACCATCAAGAAGTTCAGGAAACATATAACAAACATTCACACAAGGGGAGATGCAACCCTCCCAGTGAATGGGGTGTCAACCAATAGTACTATCAATGTTTTCTGTTCGGCCACACATGGGTTCACTAGATACAGTTCAAGAATGAGGACTTTTAGTTCCATGATAGAGTTCAGTTCTACAGGAAAAATCCCATGAAATCCCACAAAAGTCAAATGAAATCACACAGATATCATTGATGCATATCATATGTTCAGACAACAATTTACAGAGTTACCCCGATGTTTATAAAACATTAAAAAGAAAAAGGGGTTGTACGAAACTCACCTGGTAGTATAGGTGTAGCAGAGTATCACCAAACTGATAGTACAGAGATGATTCTGCATTTAATTATATTTAATAAGTTATTTATGTTCTGGTTTACTGATTAGATCTTTCTGAACGTTCAATGTCAAAGACATTGTTTAGTAAATCATCAACTCGATATTAGTTATGTAATTAGTTAGTTTAATATTATATCATACAATGTATGATAATGTAGGAACCTACATTGCATTAGATTCCTAATACAAAGCTGATGACACTCTTGATTAATCAGAATAATCTCTGATTAACCAGATAGTTAATGTTGTTGATTATGATACTGTAACAGTTTCTAGATAATTTTAATGGCTTAAGAATGATCAATCCTTGTTATTGATTACCCAAATATCATGAGATATCACAATGTAGTATCATAATAGGTGTAATAACCATGTTTAACATACTAATCTGACTGTTATCATAAACATCAGATAATCATTCCAATGAGTATGTTAATGATTGTGATTAGTTTGAAATACTTGGATTTAACCTTGCATTTCAAAGATTAATCCAACTAATCACCTACATTGTTATAATCAAATGGATTAAACCATTATAATTATGGGTATGGTTTCATGCAAACCGGGCATTACAACGGATCACAACAAGGATTTAACCGTTAAAACTTCGTGTTCTTCGTTTATAATCAATCCTAGCCATCATCTAGGCAATAATCAACAATCCTAACTATGTCATTACGTTCAAAATCAAGATCTAATCAATCCAAATCAAACTAGAGAGTTTAGACGGAACATTACCTAATCTGACGGATTTCTGACTTCAAAACAACGATCAGAACTTGTTATGATAATCCCTGGTGCGATCCTTGGCTTCAGAAGGCTTGAAAAATGGATTTAGATGGTAGAAGTGTGTGTTTGTTCGTCTGGAATTGAAACAGAAGCGAGATGAAGAAGAATATCATATTCTGCATGAAAATCTGATAAGAGGATCAGATTTCTCCACCGCCTCACCCGTCGCGTACCGCGGCGGCATGCCAATTTGGGCTTCGCGTACCGGGAAGCTTTTCGGGAATTTCAGATATTTTTCATGCATCGCGTACCGCGAAGGAAGCTCAACTACTCCATCGCGTACCGCGACGAGGCCAGAAATCCAATACTTAGAAATTTTTCTTCGTTTTTCGATTCCGGGCAATCCAGGACTCCATTTTGTGCACGGTTTTCGCCCACGTTCATCATTTCTCGCATACTATCAATCTGTAACAATTGAAATTATTAAATCAAAGTGGATTTCTAGAACGATCAAATGTGCTCACGTCATTGATGACGTAAATTCTCGTATGCAACTGTCACATAATCAATCATTAACAAACTAGAAAGTTAAAACGAATCGTTACCTAATCTGACTGAGTTTCTGCGGTTAAAACAACGATCAGGACTTGTAGAGATGATCCCTGGTATGATAGCTGACTTTTGATGACTTCAAAATGTGATTTAGATGATGGTTTGGCCGGAGTTTTGATCTGTGAAGCGAGTTTGTGCGAGAGGTTTTAAAAAAATTAACATTCTGCATGATTCTGATGAAAATATCAACTTTCTCCACCGCCTCACCCATCGTGTACCGCGGCAAGAATCCAAGAGAGGCTTCGCATACCGTGAAGATTTCCGGAGGAATCTAAGATATTTTCCCTACATCGCGTACCGCGAAGGACTCTCAAACCCACCTCCGCGTACCGCAACGAGCCCAATTGTTCAACACTTAGAAATTTTTCTTCGTTTTTCGATTCCGGGCAATCCAGGACTCCGTTTTGCTCACGGTTTTCGCCCACGTTCATCATTTCTCGCATTCTATCAACCTGTAATAATTACGATTGTTAAATCAACGTGGATTTCTAGAACAACCAAATGTGCTCACATCATCAATGACGTGATTTCTCAACCTCAACTGTCACATCTATACTCTTGAAATTCTTCATGGTCTTCCCAAAAAGGAAAGCAAGTGCTGGATTCCAATTTGCTTAAGAAATGAACAATGACACAGTACCGGTTTGCGATCAAGACGCCTGAGTCAGGCATAATCAACCAATTATTTTGTGGTGCAAAACCTGTTCCTTCAAAATCCAAGGACTATTGGATTAAATTAAAATCACCATGAAACACTTTCTTGTATTGATCTTGATTCTGAAGTAGCTCTTCTAACAACTCATGGCGTATCTGGGGCCATTGGTCTTCACTTAACCCAAGACAAATTGCGATTGATCGAAAACCACAATTTTCATCACCTATAACGTTTTGAATATTTGTAATGTAAGGATGGAAGACAACCGGTGTTTCTTTCATTAATGGGTCAAAATAGTTCGTATATGAAGTTTCTCTCGACGGCGATGATTTCAAGTCCATAAAATTATATTCAACAATATTTGGTTTGGTTTGGTTGAACGACGACGTTTTTGAGAATTTTGATTAACGGAATTAGCTCGCCTTTTTTTATTTTGTTTCTTCAAGGTTGGTAGTCCACGAGTATTTTTCTGAATAATAGGCTCTTTAAAAGAAGGCATACTTTGATCCAAATCTCTCTTAGCTTTTCTAGCTACATTTTTTTCCAGCCTTAGACCGGTTGTAAAAGACTTCTTTAAATAATTTCAATTCAACATCGCAAGTCATATCATCATTTTCCTCATGTACTAACGGTGACATGTCAAGTTTCCTCCAAAATATATCGACTGAATCCAAAGGAATGCATTGATCTGCATTAAAATATAAATCACAAATTTTTTACACTATAAAAATAAGAATATTATAATGAACCAGTTGCATTTAATTGTACTAACCTCCTTTGATATACCATGAAGCTTCGCATGCACATGGTAAACCATAACATTTACGAACTAGATAGCTACAATCAGAAGGGTTTAACTTTATCTCTCCCTTTAATATATCAAGCGCTTCGTGGGAAACAAAACCGTTGTTGGATCGGGTTGTTTAAACTAAACAACACTTCACAAGTATTTCTCTCTACAATCTAACAGATGCGGAATGGTCTGCTAGAATGATCTCACAAACACTCAAATGACTAAGTAATAATCTTTGAACACTAATAAGAACACAAGAATAAGTTCAAGCTCAAAGATATATTTCTCTCAAAGTAAGAAGCGTACAAGCACACTTCAAGCAAACGTACAATGGGAGGTTATATAGCCAAGGCTACAACCGTATACACTTAGGAATACAAGTTGGGTATACTAGACAATACATAAAGTAAAGCTTATTCTAGTATGTTGAGTGTCTTAACAGGCTAAGACACTCAGTCATAATCATTACATTAATAGACATTGACTTTACAAAAGACTACCAAATACAAAAGATATTTAATGTTGTTGATCTTCAAGGCTTCAGATAATCTTTTGCATTTAATGCAGCAAGGGAGAAGTAAGGCGCTTTGTCTGACTCTTTACATGTTGTCTTTGTCTTTACTCATACCAGCATGTCTTGTGTCAGTCCATTTTGTACTCTAAAAGTACTTAGCTACAGTCCTTTGATAAGGAATATTATCGGAAGTCTTTGTCTGCTGAGGAGCAGTTGAGGAATGTCTTCGGAAGCTCTTGTCCTTCAGAAGCTTTGAGACTTTTGAAGCTTTGAATCTTTTAAGTGTTGGGCCTTCCGAAGTAGTTGTCTTGTACACTCTTCGACAGACGTAAGTTATCCTTCGGAAGCAATGTTGCTTCCGAAGAGTAACTTCTTCCTTCCGAAGGGTGTTAGTCTCTGTAGCACTTATACTTAGACAAAATAAGAAGTTTGGTGAGCATCAGCCTTTATTAGTCTTTACAACCGTGCAATAGCTTGAATCCTTCTATTTTATGTTGATACTGAAGGATAATCATACTTTTCTCAAAGATGTCTTTAATTGCTGTAATTTGCGATTCCACAATTTCATCTATTAAAGTAACAAACTTATCTAACGAACACTTTGAAGTAGCTATATTGGTTAAAAACCTAAAAGATTACATGACAAAGGAGTTAACGTAGTATATTTTAGTGCATACAAATAGCCATATACATAATTACATATCCAAATTATTTCACATAGTATATTAATTTTTGTTAATAATATACTTCTTGTTAAGTAATATTCTGATTACTTGAATAAGGATGCATATTTAATTACTTGCCGTAATATATTAATTTTTAATTAATAACATGTTTCTTGTTAAGTAATACTTTGGTTATTAAAATAAGGATGTATATTTGGTTATTTGCCAAATAAAGCATGTTTTTGACAACTGAGCACTATTCAGATGCATTACTCATCACACATTATTATTTAACCAGTAGTTTTAATACTACGTTTTGGTAATTTCCCACGTTTGAGAGCTACAGAACCAGCAACCTTAAGCATCCACACCTAGTGACTGCCCTTAAAACAGGCTCAGAACCAACTCAAGAATCTGCATTAGATGCACTCTTTCTTCTCAGTCGAGCTTGGTCAGCTTGTCCACCTGAAGTCTCTAATGCACAATCAACTGCTACTGATGCAATACCATTGTTACAGTTTTTGATCCAATTCGAGCTATTAGCAAAAGCTTATCTGAAAAACTCACACGCCCCTGCTCATAAGATCCTCTTCCTCAAAGTAGACACTATTTATTGGTGTGAAGTGCAGATCTTGCAGTAACAACACAACTAACCCTCTTACTAATAAATTTTCCCTTTATCTCTCCCTCATATATATACACATAATATATATATACATATACATATACATACACATACATATACATACACTTATTTATCTTTGTTTTTTGTGTTCTCGCCTGTGATTTGTGTTCTGAATACGGGCATGGCTCCTGCCTTTCATCAGTCTCTCAAATTCCAATCCCAACTTGTAACAACCGAATAATTAGCACATTTGATTGTGTATAAAATCTATGATGAATTGACAATGGTAATTACTACAGATTGATAGTACACGAGAAATGATGAACGTATGCGAAAACCGTGCGCGAAACGGAGTTACGGATTGTCCAGAATCGCGAAACGAAGAAAATTTTCAAAGTATTGAACTTCTGGACTCGTCGCGGTACGCGACGGAGATTTGAGGATCCTTCGCGGTATGCGACGGACCTAAAATATCTAAAATCCTCCGGATTTCTTCGCGGTACGCGAAGACTTATTTGGCCCCTCGTCGCGGTACGCGACGGGTGAGGCGGTGGAGAAAGATGACTACTTCATCAGTTTTACGCAGAAAAGTAAAATTTTTATATCAACTCGAACATATTCGCTCAAGAACACCATCAGACGAAATTTTCTCATCAAATCACTATTTCGAAGCCATCAGAAGTCACCGATCATACCAGGGATCGTATCTGCAAGTTCGGATTGTTGTTTTAACCGCAGATATCCGTTCGGTTAGAATTATACCGTTAGTACCAGTTTGCGAGTTATCTTGCTACAGTAAGACATCAGGTGAGTTCTATGAGCCCTCTTTTACTATTTTAACATTTTAGGGCTGATATGCATGTTATAAAGTTATTTTAAATAAATGATTGTTTTATCTGGCTACGGTCAGATAAGAGAATATGTTAAAGTAAAGAATGTTTCAAGTTGTAAAGTTAATATATGAAAGTGACACTAACCTGATTAAGGTCAGGTAAAGAATGTTTTCAAGTAAAGAACGTTTTAAAGTAAATAATGCTTTAAGTCTCAACTACAGTTGAGAAGTAAATGATTTTAAGAACCTCAGCTGAGATGTCAAGGATGTTTTAAAGACTCAACTACGGTTGAGAAATGAATGATTTTAAAAGTCTCGGCCGAGGTTAATTAGAAAATGTGATTTTGAAGTCCCGGCTGCGGTTAGGCAAATGTTGAGCACTGCGGTGCGGATAATGATTTATGATTATAATGGTTTATGATTATGATGGTTTAAATGATTTAAACCATGTTATGTATGAATGATGTATGTCAAGAAGTCTTGTACCGGTATGAGCCGTCAATTTCGGTTGATGGTTTAAAAAGTCCTGTGAAAGAACAGGCATAAGTCCTGTGAAAGAACAGGCCTGTCGACTGTGTGTCGCCAGTTGAGAAAGTATTATGCATGCATAACGTGTTGACTTCGGTCAACAGAACAGGCTACATTTATGCACTGTATGATTGATGTTATGATGTCATGTATGTTATGTATATGAAATGTTTTATGTTTAGTATGATTGAGACTGTTGACTTCGGTTGGCAGTAAAGGCTAATGTTTTATGTATATGAAAGATTTTACTTTTATGAAAAGTTAACTTAGAACTCACCAGCGAAAGCTGACTTGTTTAGCATGCATATCAGGTTGAATGGTTAGAGAAAGAAGACCAGGAAGGCTCATGGCATATATTGAAGACTACCCCTGGCATAGACTGGCTGTATTATATGACTGTTAGAAGAGTGGGTTATGTTTAATGTGTAAAAGTTTGTTTAGATCTGTATGATATTTTATGTTATCACCTTAAATTCCGCTGCTATGATAAAGTAAATATGGTGTAAGTATTATGGGTTTGATGTTTTGCCAACTGAGGGGCTCGGGGCCTCTCACAACTCCCAAAATTCAACTTCTAATCACCATGGCCATGTGACGTTTTTTTTTAATTTACTTAATTATTAGCATATAACCCTTGTTTTCTTGTATAATCACAACTTTCTTTTTCAAAAGGTTGAAGTGTAACTTCATAACTGATACCAATGTTATTAGCTTAATTATTAGCTTATATTGATGTATGGTTCAACACCAATCCCCACACTGTAGCATATGCAACTCTAGCCATAATCCTCTAATCGTATATTAAATCTATTTAAGAGGTTTTATGGACTAAAAACAACCTTTGAACAATGTTCAACTCATCTGACATGTTCTGTTTTCAGCTAAACATCTTAATTTCACCAATTTAAGGCATTAATGTAATTAATATACTATTATTATGAATATATATATATATATATATATGTTTTTTTATCAAAATAATTAGTTTTAAGTTTATAAAAATTTTTGGTGGAAAAAAATTTAAAAATAAGCTTTTATACAAAAACTATAAAAATTTTGGCTAAAAACACCCCAAACCAGATTTGAACCCGTGACCTATTGATATCCAAACGTTAAACATGTTGGAACCGGCTGTGCTAGAGATAGAACTTGCATTATGGCCCTTTCGAAATTTTTATAACATATGTCTGGGTTTTCACCCAAATCAGATATATGCGTATGAACGCTAATTCTTTCGATCGGAAATTTAACCAATTAACATCATGATAGTTGAAGCTTAGGGCTTTCGTTTAGGGTTGTAAAACGATCACAATGATATAATAAACACTTACCTTCGTTTAAGATTGGATGGTTTTCGAGTACGAGACCGGGAGCGACGTGGATGGGAGTTGCAGGTCTGATTCACCAAGATTGAGAGATCTTGACAGTGTTTTTTGTGCACAGAATGGATCGCAGGGATTTGTGAAACATCTCCGTCAATTTAATTTGGTTTTTATGCTAGTTTAGATCGATTTTGAGTTCAAGTTTATCCTTCAACTTTCTAGGATTAGTTTGATTCGAATTTGCTTTAAATTCGTGATAAGTATTCATCCTCTAATCTTTGTTGTTGATAAACCTTGGAACTTAGTTATGTTTATCTCTTAATTTGATTTAGAATGCAGAATTGCAGATGGGAAGATCCAAGTTTGGAGACCAGTCACGATAGGATCCATGGCTGCAACTTTTTTTTTTTAGTTAATGGGTTGGGAAAGAAATTTGGATTAGAATGTGGTAATGACAAAAACAGTCCCTCATGTTTTATTTGAAAGCGTTATGGTTTTTTTAGTTAACAAACAAACCATAAGGTTAATTTGTATATATTTAAAAAGTTTAAGAAAGAGGTATGACAAGTAAAAAACATACAAAAAGGGGTATATTTAGCACATGTATCGACGCATCATTGAGAAAGAAGAACCAAACAATTGGACGTGTTTGATGACCCTTGCAACAATCAGAATTTGTTAAATATTTTATTTGTTATTTAACTTTATTTATAAGGACTTATTTTTAATATTATTATATTTAAGTATTTGAACTGTATATATATATATAGGGGATGGTTCGAATGTTAACCCTTTCTTATTGTGATAACCGGATAACTACATCTTATTACTTTGGGGCCCACATTAAAGTAAATCTAAAAGTGTAGGTTTTTTCTTAATTTTTTATTAATGTAAGTGGGTCCAACATTAATTAAAAAAAATACAAACCTACACCTTTAGATTTATATTAGTGTGGGCCCCAAAGTAATAAGATGTAATTATTCGGTTAACGTAATAAACATGGGTTAACATTTTATCCTCTCCCTATATATATATATAATATATATATATATAATATATATATATATATATATATATATATTCATTTTATTTAGTGGCTCCACAAAGTTGGAAATTGTACGTACCATTAATTAAAGGGTCACGTACGACCCAAAAAATTAACTTAGGCCACAAGGAGTCGTCCCTTCCTTCTCCGTTTTTTCCCATTGTCACATCAACGCCACATCAGCTTTTCCCACTTTTCCTCACTTTTCCCCACTTTTCCCCATTTTGCACGGTGTCGTCCCATTTTTTCCCACTTTTCCCCATTTTCAAATCTTATTTTTAATTAATTATTTTAACAATAAATAATAATAATAAAATAAAAAAAAAGATTCATTAAATTTAAAATAAAAAAAAAAGAATACAACCAAAAAAAAGGAGAATACAACCTAAAAAATTAAATTAAAAAACCTAAAAAGGCATTTGTGGACGATACCGTGTAGTAGAAGTTTGGTTAATTCGGAGATGACATTTGTGGACGATACCTGGGTGTGTTGAACGGGTTCATTTGAGCCGTTTGAACATTTTTTGGTCGTGGTTTTCTAAATTTCTTGCTTGACGACCCACTACGGGATGAACCTCCTTCCATTATAAGTCACTTATTGATTAGAAGGAGACCAAACGATTGTTATCCCAATTCAATTCCCATAATCAACACAGCATCACACTTGATCATGAGATCCAGCAACTCAAATCATCCAACCATACAACTGAGGTTTGATTTCATTACTTTGTTTTGCAACTTTTGTGCATGCATGTACTCTAGCTCTATGGGCTTGCCGTAGTGTGTTCTTCATTTTTATGAACTTAAATCTCTCTGTTTCTAAATCTAAATCATATAATAACTACATTATTTTATTATAAATAATTATTGTTTCTGATGCTTAATTAATTAATTTGCCCCTCAAACAACCAGGCAGAAATTTGATTTATATCCCTTCATCTAGTCATCATGTGTTTGAACTTGGAACGTATTATTATATATATTATTGCAGTGACAATTGAACGAGTTTGATTCTATACATGGAAGTAGTTGAACACTTAAAAATTCCACTCGAAGAGATAAAGCTTGCTACCAGCAACTTTAGTGATGAAAATTTCATTGCATCTGGTGGATTTGGGATGGTTTATAAAGGCAAACTTGCTGCATCGGGCGAACAGAAACCTGTTGCTGTAAAGCGGTTAGATCGTAAACACGGACAAGGAGACCGTGAGTTCTTGACAGAAATTCAAATGCTTTCGTGTTATAAGCACAAAAACCTCGTCTCTCTTGTTGGTTTTTGTAAAGAAAGTAGTGAAAATATACTTGTTTATGAGTATGCAAAACATGGAAGCCTTGACAAACATCTAACCAACGACAAGTTGTCATGGCTGCAACGCCTCAAAATAAGCCTTGGTGCAGCTCGTGGTTTTTATTACCTTCATAACGATCTGGGACCCCAACACAGGGTGTTGCATCGTGATATAAAGAGCCCAAACATTCTCCTAGATGAAAATTGGGAAGCAAAAATATCTGATTTTGGATTGTCAAAAATAGGGCCTTCTAACGTCGAGTTCACATTTCTTGCGACTAATGCTTGTGGCACCATTGGCTATCTTGATCCCCAATATGTAAAAACTGGCATTCTAACCAAGGAATCCGATGTTTATTCATTTGGGGTGGTGTTATTTGAAATATTGTGTGGAAGGCCTGCACTTCTTAATACACATCAAGATGATCACCGATCTCTTTCTACACTCGCGCAACGTTCTTTGGAACAAGACATATTAGATGAGATAATCTTTCCTGGCATCAAGAAGGAAATGAAGGTGGAATCATTGAAAGTTTTCACCATGGTTGCATATCGGTGTTTGAAAGAAAAGCGTACTGAGCGGCCAACAATGGCATGGATTGTGGAGAAACTCGAGAAGGCATTGGAGCTTCAAGTAAGTTTCAAAAGAAAGATTAGCACCAACACACAATTTAAATTCTCTGTCTATTATTTACATCAAATAATCTATAATATCTATATGTTTAATTCAAGGTTAATAGGAAAGTAGCCGGATTCATTCGAGTAGGAATTTGGGGCAAACAAGGTGGAAGTCCTCACAACTGGACCTTTGAGCTTGAGCAAGGTCATAAGCTGCACAAAATAACCATTGACCATGGTGATGATGTGATATACTCTCTCATGTTTACCACTAAATGTGGAGATATTTTTCACACTTCTAACAAAGTTGGTGGTTGGGCCGGTGGACAAACAGTTTCTGAGGTAATTCAATATATATCTACATAATCTAATAAACGAGTAATTTTAGAAGACAATGTGTCGGGTTTTGGTTAAATCTGAAAAAAAATTTCATGTATGTCTCTCCTAATAAATAATATTAATTTTTAGAAATTAGACTATATAATTAAATATTAAAAAATATAATTTTTCTTATTCCAATAATTTACTAATTTATTAAACTTTAATAAACAATAAGAGTAATTCAGTTATATCTTATCGTAAATATAATTTTAAAATTATTAAATATTTTTTATTATTTTATGTTAATGAATTATGTTTTTTATTCTTCAACCAGTGTAATACTCGGTTTCTAGGCTACTGTGTGTAGGTTTAGGTTATAATAAAAAGTATTAGATTTGTGAGAAGTTTGAGAAGGATGGGGTTGATAAGAGGTATTTCTCTAATTTTTTTAAAAAGGATATTTGGTCATTGTTTTAAGGTTTCAGGTCATTGTGTAATATGTCTTTATTATTGTGTTTTACTTTTATATCATAGTGTAATATGTCTTTATTATTGCGTAAGATATTCATCATTGTGTGTTACGTTCTGGTTATTGTCTAATATACTTATCATTGTGTTTTACATTCCGGTCATTGTGTAATATACTCATCATTGTGTTTTACGTTCAAATCATTGTGTAATATACTCATCATTGTGTTTTACATTCAGACATTGTGTTATATGTATTCATCATTGTGTTATACGTTTTAACTTATTTCATGTTTTTTTGTATTGTTTTTTATATATTAAATAAATTTGTTATTTATTTTTTATGACACAATTATATTATTTCAAAATTTATTTTTCAAAACGTCTTTTTTTATGAACATATATTTTTGGTTATTGTGTCATATATACTATCCATTGTGTTTTATGTTTTTGACTTTGATTTTATCTTATCATTGTTTTTTTATTTATTAGATGAATTTGTCGTGTTTATCATTTGATTTACATATAAAAAGTACGAGATTGTGTTGTTTATCATTATGATTTTATCGGATCGGTTGAACCGGACGATATCATTAACAGTTAAATAATTTTGAAAAATATTTAATGTTTTTATAACCAAATAAGTTTTGTTTAATTGCATTTTTTTGTTAGTTTAAATAATAGTGTTTGTTTTCTTGAAAGCTTGTCCCACATATGTGAGATAACAAAGGAAAAGGTTATTTACCTCTTTATAAAAAGAATAAAGAGGAGTACAAGTTTATATGAAAATATTGTCCTACATAGATAAGATAACAGCCGATGTGGGACTAGTCCATTTGGTAGAGGTTTGTCTCATAGAATGGGAGGTCATGGTTCAATTCCATGCAAAGTGATTATGATGTAATTTAGTTGGTGCAAGTATAGCCGTTAAAAAAAAGATAAGGTAACAAAAGAAGTGTTTTCTCACCTCTTTATAAAAAGAAGAAAGATGAGTACAAGTTTATATGAAAATATTGTCCCCCATTGGTGAGATAATAAATAAAGGTTCCTCACCTCTTTATAAAAAAGAAAGAGGGGTACTAGTTTTTTAAAAATTATGTTTCAACCTTTAGTCGATTCACCGGTTAACCGGTTCAACATAAAACCCGGCCGGTTCATTTCGTAGAGGTTAAAATGGTTGATTTGGGCCGTCATCTTAAATGGTTCCCGGTCCGACTGGTTGAACCGGGCGGCTCGGTTTGCTCACGAAATTTTTTCCACGATCCTTATAACACTTCTTACCAATCTAAGTTTTTTACTATAACATCACCCTATATATATAATAAATATACGTCAAAGAAGGATAAATTTAAAACACACTTAAGTTGAGAAAACCTGAAATAACTTTCAAAAACAATTTCATTTTTTGTGTTTAGATATATACAATATATGTTGTTATAAAAAAATAAAAAATATATATAAGCATTTGTTATACATATGTTAAAAATGATGTTATTGCATTGAGAAAAAGTAAAAAACAAAATGTGTAACATATATATAACAAACTCATATAATTGTTATTATTTTTTATTTTCTTATAATAACATATATATTATATGTCCAATCGTTAAAAATGAAAAAAAAAATTGAAAGTTACAACGGTTTTTTTTCGAAAGAAGTGATTTTTAAATTTATCCTTCCCATATATATATTAACTTACCATACTTGATAAATATATACACGTATGCACATACATATGTATAATCTTTTCAAACATTATAATATTCTTGTTATCAGGTTATATTTGCAATCGACGAGGAAATAATTGGAATTAAAGGAAGCAGTGGTACTCAAGGTGGTCATACGATACTTTCCTCACTGTCTTTCGAAACAAACAAGAGGACCCATGGACCTTTTGGTGGAACATCTGATGCTCATGTGTTCTCCATACCATGGGACAATTCAGGGTCACTAGTCGGATTTTATGGCATTGCTGGCGATTATATTGATGGGATTGGCGTCTATGTGAAAGCCCATGAGGAGATCATGAAGATCGGAACATGGGGCAAAAGCGAGCCGGATTTCCCGGATAATATTTGGTCATTCAAACTTGAGAGGAATCATCATTTGAAGAAGATAAGAGTTGGTCATGGTGATCTCATATACTCTCTAATGTTCACCACGCATTACAGAGGGTTAACACACAATTATAAGAAGATTGGTGGAACGAATGGTGGAGATGAAGTTTCTGAGGTAAAGAGTTACAAGTTAATACAAACAATTTAGGGATAATTTCATGTGGTTTCATAAAAAACTTGCTAAATATTACATATATTCAAATCAAACTTTTAATATCAAATATGCACTTTTCAAATACGTTAAATATCATATTTATCCTTATTAATATAAAATTACTAAAGATAATTTTTAACATGACTATTTTACACTTAAATTTAATTATATCAAATATATTATTCTTCGAAAACTAAAATATCATAAATGTTTATTTTAACGTATTATATTTGTTTGTTTCTTCTACGATTTTTACCTACTTTTATTTCCTTTTATTTTTTATGTTACAGCAAGTATTCATGAAAAAGCAAGAAAATAAAATATATTAAACTGAGCATTTGTGATTTTTTTTTTAGTTTTTGGAAAAAGGGTACATTCCAAATAATGAAATTTAAGGGTAAAAATGGTTATGTTAAGAACTATTTTTAGTAAAATATATTAATAAAGATAAAAATGTTATTTTAACTATTAAAAAATGATATGTTTGATATTAAAAGTTTGATTTGGATATACATGATATTTAGTTAATTTGTAAGAATATATATGAAACTATCCCAACTATATATATCATAAAGTTTCCTTGATTCTTATTATATGTAATCATTCATAATTAATTTGCCAGGTAACATTTGATTGGGACGAAGAAATTATTGCTATTAGTGGAACAGTGGCATTATCAAGAGGATCTTGTCCGGGTATCACAATAATTTCATCATTATCATTTGTGACTACCAAAAAAACCCATGGACCATTTGGTAATGTACGAGGGAAGCCATTCATGGTAACATGGGATGATGGCTCATTTGATGGATTTTATGGCCTTTGTGGGTTTTATCTTGATAGTATCGGTGTCTATTTGAAGGCCACAAGTTGGGGTATATGATAAAAATAAAAATAGTTTGATGATGTCTTTTATTATGCTTGTTGTTTTCTTTTGTTTAAATAATTTGGATATTGTTATTGATGAAGTTCCCATGACCTTTAAATATATTCACTATTTAGTTAATCTTGCTCCTTTTAGAATTATGTCAATTAAAGATGTGACAATCTTAAAAGTATTTTAGGAGTTTTTTATTTTTTATATCTAGTCTCATCATAAACTGTAAAAGCATAACGTCTTTATAAAAAATAGTACATCTTAATTATAAAAAAGTTAAATAATAATAATAATTAAAAAGTAAACTAATGAAGAGAAGATCATTAATATGGTTTGATCATTTATGAAGAAGACAAATTACATACGGAGAGTGAAGGACCAGAGAAAGATCAAAGTTGGCATAGAAAGAGCAAATTCTGTACGATTTGTTATATTTAAATTTCTTTATAATTGATCAGCGATATAAGTTCTTAAAGAAGTAGCATAAATGCTAACGACTTTTGGATTTGGTGAGACATAATTAACCTCAAGTATTCAAGTATTAGCATAGTGCTAAATATATCTTACTTTAAATGGATCACTTATTTGATGTTTCTTTTATTTGCTACGTGTGCGGCATTGGTTGTTTGTTAGATTGTTTGTTTACATAGTTTGTCTGTATGTATATGTTTACGCCCCAAACTTTGTGAAAAAAAGAAAGAAAAAATAACCTCTTTAGACACTCTTGAGCATGGGGTCTCTTTAGAAGCATTATATTTGGATAATGGTAAAGTTTGTTTTTGTCTCACTTTTCAGCCAGTACTGATTACTGATACGCGATTGAGTGTGTTTTTTGTTATTGTTAAACTTAAATAAGGGATATGACAAATAAAAATAAGGTTAACAGATGTTTTTAGCTCAACCTTTATAAATTATCACATTTTGTGTATCAAATAAATACACATAAGAAATTACAAGTGTAACACCCAAACTTCCCACACGATTACACGTGTCCCATTTTAGGTCCCAGATTAAACTTTTTCAAAAATTTTGTTCGGAAGCGTAAAAATAACATTTCATAAGTTAAACACACTTAATTTCAAATCATTTACATTTTTGATTAATAAAACTAGTGTGTTTAAGTTCAATACCATCAGAGAATTTTACATAACGTTTGGTTCTGCTTCATAACATGCCCGATCAGATCGCCCGATGCATATCTATCTTTGACCTGTAACATCACATATAAGTCACCATTAGTTCATACGAACTAAGTAAGTAACCCCTCCCCGAGTTCCCACAACTCATTTAACATATCCACATACATATCATATGGATATTTATCATATCTAGATAATAATATATTATCCAATACAACTCTATCACCAACACCTCTGGTCAATTTAAAACACAATAATCACCACATATATATATACACCTATATATATATATATATATATCATTGACTCAACCAATTTTCCACACACCTGTGGTTTCAACAATTCAATTTCCGGTGTAACCGGCTATCCACACATTTGTGGTATCATAAATATTTCAAGTCTTAAGATGTTCACCCACCGGTACTTCCATCTAAGACAATTTCTATCCCATCCGGCCAGTGTATTCTATACCACCATATAGATACACTACTGTTGTTCCCAAATATAATTTGGTAACAATATTCAGTCACATACAAACGATCCACTAGTGGGTCGTTTCCACCAAAACCCCATTAATCACCCATTCATGTACAATTATTATAGTTCAACACCACACATACATGTGTATATTTCTAGTCCACCATTTGTTCACACACCTTGTGAATCTTTTACATTGGAATTGCAAGTTATACGTTCACACACCTTGTGAATCTAAACATGCACATTACCAATTCAACATTTGTTCACACACCTTGTGAATCTTTTACATTGGAATTGCAAGTTATACGTTCACACACCTTGTGAATCTAAACATGCACATTACCAATTCAACATCTACGCATTCGTAGATCACCACATGTTCACACACCTTGTGAATCTTTTACATTGGAATTGCAAGTTACACGTTCACACACCTTGTGAATCTAACCATGCATATTACCAATTCAACATCTACGCATTCGTAGATCACCATATGTTCACACACCTTGTGAATCTTTTACATTGGAATTGCAAGTTATACGTTCACACACCTTGTGAATCTAACCATGCATATTACCAATTCAACATCTACGCATTCGTAGATCACCATATGTTCACACACCTTGTGAATCTTTTACCACCATATAGATACACTACTGTTGTTCCCAAATATAATTTGGTAACAATATTCAGTCACATACAAACGATCCACTAGTGGGTCGTTTCCACCAAAACCCCATGAATCACCCATTCATGTACAATTATTATAGTTCAACACCACACATACATGTGTATATTTCTAGTCCACCATTTGTTCACACACCTTGTGAATCTTTTACATTGGAATTGCAAGTTATACGTTCACACACCTTGTGAATCTAAACATGCACATTACCAATTCAACATTTGTTCACACACCTTGTGAATCTTTTACATTGGAATTGCAAGTTATACGTTCACACACCTTGTGAATCTAAACATGCACATTACCAATTCAACATCTACGCATTCGTAGATCACCACATGTTCACACACCTTGTGAATCTTTTACATTGGAATTGCAAGTTATACGTTCACACACCTTGTGAATCTAACCATGCATATTACCAATTCAACATCTACGCATTCGTAGATCACCATATGTTCACACACCTTGTGAATCTTTTACATTGGAATTGCAAGTTATACGTTCACACACCTTGTGAATCTAACCATGCATATTACCAATTCAACATCTACGCATTCGTAGATCACCATATGTTCACACACCTTGTGAATCTTTTACCACCATATAGATACACTACTGTTGTTCCCAAATATAATTTGGTAACAATATTCAGTCACATACAAACGATCCACTAGTGGGTCGTTTCCACCAAAACCCATGAATCACCCATTCATGTACAATTATTATAGTTCAACACCACACATACATGTGTATATTTCTAGTCCACCATTTGTTCACACACCTTGTGAATCTTTTACATTGGAATTGCAAGTTATACGTTCACACACCTTGTGAATCTAAACATGCACATTACCAATTCAACATTTGTTCACACACCTTGTGAATCTTTTACATTGGAATTGCAAGTTATACGTTCACACACCTTGTGAATCTAAACATGCACATTACCAATTCAACATCTACGCATTCGTAGATCACCACATGTTCACACACCTTGTGAATCTTTTACATTGGAATTGCAAGTTATACGTTCACACACCTTGTGAATCTAACCATGCATATTACCAATTCAACATCTACGCATTCGTAGATCACCATATGTTCACACACCTTGTGAATCTTTTACATTGGAATTGCAAGTTATACGTTCACACACCTTGTGAATCTAACCATGCATATTACCAATTCAACATCTACGCATTCGTAGATCACCATATGTTCACACACCTTGTGAATCTTTTACATTGGAATTGCAAGTTATACGTTCACACACCTTGTGAATCTAAACATGCACATTTCCAATCCACCATTCATCCCAACAATGCATATTCCACATGCATTGTCAAGTTAACCCCAATTCATTATAACAAGGCATATTCCACCTACATTGTTAATTTAAACACCAATTTATTATAACAATGCATATTCCACCTACATTGTTAATTTAAACACCAATTCATTCCAACAATGCATATTCCACATGCATTGTCAATTTAAACACCAAATCATATTAATTAATCACCGGTTCATCCGGTTATTCTAATGCAAATATATTGCATATACGTTTCCCATTGAAACTTAACAAACACAAACTAAAGGATTTCTCATCCCATAGTTTCAACCACACATTTAACAACATTCACATATTTCAAGCATTCAAGTAGACTCTTTCTACTGCTTATATGTAATGTTACAGTAAGTTGGGTAACTTACCTCGATTTGGAGAGTTATCAACAATCTCCAATTCCTTTCCAGGCATTCTAGAACTAGATTCACCTCCTCTTCCTATTATATATTCACATATAACAGGATTTAACAACATGAACACACAACTTGTGTTATTTATATAATCTAATTCATTTAGCATGTTTCATTCTTTATTTTTAATCAAAACCTCATTAAGGTTTTTATCACTAACCCATGTGTAGAAATTAATCTATACATGTTCTTTATCATATTTAAATTATCACAACATCGTTTTACGTTAAAATCATTAATTTTCAACTTTACATGTTAACTTATCATTCTAAAGGATGATCCAAGCCCATCACAACCACTCTTTAATCACCCCACTAATAATCATACTCAATAATATGAGTTTCATAACAAACGGGCATTATAACGGATCAAAATCAATATTTCACCGTTAAAATACCTAGTTCCTCGTTTCTAACCATCCACAATCAGTATATAATACTCAAAACTATATTTAATCCGTATATTATCAAAATAAATGAGATAAAACGAATCGTTACCAAATCAAACGGATTTCTGGTTGTAATATGATGATCCGGACTTGTAGAAACGATCCCTAACTCGATCCAAACATTCTGGTAACTTGAAAATTGATATTGGGTGAGGGAAATTCGTATATGTGTGTGTTTGGTTGAGAGAATGAAAGAAAGGAAAAAAAATAAAATTTCTTTCACAATCTCTGAAGAGATAAGGATCTGTCAAGCCGCCTCACCCGTCGCGTACCGCGAAGCGGACAAAAGAACTCTTCGCGTACCGCGAAGAAATCCGGAGTCCTCAGATATTTTTGTTCCTTCGCGTACCGCGAAGGGACCTCAGAAACATCTTCGCGTACCGCGAAGAGTCCCACAGCATAATATTTTGTAATTTTCTTCATTTCGCGATTCCGGACAATCCGTAACTCTGTTTCACGCACGGTTTTCTCCCACGTTCATCATTTCTCGCCTATTTTCAATTTGTAATAATCAATATCATTTTATTAATGATTATCTCACACGTGTTTGCTTTATTGAAAACGGGTCGTTACAAATCTCCCCTCCTTACAAAGGTTTCGTCCTCGAAACCGGTTATACTTCAAAAAGAAAAGGATAAAATTTCCTCATCTAATCTTCCATTGAACCTTCTCCTGGTTCAGTGACTTGTTTCTCAATTGTTTGACCTTTCTGTCTAATATAACTACCGGCTTTTCCACATAATTCAACTTGTCATCAATTTCCAAGTCTTCTAGTGGCACGTAAACCGATTCATTAGCCAGACATTTTCTCAGATATGACACATGAAAAGTGTCATGTATGCCATTCAATTTCTCCGGTAACTCAAGACGATAAGCAACATCGTTAAATTCGAGCTATAATCTTGAATGGTCCAATAATACGCGGCTTAAGTTCTCGTGCTTTCTAAAACATAAACACCTTTCCAAGGAAAGACCTTTGACAATACAAAATCTCCCACTTGGAACTCAATGATCATCCTATGCTTATCAACATAGGAATTCTGACGGTCTTGTGCCGCCTTCAAATGAACTAAAATCTAATCTATTCGTTCATTCCTTACTTTAACTACCTTTTTATTTGCCAGTTCTCATTTCCCAACTTCTCCTCAACACCCAGGAGTATAACATTTCATATGGAGGCATTCCAATACTGGAATGACAACTATTATTATATGAGAACTCGGCTAAAGGTAAATAATCATCCCAACTAACCCCCAAAATTAATTATACACGATCCTAACAAATCCTCCAACGTTTGAATGGTCCTTTCACTTTGACCATTAATCTGAGGATGATACGCCGTGCTTATCAACAATCCTAATTCTTCCTGGAAATTTCTCCAGAAATTAGAAGTAACTCAAGTGTCTCAATCTGAAATAATCATCACTGGCACACCATGCCTAGACACTATTTCTCTAACATATATAAATGAACGTACTCATTATACATGATTTTACATAATCAATCCACAATTGATTATTTGGTTTGACTTTCCTCATCCAAGCCAAATTATACACTCAAGTGTATTTCTACATATAATAAATATCCTATTTCTTTACAAATAGGCATAACTCTGACTTTTTCAAGTCAAACATCATGTATAATGTACTTAACACACAACCACAACCGAATGACTTAACATTCGCGTTATTCATTCATTTATATAGATAGAAACTCTTATCTACCATTCATGCTCAATCATTATCAATTAACACAACACATATGTGCACACACAGATTCCAGTTGTGCATCATATTTCCCAAAAGTCAAACTTAAACAATTTGACTCTTGAAATTAGATGTCTACACTCTTGTAGATCATCTTTTGTTCACCATAACATCTACATTATAATGGTTGTTTACACTCTTGTAAATCAACTCAATCATTGTTACTAGTTGAATGTTCACATACCTCGTAAATCATTCAACTACAATAACGACACTAACCATAACCTTTTACATCCGCTTCACTTAAAACAACCAATCACATATATGCTAATTGCACAAACAATTGTAGTGTGGACTCACCCAGTCCTATAACTACAAATTCAACAAAACGAGTAACTCATTATTATGTACATATACATGAATTACCCCCAACGCCACAAAATGTTGACTTACATGACAAATATTAATGCCACGCACCAGTGGGCTTACATCAGTTTCACACGAATGTGATTCATCTCTAATTATTCGTGTCAGTTATTGTAAACATATAACGACACTTCCATTAGTTATGCAATTTATCATAACATTAATCAATTTCAACAATCCGAATACCACCCCATGTGGTTTTATATTCATATATTTCCACACAATGTGGATTATCATTAATTTATAGTGTCAACTATAAATTATCATTTAATAACACCTTTCAAGCTAAGCATTTAGCACATAACATTCGTCCAATACTACGAGACATCTATCAAGTAGTTAGATACCACCCCATGTGGTTTCATTTTCATATTTTCAACATTTCATGACACATATGGTCAATTTACCATTCAATTTATCACCATTACTACAAATCAATTACAAGTAGTAACAACAAATATAATCAGATAACACATAAACATTAACATGTCTTATGGTTACATATTAGTGAATAGTTAACTCATCTATTCACATTAACCATAACTTTGACTTTTTAAAGTCAACATCGTTCAACACATACTCACATATTGACCAATCCACACGCATGTGAATTCTCCCAATGCCTCACTAAGGAGGACTTGTATGACAACTCAATGTCATTCCAATATGGTTTTACACATCAACATAACGCCATTCCCTAGTGGTCTTACAAACAAATTCAACGCCACTCACAAGTGGTATTATATGGTAAATCCAATGCCACTCATCAGTGGTCTTACATGTTAAATATAAATCATCATTTCCTTGAGACTTCCTTTTTCACCAAGGATTCTCAAGATAGGTAATCACACCACCTGTGATTTACCTAAACTCCATATTTTCTCCAGGGGAAGATCACACCACTTGTGATTCAACCCATTTTGCATTCACACACATTGTGAATTACTTTGACTATTTCAGTCAAATTTCAAATAAGAAGTTCACACCACTTGTGAATCATTCTTATTCCTCCATATCATTTATAAACATAACAAATGACAATAACTAAGTAATTTAAATACTTATTACATGTTATTGTCAACACCAAGTAAAAAAAAAACTGTTAATGGGTTAACTCTACCCAACAATTTTCGTCACCACACACACATTAACCTTCATGGTTATTAACTTTAATCTACTCACTAGTAGATAACACGATTTCCACCACAATCTTTTTGTACACTTATCTGTACATTTAATTCAACACACACATTGTGTTTAATTCACACACTTAATATGCAGCACATATTATTCAAGACATTACTATCATACCCATGTGACTTACACGCACGTCGTGTATATATGCCCATATATCCAATGGGTCAATCACAAAATAAACACAACTACTACTCAACACTTGTCACCTAAGACATTTACATCACACTCATTGTGATTTACACACTCATTGTGTATTATTGCCCATACCCCCAATGGGTCAATTTCATAGTAGACTCAACTACTAACCATCACTCATAATCAATTCACCTTAATCTCAATATCTAAGTATAAAATGATTCCCATAAAGAACTTGTTCATATCATGTTTGCACTATTAAGTTGGCCAGACATACTAGTTCACTCATTATATGCCAAATTCCTTACTTCCTTCATTTCATACTCAAGACATTGATTTCAGTTTCAAATAATCACATTTCATATGTACTGATTCACAATACATTTATCAATTATAATACAGGAAGTAGATATGCTGACCTCATACATTCGGCATCATGATCGGGTCTTCGAATCAAACGTTATGTTTTCATATCAAGAGCACAAGAGTTTGAGATCAAGACGCACTTGATTCACTCAAACCATTGCTCTGATACCAACTTGTAACACCCAAACTTCCCACACGATTACACGTGTCCCATTTTAGGTCCCAGATTAAACTTTTTCAAAAATTTTGTTCGGAAGCGTAAAAATAACATTTCATAAGTTAAACACACTTAATTTCAAATCATTTACATTTTTGATTAATAAAACTAGTGTGTTTAAGTTCAATACCATCAGAGAATTTTACATAACGTTTGGTTCTGCTTCATAACATGCCCGATCAGATCGCCCGATGCATATCTATCTTTGACCTGTAACATCACATATAAGTCACCATTAGTTCATACGAACTAAGTAAGTAACCCCTCCCCGAGTTCCCACAACTCATTTAACATATCCACATACATATCATATGGATATTTATCATATCTAGATAATAATATATTATCCAATACAACTCTATCACCAACACCTCTGGTCAATTTAAAACACAATAATCACCACATATATATATACACCTATATATATATATATCATTGACTCAACCAATTTTCCACACACCTGTGGTTTCAACAATTCAATTTCCGGTGTAACCGGCTATCCACACATTTGTGGTATCATAAATATTTCAAGTCTTAAGATGTTCACCCACCGGTACTTCCATCTAAGACAATTTCTATCCCATCCAGCCAGTGTATTCTATACCACCATATAGATACACTACTGTTGTTCCCAAATATAATTTGGTAACAATATTCAGTCACATACAAACGATCCACTAGTGGGTCGTTTCCACCAAAACCCCATGAATCACCCATTCATGTACAATTATTATAGTTCAACACCACACATACATGTGTATATTTCTAGTCCACCATTTGTTCACACACCTTGTGAATCTTTTACATTGGAATTGCAAGTTATACGTTCACACACCTTGTGAATCTAAACATGCACATTACCAATTCAACATTTGTTCACACACCTTGTGAATCTTTTACATTGGAATTGCAAGTTATACGTTCACACACCTTGTGAATCTAAACATGCACATTACCAATTCAACATCTACGCATTCGTAGATCACCACATGTTCACACACCTTGTGAATCTTTTACATTGGAATTGCAAGTTATACGTTCACACACCTTGTGAATCTAACCATGCATATTACCAATTCAACATCTACGCATTCGTAGATCACCATATGTTCACACACCTTGTGAATCTTTTACATTGGAATTGCAAGTTATATGTTCACACACCTTGTGAATCTAACCATGCATATTACCAATTCAACATCTACGCATTCGTAGATCACCATATGTTCACACACCTTGTGAATCTTTTACATTGGAATTGCAAGTTATACGTTCACACACCTTGTGAATCTAAACATGCACATTTCCAATCCAACATTTGTTCACACACCTTGTGAATCTAAACATGCACATTACCAATTCAACATTTACGCATTCGTAGATCACCACATGTTCACACACCTTGTGAATCTTTTACATTGGAATTGCAAGTTATACGTTCACACACCTTGTGAATCTAAACATGCACATTTCCAATCCACCATTCATCCCAACAATGCATATTCCACATGCATTGTCAAGTTAACCCCAATTCATTATAACAAGGCATATTCCACCTACATTGTTAATTTAAACACCAATTTATTATAACAATGCATATTCCACCTACATTGTTAATTTAAACACCAATTCATTCCAACAATGCATATTCCACATGCATTGTCAATTTAAACACCAAATCATATTAATTAATCACCGGTTCATCCGGTTATTCTAATGCAAATATATTGCATATACGTTTCCCATTGAAACTTAACAAACACAAACTAAAGGATTTCTCATCCCATAGTTTCAACCACACATTTAACAACATTCACATATTTCAAGCATTCAAGTAGACTCTTTCTACTGCTTATATGTAATGTTACAGTAAGTTGGGTAACTTACCTCGATTTGGAGAGTTATCAACAATCTCCAATTCCTTTCCAGGCATTCTAGAACTAGATTCACCTCCTCTTCCTATTATATATTCACATATAACAGGATTTAACAACATGAACACACAACTTGTGTTATTTATATAATCTAATTCATTTAGCCTGTTTCATTCTTTATTTTTAATCAAAACCTCATTAAGGTTTTTATCACTAACCCATGTGTAGAAATTAATCTATACATGTTCTTTATCATATTTAAATTATCACAACATCGTTTTACGTTAAAATCATTAATTTTCAACTTTACATGTTAACTTATCATTCTAAAGGATGATCCAAGCCCATCACAACCACTCTTTAATCACCCCACTAATAATCATACTCAATAATATGAGTTTCATAACAAACGGGCATTATAACGGATCAAAATCAATATTTCACCGTTAAAATACCTAGTTCCTCGTTTCTAACCATCCACAATCAGTATATAATACTCAAAACTATATTTAATCCGTATATTATCAAAATAAATGAGATAAAACGAATCGTTACCAAATCAAACGGATTTCTGGTTGTAATATGATGATCCGGACTTGTAGAAACGATCCCTAACTCGATCCAAACATTCTGGTAACTTGAAAATTGATATTGGGTGAGGGAAATTCGTATATGTGTGTGTTTGGTTGAGAGAATGAAAGAAAGGAAAAAAAAATAAAATTTCTTTCACAATCTCTGAAGAGATAAGGATCTGTCAAGCCGCCTCACCCGTCGCGTACCGCGAAGCGGGCAAAAGAACTCTTCGCGTACCGCGAAGAAATCCGGAGTCCTCAGATATTTTTGTTCCTTCGCGTACCGCGAAGGGACCTCAGAAACATCTTCGCGTACCGCGAAGAGTCCCACAGCATAATATTTTGTAATTTTCTTCATTTCGCGATTCCGGACAATCCGTAACTCTGTTTCACGCACGGTTTTCTCCCACGTTCATCATTTCTCGCCTATTTTCAATTTGTAATAATCAATATCATTTTATTAATGATTATCTCACACGTGTTTGCTTTATTGAAAACGGGTCGTTACAACAAGCGTAATAATATTGTTAATTATTTAAGAAACTATTATTTATATTTGCATTATAACTGGATGGCACTGTCTTGCACGATGCTACATAGATTTAATACACTTTGTTTTATGGTGTTTATCGAACTAAATTTCAAATAACTTGAAATCGAATAATTTCGAATTTTGAAATTTATAAGTGCATTCGAATTCGATTCAAACTCGAAATAAATTTGAAATTTGAATGGGTTTGATTTAAATTTAATGAAAAAATTGTTTATACTTGCTATCTTTATACATTCAAATATCAAATAATGAAAACCTTAAACATCTACACAGCAAATAACCAACATCTTAACATTAGAGATATCATTCAAACCAATAAAATGATAAAAGTTCAATATATAATATCAATTTAGGTTTAGGGTATTTAAAAGTGTTGAAATTACGGGTATTTTATACTTGGATTGACATTTGTGTAATGAACTTTCAATTTTTATAAATTAAATCACCTAACTAAAAATCATAATTTTTAAATATAGTAACTACTTGTATATATAAAATAAAAATATATAAATAATTTAAAATCAAATTTCCAATCGAAACGAATCAAAAAAATGAAATTCGATATAATACTCCGAATCGAATTTTGACTTTGTGTTTTTCGAATCAAAATTGAATCGAATTTCTATTTTTGCGAGTCCGATTCGAAAACTGAACACCCCGTAACCTGTTTCTTCATAGCACCAACCCAAAAAAAGAAAAACAACATTAACGTATTGACAAACGTGGCCAGAAATCAATACAAAACAAAATATAATTACTCATGCATTGAAATTTGAAGCATTTGTTTAACATTTTTCACATTGTTATATATACACAAAAACATAGGTCGTTGACCTCCACTTTTCTACTAAAGATTATTTTACCCTTTGATGAAAACGTCACCAAAATCCGGTGCCTAGTTGATTTACCTTTTCATCGGACGGCACAAATGGAAGTGTTTTCCGGCCACAACGGCCTCCCAAACGACATCGTTCTACATGTCACAACCGCTTTCCCCTCTACCACCGCCGCCCTCTCATCGTTCCTCCGGCGGGCAGGATGAAGCTAGGCTGTACGATATTGGCACCCCAGCTGATGCCTTTTCCTATCACAACCGTTTTCCTCCTCTTAGTCCTCTCAAGGCCGACTCACAGTTAGAATAAAAAAAAAAACTAGCTTAGGGCCTCAAAACTATTTAAAAGAAATAATTTAAAATGCTAAAAACTATTTTTAATATTTTTGATGAAAAAATCACTAAAAGTTGTTAAAATAAATTATTTTAAGTTGAAATAAATTGAAGCTCTTTTAAAAATGACTCATTTGCAGTGCACGCATATATTGTTCATATGTGTCGGTATTCTAAGTAAAAAAAATTATACTAATTTTAACGTTTCTTTATTTAATTTTTGTGAAAATAATGTTATAAGATTTGGATTGTTTGGTTAAACCGGCATCATGATTCTACTGGAAAAGTAAAATTGCACTAATTTTAGCATTTATTTATGTTATTTTAACGCTTCTTTATTTAACTTTTGTGAAATAATGTTTTAAGCTTTAGGTTGACCATACTTTAACTTTGTTAATGATAAGCTTATATCGAATACGATTGATGATTATATATTATTAGTATTAATCAACGGAAACAATAAATGGTGAACTTTTGTTATATTTTATTGGATTCTGTTTTCCTACTCTCCTCTAATTTTTATTGCCTTTTGTTTGTGTGCTAATCCCTCCTTAGGTGAATATATACCACAAAACAGCATGTTATGGCTTAATGATTAAGGCACTCTACTATCTTTCAAACCAGCCAAGTTCGTTCCTTTTTTCCACTATATATATTCTTCCTTTGTCTCACTAAATTCTTGAACCGGTTACAATATATACATTTAAAGTTGGTTGTAAAACAAAAGCATGGTAAGGCCTGATGGTTAAGACACTCTTCTATCTTACAAACCACACAATCTTTTCTTCATACTATACGGTTCCGGCTCAATGTTGTTGTCGTATCACGTAATTAACGTAAGTTTTGCTCAAAAATGAATCAAGCCAAATATAATATATTTTGGTTCGACGTTGTTACTGCAACAGGCAAATGTTAATACCCTTTTTTACTTGGTTATTTATAAGTATCGTTTTTATTAGGACATTTGGATATTTAAAACCAGGTCGCTATAACTTTATACGATTGTCTTTGCATATTATAATCTGCTGCGAAATGTAGGTTACTTTACTAGTTAAAAACAAACACCAAAAGAAAAAAATGTTGGAATTTTAATAATAAATATGTTTTATTATTAATTTTAGAACATGATAATTATTCATATATGTTACGAATATGATTATTACATATTACGTTTTTGTTCTATGACGTGAAAAATTGTAACGAACATAATCGGTCCAAAACGGAGCTAAGATGATTGAGATATTGATGCTTGAAATTGTGTTGTGTAAAGTGTTAAAAGAAAAACTGAACAAGAAAATGAAAAAACTTTTCATATGCCTAATCAAATTGACATGATCGACTTAGTTTTAATTAAGTCATGAATATGTTTATAATGGTTAGCTTGTTAATTGACATAATGGCACCCTTTGGAATGCCATATGATACATTTATAAATAGAGACATTTGGTCTCTTGTTTTTTTTGCTAGTTTTGAGAGATCTCTACACCATTTGAAACACACAAACACGAGTTTCAAAAGTTCACAACACAGGAAGATACTTTGTTGAGTTCTCAACAACCTACAACAATCAATTCCTCGTGCTAACTATGGCAGTACATACTGCTTTGGTTGTTATACCCTGGGAAATAGTCGGATTCACCTGGGTGGCTCGAAATATGTTTTAAGGGACCTCTGTTGAACACAAATCCTCAGCCACCGAACTCATATCAATTTGTTTCATCTTGTGCTATACTTCTTTCTTGTAATTTAAATTTTAGTACTTTTATATTTCTTGTAATAATGTATTTTACATTTTGTATTTCTCTGAATTGTAATTCGAGTAATTGAATAATAAAAGTAATTGTTTATTTTGTTAACGATGTTCCTGCAATCTTAAAACAGATTTTAAAATTACCATTCAGAAGTTTGTGGTTTTAAAATTCATCTGATTACAAAACAGAAATATAAACTTTTTAGTTTCGTACAAATATTTGTTTATCAAGAAATTTAAAATGTGTTTTTAAAGTTTGTTTTTGGAAAACAAGTATTTTTTTTATAGGAAAACTAAAACATTTTGTTTTGTTTTTGGTAAACAAGTATTGTTTTCTTATTAATAGGAAAATTCAACCTTTTGTTTTAGTTTTTTTGTAAACCATAACTAGTTATTTTCTGTTTTGATAATTGTCAACAAAGTTTGGTTTTATATAATTAAATTTGTTTTTGTGTAAACCAAAAGTTTTATAAACCATTTTGTTAACGTTTTTTTTCATGAACATAATCGAATCAATTTTTTTCTACAAATTTTATAAACGATAGTTATAATCATTTATTTCTAACGAGCGTGTTAGAAAAAGGTTTTTATGACATAAAAACTGAAAATTATAAAAAGTTTGATTCTTTAAAAAAAATTAATTTGATTTTGAGGTCAGTTTTATGTAAACAATAACTCCTCAAATAAGTGTCAAATTTTAGTAAAATTTGATTTTGGTTTTGTGTAAACCATACAGTTTTTTGTAAACCACAAAATATTTTGATAAATTAAGCTTGTCAAAGTTTAAGTTTTAAGCGGCCGGAAGGTGTCACACCCCGACCGATGGCGGAATACGTCGGGGCGCGAGTTTGACTGTTCATTAGCTCATGATGCTATTAAGATGTTTCAATATTTAATGCATCATTATTACAAAACAATCATAACATTCATTGAATCACATACAAACATTTCATTAATTTGAATATACAGCAATTAACTAGGTCTACTAATTCTTATTCTATGTCTTCATCATGTCTTCCTTAGCCTGTTACACATGTAAAATAGAGTTTGTCAATTATTTGCATAGTTGGTGAGTTTACACACTAATTTTAAATAATAATTATGAAAAGGATGCAAACTATAGCCTAACTAGTTATGTATCATAAGCACGGTATGGATACAAGTTTGAATAAATTGAATGAATGAATGAATAACAATTGCTTGTGTCCAAACAAGTATCCTTACAACATGTTAATTCAAGTATGGCCATACTATAAATTAACAGTTATAATTCAACAAGTTTGCTAGGTGTATTTTTCACCTTTTTCACACAAAGGCAAAAGCCTTTGTGAAGATAGTATCTAACCATCTTAGGCTACTAAGTACTAGTTTGCTTGACTGGCAACACACATGGAATCAACACATTGTATAAACTTAGCATCTAACACATAAAGTTAACTAGGTCTAAGGCTTGCATCATAGATTGAATGAATAATAGAATAAATACTTTTTTTTGAATATGACATGTGTAACATCCCAAAAATAAAATGTAAAAGGGAGTGTGAAGAAACTCACTTGTTAGGATGCTTAGGCTAGTTCCCAAATCCTTGATTAAACAATGAGGAAGTAAGGCTATCTACTCACCTATAATTTGAGTAATTCAAGTCTTAGCAATCCTATAGTTTAAGTTCAAGAATCCTAGAAACTATGGCAATCCTAATGGAAGTCCTAGTTTGAATGAAACTATGTTTTGAATGGATACTTAGAATAACTAATCTTATAATATTGATGTAATAAAATAGAATATCAAACGTATTCTTTTTATTTATCAACATTATTTATATGAATAAATTAAACTTAATATTGTTTTAAATAAAATAGAATATCAAAGATACTCTTTTTATTTAATCAATATTATTTATATGACTAGACTAATTGTATAAGAATATTTAATAATATTCTTATAATAAATAAAAATAGAATATTAATTATTCCTTTTTATTTATTATTTTAGAATTGAATTTCTAAGTGAATTACATGAATAAATTTTCCATCCATTTAATCAACTATTTGTATTTAATGACTTGTATGTTTGAATTATAAGTTTTATAAAATTTAGTTAATCTTTTAAAAGTTTATAGACTTAAAATAATTAATTGAATTATATTGATTAAAACCATTATTACATTAATTGAAAATATATTTAACCTTTACTAATTATTGAAATATGTTTATAATAAAACTTTTTTTATGTGAATTGTATAAATAAATAAATAATATATATATATATATATATTTTAAACAGAATGTTTCTTTCTAAATAAATTTTGATATTAAAAATCTTTCATTTTAGTTTTTAAATTAAAGTTAATAAGAAATTAATTTAAATCATATTTAACCTTCTTATTTAAGTTAAATACCTTTAAATAAAATAAATAAAAATATAATTAAATTTTATTTGAAAATATTTGGGTTTGAACTTAAACAGAATGTTTAGAATTTTTTTTTTTAGAATTTAAAGAAAACCATAGATTTCGTTTAATTCAATTATTAAATTAGTTTTCATTATAAACTAATAACAATTGGTTATTATATTAACTGAAGTTCTTACAAAATTTATAAAATAATTTTTGAGATTTTTAACATAGTTTTTATATCAAAAATGAGTTAAACTGGATGGAAAAACCAAAAAAACGGATCTGGGCCTGGGCCGAAAGGTTCGACCCCGAGACCTATTCCCCCTCGGCCGGCGGTCTTAACCGCTGGGATGGGGGGTGGTTCCTTGAATGAATTCATTCCTAAATAATGTTATACAGTGTCTTAAATCGAACACAGAACCTTATGAACCCTAGTTTACTTCTGGTTCGAATTCGTCTGATTCATGGATTGTGAGTGATTAAAAGCATGGGGTGAGTGATTAAAAGCATGGGGCTTTTAATCCTCACTTGATTTCGAGTAGATTTGTATATAGGATTACCTGGTTCAAGTACGAATGATAGGAGTTCGAGTAGCTTGAAGTTTCGGTCGTTTCTCGTGGCTTGAATCGTTCCTAGAGGTTGTTATGCGCTCGATTTCTTGCTCAGACACTTCCGATATCAGTAATGAAACGAAATGGAGTGATTTAATTCGAGTTTTATACTGGTTTGTGTGGGATTTGAATCCCGTGAATGGCTCGGTTAATTTGGGTATGGATTTACGCGATTATAGGTTTTAATTGTCTTAATTGTTGATAGCAAACGAATCCCGTCGTCGAATAGTTTCCGAAATTTGAAATGGTGAGCTGGATGGAGCGTAATTAAACGAGTTAGAAGTTTGGGTTGGATTTGGATTCGGTCGGGTACCCAGTTGATGGAGCCGGGTAAAGAGGGAAGGGGGGTTTGGGTGAATTGCATTTTCAGTCCCTGTTGTTTCCCTTTTGTTTCATATTCTAAATAAACATTTCCTTCTCACATTTAAGTTTTATAAATGTTCTTTTTAGCCCCTTAAGTTATATAACTATTTTGTATTTAAAATTTATAAAAAAATTTTATATTCTTTAGACTTTATAAATTATATAACTTGTATAAAACATAGAAATCTTATAAAACCCTTTTATAAATTTAATGTCTTATTATTTTTATTTATTATTATTATTATCATTATTACTATCATTATTTTTATTATTATTATCATTGTTATTATTATTATATATATACATATTATTTATATATATATATATATAGGGAGGTATTCCATTAAGAACCAATTTTTTGTTAAGAACTTGAGAACTACATAATACACTTATACATTATGCTTTAAGTTTTATTCATAGAGTGGTTATTTAAAAGGGTAAAATAGTAACTTCCCCTACTTTAAAGGAAAATTACTTTTATACCCCTAAAAACATATGGTTCAAAATTAGTTTCTTTGGTTCTTTCATATTTAGTGGTTCTCAATAGAATAAGTCCCTATATATATATATATATATAGGGGAAGGTTCCATTGTTAACCCTCCCTTATAGCGTTAACCGCTTAACCCTAGCGTTTTTTGCCCGAATCTTAAATTTTTTTTTTCATGGTTTTTATTATGTAAAAATAGGGGGGTTTCTTTTTTGTGTTTTTTGCTAATTCATCACCGTTTAGAAGTTATTGTAAGTGTAAGTTACTTACACTTACTTACATTTACTGCATCAGATACGGATTGTAAGTAAGTGTAAGTAACTTACACTTACAATAACTTCTAAACGGTGATGAATTAGCAAAAACACAAAAAAGAAACCCCCCCTATTTTTACATAATAAAAACCATGAAAAAAAAAATTTAAGATTCGGGCAAAAAACGCTAGGGTTAAGCGATTAACGCTATAAGGGAGGGTTAACATTTGAACCTCTCCCTGTATATATATTATAACTTTCAAATAGATTATTTACTAAATAAAATGCTTTTATTTTATTATAACTCATTTATGGCTTTTTAAGCTTTTAAAAGATAATAACATAGAATTTATAAAAAGTTTAGGTTTGCATTGTCTTTTTTTTTTGTCGATATTATTTTCTTAGTGAATTATACTCATTATATAAGCGTATAAATACGAATGTTTCGAAAGAACATCAAAAGCTTTCATTTAGTACGAATTAAACACGGTTACAATGTTTAACTTTTAAAGCAAAAACCCTAGGGATTACAAAAGGGTGGACATCGTTATCTGAGTTTCCTGTCCAGGAAAGCAATTCGCATATATCTCAAATAGCCGAGGGACATGTTTTAACCGGAAGGGTGATGACGACCGAGGCGTTTGAATCGATCACATCGATCAGCCACAACCACCGCCGCTCCACAACCACCGACGCTGCTCTGAGGTCGAAGGTGAAGGTCGATGGCGACGAAGGCAACCTGACGGATGTCAATGGCGATGGTGATGATGATGGTGGATGGAAGAGGCTGCAGCGGTGGAGGTCGGGGCAGCGACGGGGCTGGGATGGGATGCCTGAGGTTTTTAGGTCTTGGAGGGCTGAATTGAGATGTTGTAGGGGTAATTTTTTATTTTCTATTCAGATGTGTAACCAAACAGTCTTAACCGGTTCAGTACTTAATGATTCAGTCTCTCTTAACCATTCATACATATTAAACATTAAGCACTTAATGGTTTAGACATTAACAAACGGCCCTTAAAAACAACATTAGTAGCATTGTGATGGCGCACATGATTTAGGATTCCAAAATGAAAATAAAAACACATGAGAATCTGTTGTAAAAACGAATGTTCATGTAACTTCTATGAAATTTGTAATAAATATTTGTATACAAATTAAAGAAATTCAAACAAAAACATATTATTAAAGTTTATAATAAATCTCATAAGATTTAAATTTTAAATAAATAACTTAAACAAGTAAATTTTTAAATTATAAAATTTTAATAAAAATCTATAGGAAATATATATATACATATATATATATATTTGATAAATAAATTAATTATAAAGTTTTATAGACTTTAATCATAATTAAATTTTAAATAAATAAAACAAATAACTATGTTTTAATTTTGATAATAACATTAAAATGATGTTTTCATAAAAATTTAATCAATTTATATTAATTATGGAGTTTAAATAAAATTATAATCAATTTATAAAGATTAAAAACAAGGGTTAATAAAGTTGGAGGGTGAAAATTGTAAAAATTCAAAACTGCATTTGAAAGGAAAAATCAGGAGGGACTAAAAGTGACCAACCCCCAAAGATTTCCTTCCCTCTACCTGTCCCCCCGTTTTGGACCAACCCATACCCGTTTCCAACCCGATCGTGACCCATCTCCAACTCCACTCGATTACAGTTGTTTACAGATCAATTTCGAGTTATTTTAGCTAAGGATTCGAATGATCAAGTGATTTAAATCACAAATTAAGACCATTAATCACCATAATGCATAGAAATCGTTTCCAAAAATGTGAACATAGACCGGAATTCAAAAATTTACAAAAAAACATGCATAAATAGCGAATCAACTCAACCAAATTCATCCGTTGCAAATCTCGAAACTTTCTGTGTAATCATAAAGCATCCAAGAGCTCGAAACAGCCACGAATTGCTACTCACGAGCATCGGTTGTTCGTCTTTTCTCTCTCTCTAACTCGAAACCTATCCAATCGCAAAATAAGGTCAGTGTTTCTTACACCAATCCATTTGGTTTTTGACCACAAATAAAAGCCCTGTAGTTTTTATAGCAATGTGGTTCTAGATCGAATGAATTGGATCAAGAACCAAGCTACGGTTTTTCGGATTCAAGGAGTTTTAGGGAGAACCAGGTGCGAGACAAGTTAAAAGAAATTAAACCGGAATAAACTCATTCTCAGGGCTCTAGACCAACTGGTATAGCTTGTGATGTTCAGGTTAGAGGTCACAGGTTCGAGGCCGGGTCAGGCCGGTTTTGAACCATTTTTTTTATTTTTCAATTATATCTTTTATTTAAAAGTTCACTATGTTAGTACCCCGTGTATTACACAGGTTGAATGAAAAAAATATAATAAATAATCACTATAAAAATTTTGAAAATATAAGATCTTTTAATATAAAATATGACTAAAATTTTGTATAATTTAATATTTAGGTAATAACATAGTTATATAATTTCTTTAAACATTAATTTTTTTCAAAGTTTGTGTCTTTAAATATTTTGTTTTAAAATACTATTTTTGAAAATTGTATATTTTATAATAAGGATTTTTAAAATGTGTTTTTTAATATTCATATATTTTTAATGCATTAAAAAATATGTTTCTTAGTTTAAAAATGTAAAAAATTTTAATATTTAATATAAGTTGTATCTAATAGGAAAGAGAGACAGAAAATCAAAGTAGATATGCTCTAAAAACATGTCATGTGTCATTATTTTTTTTTTGAACAGCCAATTAATCAACTGCCGGGTACTTCGTACGCGGCCCCCAATGGCTAAACGATGCCCAAGATGGCTACTAGTCCAGACGGACGGGGCCCCTAGCCCACCAGCCACCAATTCCCGCGGAAAACCCGACTCAAGCACCCGCCTAAAGGCACGACGGTGGAAGGCCGGTAAAACCGGGTGAGATCAAGAATCGAACCCATGACCTGGATCTTCTATCACTTCCCCCTATGTCATGTGTCCTTATAAACTATGATTTATTAGAATAGATAGATACTCTTTTATTTTTAATTCTTTTCAATTATCTCATATATATCTATTTATTTCTTCAATCAATTTATTGTATTTTCTTTTAGTTAATAAAACAACTTATTATAATTCATTTTTTAATTTTTAAATCAAAAAATAAATTTTAAAAATGAAATAAGAAGCATAAAAAAGTTAACAAACCTTAAAACTTGATCGGATATGAACAAAAAATACAATGTTAATTAAATCAACCCATTAAGAGTACACCAATATCATGTTGGAAACATTTGGTAATAAACACTTAAAAATCTATCGGATCTTGTATGAATCACTATCTGAAATCAATATATATATCATTTCGAGTTCAAAAAGTTTGATCAAGGGATAATCCAATAGAGATATTTGAATGTGATATGAGTGTTTGTATATCCTTCGGTAGTTATTTGCTGAAAAATTACCGCCATGCTCTGCCCAGGTGTACTACCCCTAGGACCCTGCAAGAGGGCCACCCCTTTGCCGGCCCCCGTGTATGGTTAGGAGCTCATAAATCTTAAACAAACGTGTATTCCTCACCTCAACTCTTTAATTAATATTCTTTTACATCTAATTATACTAAAACAAATAAACGAAAGAATATCTTTCTCAAATGTAAGTACTATCTCACCCACTTAAACTCAAGCTCAAATTACAAAACTATTGAGTGTCCTGAATGAAAACAAGCCTAAGGGGGTCTGCTAATTTTGGAAGCATTTCCTATAAATTTTTTTCCCTAAAAATCCTTTACGAAACCAACATGTAGTTTTGCAAACATGCCATCTTCTATATCATATGGATGGGTTATTATTATGGGGAAACCAACATACAGTTTTGAATATGAGTGTTTATTTTCGGATATCTGGTGATTCATATATCCGAAAATTTAGGATAGCGATTTGCATTATCGGAATCTGAAATAAGAAAAAAAACACTAAAAATTTAGAAAAAAATATATTTCGGATACTTGGATATCCTAAAATTATCTTAAATATCCGAAAAATTATCCGAATTAATATCCGAAAATTTTTCCAAAACATCCGAATAATTATCCAAAAATATTTTTTCGGGTATCGAATATATATCCGAACTACCCAGAAATTTTCAAAATATGTATCTTAATCCGAATCCGAATATCTAGATATCCAAACTTCGGATATTTGTTTTTTTGGATATTTCGGGTTCGGATATTTCGGATTCGGATACGATTCTTTTGAACATCCCGAGTTTTGAAGATAGATTTTTCTAACTCAAATTCTTTAGTAACTAAGATCGGTAGTCTAAAAATCAAGGTTGCAAAAGTCACTAAGCGATCCCAGGTCGGAACAACTCCTTGGAGCGAGTAATCGGGGAGTAATCGGTCTATGCGGAGAGTTCTCGGGAAGTACTCGGAGTACTCGGCCTTGTAGGCCGACTTTTGCAATCATGCTAAAAATAAATGATTTTGACACTCTAACTGATTGATATCTTTATTTTTCAGGGAAATTATGTAAATATGAAGTCGATTTAGAAACTTACAAAGGACAATAGATTAAGAATGTTGTTTTATGAAAACAATTGTTATATTCAAGATTTGCCTACAAAGAGAACCCTAGAGTCTCCTAACCATTGTTTCTTATTTTTCATCTAAATATTCTACTAGACTATAATCAATATCCTGTTGTTCAAATTTGAAAAAAATTATGAGTTCATTTCTTCATTTTCTTCGTTTTTCATGTCATATATCACTACTAGGTTAGTACCCCGTGTCTTACACGGGTTGAATAAAAAAAGTATGATAAATAATTATCAGTTAAAATTTAAATACTATAAGATGATATTTAAAATGACATGCGATTAATTTTTTATATTTAATACTTTAAGTAATAAAATAATTATTTTTTATTTAAATGCTAAATTTTTTAAAGTTTGTTTCTTTAAACATGTCATTTTGAAAAACTGTTTTTGAAATATTATATTTTATAATAATTTGATTTTTTTTAAAATGTATTATTAATATTAATATATTTTTAACTTATGAAAAAAAATTATTTTAAAATATTTAAAAGTATATTTAATATTTAATATTATGAATTATGCTTTAATATAATAGGTATTTAATAGGAGAGAGGCGGAAAAATTAAAGTTGATGTGCTTTATGAAGGTGACATGTGTCCATAAAAAAACTTTTATTTATTATAATAGATATATTTGTTGAATCGTTAATTTTTACTTCTATTATGTTGATTGAATTAATATAAGTTTTTTAGTTTCTAATTTTATATTTTATTATTATTTTACTTTCATTTAATTTTTTTACAATTGATACTTTTATATTTTAACTTTACTTTTCATTTATTTATAGGTAGACAATTTTATTATTTTAAACATAATTATTCATTTTCCATTATTTAATAAGATGAAAACATTAATTGAAGAGAGAGAGGCGGGAAATTTATAAGTTGACTTAACCAGAGATTGACATGTGGTATAAGAAAACTTTTATTTATTATAATAGATAGATTTTTAAATTCTGTTTTCACATAAATTTTTTTTATTTAAATCCTACCATTTTATAATAAATAAATTTTAAATATCATTTTAACAATAATATATATAACTTATATATATTATTAGTAAATAACTATAAATACTTAAAATTTATTTAAAAATTTTATATATATATATATATATATAATCTTATACATTTTATTAAATAAATATTTTATAGAAAACGTTTAGCCATAATATATTTTATACATATTATAAATTTTATAAATATAAGGTTGCATCCAAATAATTTTTAAACATTTTATAACTTATTTTTCTTATATTTTATGAGAATTTCATAAAATGAAAATTGTTTATTTTATTGAAATTAGAAATATAAAACAAGAATTTTAATAATTTTTGGTTAAACATATAATAATTAAATTTTAAACTTTTAATTTAATATTTTAAGACAACATTTGTAATTACTATATATACATTTGAAACCTTAATGAACAGTAATAATATTATAATAATAATAATATAATATTAATAATATTATATAATAATAATAATATAATAATATTAAAATTTATTATTATTATTATTATAATAAAATAATAATATAATATTAGTATAATAATATAATACTAATAATATTATTATATAATAATAATAATATAATACTAATAATATAATAATATTAAAATTTATTATTTTTATTATTATTATAATAAAATAATAATATAATAATATTATTATTATAATATTAATATAATAATATTAAAATACTTATTATTAAAATAATATACAACTTAAAGGGCTTGATCATATAATCATCATTGTGATCAAATACCTCGGACATGTACTTTGTAAAGTTTTACGTAAGAGTGACAATTGTTGTGACATGTTTCTATATATTTATTTTAATATACGTGATCGTATATGCGCTATGATATTCGAAATCGTGACGCAATTCCCGCCGCAACGCGCGTGGGAGTCCACTAGTTTAAAACATTATATAACATTTTCATTATTTAACAAATAAATCATAAATGGATTATAATTTCTAACTATTTAAAACAATACGAACCCGTTGATCTATTTAAAACTTAGGCAAAACCATAGAAAGACATATTTATGTTAACATACGCCTATTGAACTATTTAGGTGAACTTTGAAATTGTGTTGGACATTATTTGAAATATACTTTGACAACTATTGCAAAGATTAAGTCATACACAAAGGTGAGTCTTCATAGCCCCTCTTTTACTTGTTTTAAACTTTTGGGAGGAAACATGTTATCTTTGAACTTATCTTAACTTTTAAACATTTTCATGTGAACTTAGCTAATGGTTTTATAGTTTGTGAACTTTAGTTAAGGATAGGCATTGATCACACACATTTAGTGACTATGATAGATCTATTAGACTGATCATCCCACCAATGTTTGATTTACCCTGTTGGGGAAGCCTGTGGTGATAGTTTGGTAGCTTGAGCATTGTTTGTAGTGCTAAACATTGGTCAAACATCATTTGTTAACATTAGTTGATCTACTATACTTGCTAGTTCATTTTAACTATGTTCATTGTGCTTTGAGCTCACATATAACATTACTTATAACATATATTATAAACATTTTGGTGTGAGTGTTCAAACATATGAAACTCACCAACTATTCATAGTTGACCTTTATTTTAACATGTTTCAGGTGAGACCAATTAACATTATTTTGAGCTTGGAGATTAGTTTTGATTTAATTTGTTTAATGGTTTGAATTCTAAGTGATGTAATGGTTAAGTTTTGAATTTATGAACAATGTATTGAATGCTTGAGTTTAATATTTGAATTTAATGCAATGTTCGATTATTTACATCTTTATACCATGTGCTATGTACAATCTACATTTCGTGGCTCCCGATGTTTCCGTCATCGGTCGGGGTGTTATAGTTCAAAACCCGAATACAAATATAGACACAACTATAAATGTAAATTATGCGATAAACTAAAACACCAAAATGAAATAAAAATAAAAAAAATAAAAACGTAAGAAGATAAAATAAACAAAACGACAAAACTTACTAAATGTTTTGGTTGTTGGTTTCATATAAGTTAATAACTATGTTATAAACCCGTGTATTACACGGGTTTGTAAATTAGAATTATGTGATTTTTTAATTATGTATTCAAAAATTTAAATAATTAAAATAATAATAGTAGTTATGCTTTTTTAGATTAAAATTTTAAAAATAAAAATTTTTAAAAAAATTTCATAATATGTGTGTATATATAACATTTATCATAGATGATAATTATTATTCATTAATAATATTAATTAGTGTATTTATGTAAACAATGTATATTATTAATAACATTAATGGTGAGTTTTCTTATTTAAATTAAAAAATATTTATTTTTGAAATAATAAGAGAATGACATGTGACATTTTTTGGAATCAATTATTAGTATACGAAGATGTAACACCCCGACCGATGGCGTAAATGTCGGGATGCCACGAGGGATGTGTAGATTGTTCAAAAGCTCGTGGGCATCTAAATCAAATCATCATATATCATTTAATCAACCACAATAATTACACAAAAATCATGTTCATCATGAATTAAGTACATCAATTACACAAAAGAATTAGCTAAACTAACTAAACTCTAATCGCCAGAATTTTAGTTAATTAGCTAAGTCCAAGATCCTATATGATGATGTCCAAAATAGAAGAGATCATCCTCTTCATCCTACTTGTCTCCATCACCTGAAACATGTAAGAAAATCAAGTGTCAACTACGAAGTAGTTGGTGAGTAATCATAAGTTTTTATACTTAAAAATGTTTTAGTAAAATGAGTTTAAAAGTTTATGCTCAAAATGGTTTTATAAAATGCTTTGTTTAAAACGAGTATAAGACTTATGATCTTCCTGAGAAAATCCATATGAATACCTGTAAGTGATAATCCAACACACATCCACCAATTCAACAATCAAACATTCAATCAACACAAATACATATTCACATATCCAATCAGTCATAATCAATCATAGATAATCAAACCACATACCCAATCAATCAATCTCAACATCAATATTCTCAAGTAATGTTCGTGACTATACATGATCATTATGTAATTAACATAAGTTAAAAACATGATCCATGGAGTGGTCGCTAACCACGTGACAATACATGAAGTCAAAGCAATTAACCGAAGTTAAAGGCAATGATTCACGGATGTGGAATCCATCCATGTGACAATACATGAAGTCAAAACGATTAACCGAAGTTAAAGGTAATGATTCACGGAGTATGTGACAATACATGTAATCTTTGTTATTGACTGAAGTCAATGACAATGTTTACACGGATGTATAATAATCAGTGATAATCCATAATAATGATAATCCATAATATGAATATCATAATGATAAACAGGTATTATCCTTGTGTTATCAAAATAATATTTAAACTGGTATACATGTTTCACCTCCGAGTTTTTAAACAAAACAGTTTAAAGAAAGGGAGGTTAAGAGAACTCACTTGAAGTCCTTAGTATCTGTGTTCTCGTATTATGCGCGCTCACTGTTGTCGTACTGATGTTGTATTCACAGTCCTGTGTTTGATTAAATGTTATCTAGAGTTATGATCCCTTATTTGATTGTTCTTTTTGAAATCTAAGTTGTTAATTGAGTTGGTGTAGTGAAAATGACTCATTCTTGTGATTTTCATAAGAATGGCTCATGCTAATGAGTTTTCAACCGAATGAGTCATTCTCCCGAATGAGTCCCGAATGAGTCAGTCGCCGAATGAGTCCCGAATGAGTCCCGAATGAGTCATTCGCCGAATGAGTCCTCCGAATGAGTCTCCCGAATGAGTCCCGAATGAGTCATTCGCCCGAATGAGTCACCCGAATGGCTCATTCTCCCGACTCATACTCCACTCATTCTCCCGACTCATACTCCACTCATTCTCCCGACTCATTCGGCCGAATGGCTCATACTCATGGGCCATTCGCCCGAACGGGTTTTCAGCCATGGAAGAAGATGATTTCGAGGTATAGTCGTATATATAGTCGTTTTGAGTGGGTTTAGATGAGTAAACTCATTTAGAAGGTGTATGGGTCGAAAATGGGTGTTTTAAACCGACTAAAGTTTGGTTTTTGTCGGGTTTGTAGAAAACCCTAAAACCGAAACTTCTCTCTAAGATTTCGAAAGTTTGAGATGGAGATAGGGCCGATCCTTGGTACCTTTGTGTAGGGAATGTCGAGAGCTTCGATTTGGCGCAAGAATGAGGTGATTTGGTTGAGTTTTGAGTGAGTTATGGTAGAGAGAAGGTAGAGAGAGAAAGTGGTGACGGGAATTGATTCTAGAGAGAGAAGTGGAGATGGAAAAAATGAGGAAGAAGATGGTGATCTTCTTCCTTATAACGCGTATTATTGCCCCGTGACCGGTCTCGTTTTTATCGCGATAAAATATAATAAATGATCGGTTATGCTCGGTTTTTAACGAAAACATATTTAAACATAACATGTTTAAATAATTGGATTTCATTAATTAAAATGATTTAAATAATTTTATTTCGTAAAACGATTTCGTTTTATTTTTACTAAATTAATTGTTTTAAATAACTGATTTATTCGGTTTTGCTTTAGGTTGTGATTCCTAATAAACGCTTTAAATTTTCATTTATTAATTTAATATCGTTAGATATTATTCGTAAAGATCGTCACCTTTGCGAATTCGTCGCTCGTATCGTATTTCGATTCGATTTACGATTTATTGAATATCGTTTCAGAATATTATTCCTAATAATTATATTCGTGTGAATCGTCACTCACGCGAATACATTTATTAAGTTAATATTTCTGAATTAATATTCGTGTTTAAATAACGTTCGTAACCTCACCATCGCGTAATCAGTTCCATTATTTTATAAATTTTAATATTAAAATTCCCAAACCAAAACCCATATTCATTTTTATTCCGAACCAACAATCATTATTTTCAATAATATAACTGCGATAAACTCTCTGGTTCTGTTTAGTTGGGTTACAACTAAACTTCCCATGGTTTACGCGTATAATATGTGTTATAGTCATGTATACCAGTAACAGTGATAATAATCAATAATATCAATAAATAATCCATTATCATTAATAATAATAAATCTCAGGTCGTAACAGTACAATCGTACGAATGTACGGACAACCTAAAGTACAGTGATGTTACAGTCTCCCCTAGTTAAAGGAATTTCGTCTCGAAATTCAACTTGGAGTGACCGTAGTAAATAATTGTGGGTACTTAAGCTTCATCTGATCTTCTCGCTCCCACGTGAATTCTAGACCCCGCTTCGATTCCCAACGTACTTTGACAATTGGATTTCTACTGCGTTTGAGTTGTTTAACCTCACGATCCATTATCTCCACTGGTTTTCAACAAAATGCATGGTATCATCGATGCGAATGTCATCGAGTGATACCTGAAGATCCTGATCAGCTAAGCACTTTCTTAGATTGGACACGTGAAACGTCGGGTGCACGTTACTAAGTTCAGGAGGTAGTTCCAGCTTGTAAGCAACCTTCCCGATCCGTTCAAGGATCTTAAAAGGGCCAACATAACATGGAGCAAGCTTCCCCTTCTTTCCAAATCGAACAACGCCCTTCCAAGGCGATACTTTGAGCAATACCATATCTCCCACTTCAAACTCTAAGGGTTTTCTTCGTTTATCCGCGTAGCTCTTCTGTCGACTGCGAGCAGCTAACAGATTGTCGCGGATCTGACGGATCTTGTCAGTCGTTTCCTGAATAATCTCGGGACCAGTAATCTGCGAATCGCTGGCCTCGGTCCAACAAATAGGTGACCGACATTTCCTGCCATAAAGAGCTTCAAACGGCGCCATACCAATGCTCGCATGATAACTGTTGTTATACGAGAACTCAACCAATGGTAAATGGCTATCCCAATTGCCACCGAAATCGATGACACAAGCTCTCAACATGTCTTCCAATGTTTGAATCGTCCTCTCCGTTTGACCATCCGTTTGAGGATGATAAGCGGTGCTTAGATCCAGTCTTGTTCCAAAGGCTTCATGAAGTGATTCCCAAAATCGTGCCGTGAATCGAGCATCACGATCCGATATTATGCTTAGAGGAATACCATGTCGGCTAATGATTTCATCAATGTAGATACGAGCTAACTTCCGCACAGGGTAAGTTTCGCGTATCGGTAAGAAATGAGCCGACTTGGTCAATCTATCAACAATCACCCAGATACTATCTTTACCGTTTGCGGTTCGTGAGAGTTTGGTAATAAAATCCATGGAAATATTCTCCCACTTCCACATCGGTATCTCTGGTTGTAATAACAATCCCAAAGGTCGCTGGTGTTCTGCCTTGACTTTAGCACAGTTAAGGCACTTAGACACGTACTCAGCAATATCCTTCTTCATTCCAGGCCACCAGTACAAGCCCCTAAGGTCTTGATACATCTTATCGGAGCCCGGATGAATTGAGTAACGAGACTTATGAGCTTCATCCATAATCATCATCCTAAGATCACCCCTGTTCGGTATCCACAACCGATTCAAGTAATACATCAACCCGTCATCTTTAGTTTCCAATAGAATTTCAGCCACACAAGACATCTCATTTTTCAAGTTATCCTGAGTTAATGAGAGTTGTTGGGCTGTGAGAACATTATTTCGGAGATTAGTGTGCACTCGGACACTATGGATCTGAACTTGACTTTTGCGACTAAGCGCATCTGCTACAACATTCGCTTTACCAGGATGGTAGCGAATTTCACAGTCATAATCATTCAACAGTTCAACCCATCTCCGTTGTCTCATATTAAGTTCCTTTTGATCGAGAATATGTTGCAAACTTTTATGATCAGTAAAAACTACACACTTAGTGCCATAAAGATAATGTCTCCATATCTTCAAGGCAAACACGACTGCACCAAGTTCCAAGTCGTGTGTAGTGTAGTTCTTCTCGTGAATCTTCAGCTGCCTGGATGCATAAGCCACAACCTTTCCCCGTTGCATGAGAACACAACCGAGACCTAGGTTAGATGCATCACAATAGACTACAAAATCATCATTTCCATCAGGCAGTGTCAAGACAGGAGCATCACAAAGTTTCTGCTTCAGAGTCTGAAATGCCTCTTCTTGCTTTGGTCCCCACTCATACGGCTTATTTTTCTGAGTTAAAGAAGTGAGAGGGACAGCAATCCTGGAGAAATTCGAAATAAACCGCCGATAGTAACCGGCAAGTCCGAGAAACGATCGAATCTCCGTCGGTGTCTTCGGTGTACTCCAATTCTTCACCGCATCAATCTTTGCAGGATCCACGTGAACACCGTATTCGTTGACTATGTGCCCCAAAAATTGAACTTCCTTAAGCCAAAATTCACATTTAGAGAATTTGGCATACAGTTGCTCTTCTCTCAGGATCTCCAAAACCAACTTAAGGTGCTTCTCGTGTTCTTCCTTGGTCTTCGAGTAGATCAGAATATCATCAATGAATACAATCACAAATTTATCCAAGTATGGCCTGCAAACACGGTTCATGAGATCCATGAAAACCGCAGGTGCATTGGTAAGGCCGAAAGGCATTACCAGAAATTCATAATGGCCATATCTTGTTCTGAAAGCAGTCTTGGGAATATCATCATCATGTACTCGAAGCTGATGATACCCATACCTAAGATCTATCTTTGAAAACCATGTCGAGCCTTGAAGCTGATCGAAGAGATCATCGATGCGCGGCAGTGGATATCGATTCTTAATTGTGAGTTTGTTTAATTCGCGATAATCGATGCACATTCGGAATGACCCGTCCTTCTTCTTGACAAACAGGACCGGTGCACCCCATGGTGAATGGCTCGGGCGAATAAATCCTTTATCAGTCAGTTCTTGCAACTGGCTCGCCAATTCTTGCAACTCCGAAGGCGCAAGTCGGTAAGGAGCTTTGGCGACAGGATTTGCACCAGGTACTAAGTCAATTCGAAACTCTACTTGACGTTCTGGTGGAAGACCCGGCAAATCATCAGGAAACACTTCTGGAAAATCTCGTATCACTGGAACATCTTCAATCTTCTTTCCTTTCTCTTTATTCTCTACAATGTGAGCTAAAAATGCTATACATTTCTTCCTAAGGTACTTGTGTGCTTTAGTGCATGACATAAGCTTAAGACCTTTGCTAGAAGTTTCTCCAAAGACTCTTAAAATTTCGCCCGAAGGCAATGGAATACGTATGTATTTCTCATGGCAAACTATCTCCGCTTTGTGGGTGGCTAACCAATCCATGCCTATGATAACATCGAAGCTACCAAGATGCATAGGTATAAGATCAATCGGGAAAACGTGATCATTTAAGTTCACCGTACATCCAACGATAATAGTGTCAATATCGATAGTGTTGCCGTCAGCCACTTCCACGTTAAACGGTTTATCTAAATGTGTACGTGTTCTACCAAGCAAGCATTCAAAATCATATGAAACGAAACTCCTATTGGCACCAGAATCAAATAAGACAGATGCATAAGAGTTGTTGATCAAAAATGTACCGTTGACGACGTCCTGGTTGGCTTGAGCAGCTGGAGCATTCAGTTGAAATGCCCGGCCTCTTGCCACCCTCTGATTATTCCCGGTCAACTTTGGGCATTGATTTCTGAAATGACCCACTTCACCACACTCATAACAGGCTCTTGCCTGTGCCTGAGGTACCTGGCAAACAGGTACAGCTGGAATAGGTTGTGCATGCGGAGCTGGCAGTGCAAGCGGTGCTTGTTGCATCCTTTGTGCTTGCGGTGCACTCCGACAGACATTAGCAAAATGACCAAACTTGCCGCAGTTGTTGCAGACGCGACATGGCAAGTTCGGTACGTGATGATATCGGCAGGTATTACATTGGGGAGTGTTCCCAGTGTAATTCCTGGCAGTTGAATTATTTGATGATTGCTGCGCAAACTTAGCAGCAGGAGCAGTGACCCTGAAATTTCTGGTCTTCCTCTTTTTGTTGCTGCTCTTAGAAGTGCTAGCAGCTTCAGACTTGACCTCAGTTTTGACTTCTTTTGTAGCAGCCTTGGTGTCAGTCTTCTTGTATCCCTTCCGAGTGAGTGTTCCATTCTTCACGTGATTATCAGTAAGAGTTGCAGATAGACGGATTGCAGCCTCTAGTGTTTTGGGATTGCTCCCGTAGACTGTGTCCTGAATCTGTACCGGCAATCCGCCGATATACTTCTCAATTGCTCTATCCAAGGGTGTCACCATATGAGGTACCAGTAAACTATACTCATGGAACTGAGTATTGTAGATGACGTTCTCGCCACTATCCTGTTTGAGCTCCCAGAACTCAGTCTCAAGTTTTCTCATCTCACTGCGAGGATAGAATTCAGTGGTCATTAAGTTCTTGACCTCAGTCCATGTCAGTGCTAAAGCAGCATCCACTCCCCTAGTTCGCTTTTCCCCATTCCACCATGTTAGTGCTCTCTTTTGGAAAACACTAGTGGCATAGCGAACTTTCAGGTTTTCGGGGCAATCACTGTTGATGAAGGTGTTCTCCATACTTTCAAACCACTGCAGCAGACCAGTGGCCGATTCAGCACCCGTGAACTTCAGGGGGTTACAGGAATTGAAGTGTTTGAACGTGCAAGTTGGCGGGTTTGCACCACCTCTGTTCTGATTGATGTTCTGGTTGGCTTGTGTCAACTGGTTCACCAATCCAGTGATGAGGTTAGCTAACTCTTGCATGCCTGGGTTGGCATTACCGTTAGCATCCTCTGAGTTCGTATCGTCTCCGTTGTGACGGCGAGGCGGCATGTTTCTGAGGAATTAGAAACATGTTACTACTGTTTACAACGTAAGTCATACAAACAATGGTCAAATGAGTTCATTTTAAACAGTTAGGATTACATATAGGAATTATATTTTTCTCCTATCTGTCATTAAACTCATGATCTTTATAAATTTCCTAATGTTATGCTAAGTGTCCTAGTTGGTCATAACTAATATTACTAACTATTCCTAAGTTTCATACATTCTCCACCCTATACTAACACTGGCAACCTCCTGATGCAATGCAACAACTTATATATAGGGCATATGCATAGGTAGATCGCAATCTCCCCTACACCGTCCCACCACCGTTCCATTGCACCGCGATTTTGCCATTGTTAGCATTTAAGGTGTTTCATGTATCTTACCATAATCTTACTTCACAAACTTTATCCTAGGTAGGATAATTTTGAGTGAAGTGGTCTCTAGTTCCCTTGAACAATTAGGTTCACTTAATGTCTAAGTTCACCTGACATGTAGGTTTGCTTATTTCTAAGTTCACCTAATGTCTAAGTTCACTTGACATTAAAGATCGCCTGATGTCTAAGTTCACTAATAGTCCATACTAATCTCAATGTCCATAATTATCAATGAGGGTTCATATCATCACTGAGTGCTCTTATTGTCACTAAGTGTTCATATCCTCCCTATAATTTATTCTCATTAAGTGTCCATACCATCACTAAGTGTTAGTATCATCACTATGCGTATATATTATCTCCAAGTGTCTATATTATCACCCAAATCCTCAATTTATCACTAAATATTCGTACCATTCGTCGTTTGTTATCGTTAGTTGATCCTATGCACCCTACGTGTCCAATCAGTGTAGTCATAAGTGAATTTATAAGTGCTCATCAAAGGTGATTATCCATGAGTCAATCCAAACCATTCTAACAATCATTTCATCAACAGTCCACAATCATATCCTCTCAACCATTCCTAATAAGGTCCTAATAATATCCTAAGTTCCTGACACTGACAGACCCCCGATATACTTCAAATGGTATATGTATAGGGCATATGCAAAAGTAGGTCGCAACCTCCCTTACACCGTCCCACCACCTTTGTAGTATACCACGAGTGTGTCCTTGTCTGGAGATCAATAGATCTAGCAGATAATTCCTAAGGCAGATAAATTCCTAAGCAGTTAATTTTAATTTTTTTTCCGAAGCAAATAATTTCCCAAACGGGTAGTTCCCACATTCTTCAATACCGACATCCACCTAATGTACCGTAAAAGATATATATATAGGGCATATGATAAGGGTCAGTCGCAACCGCCCAAACCACCGTCCCACCACCTTTACGATACACCACGTGTATGTCCTTATCGAATCAATAGGGCACACGTAAGCAAGAAATTAATAAGCAACATATGTATATCAGATGTATAACAGGAGTTCAGTTAACATGTAATAAACACATAAGCATGAAATCCTGAATATACTAACTAGTGTATGAAATAATTCATACTAGGGTATCCTACGGTTATAGACTAGGTCAACCATTTCTAGTAACCTAATTCCCTATAACCCAGGCTATGATACCAATCTGTAACACCCCGACCGATGGCGGAAACGTCGGGATGCCACGAGGGATGTGTAGATTGTTCAAAAGCTCGTGGGCATCTAAATCAAATCATCATATATCATTTAATCAACCACAATAATTACACAAAAATCATGTTCATCATGAATTAAGTACATCAATTACACAAAAGAATTAGCTAAACTAACTAAACTCTAATCGCCAGAATTTTAGTTAATTAGCTAAGTCCAAGATCCTATATGATGATGTCCAAAATAGAAGAGATCATCCTCTTCATCCTACTTGTCTCCATCACCTGAAACATGTAAGAAAATCAAGTGTCAACTACGAAGTAGTTGGTGAGTAATCATAAGTTTTTATACTTAAAAATGTTTTAGTAAAATGAGTTTAAAAGTTTATGCTCAAAATGGTTTTATAAAATGCTTTGTTTAAAACGAGTATAAGACTTATGATCTTCCTGAGAAAATCCATATGAATACCTGTAAGTGATAATCCAACACACATCCACCAATTCAACAATCAAACATTCAATCAACACAAATACATATTCACATATCCAATCAGTCATAATCAATCATAGATAATCAAACCACATACCCAATCAATCAATCTCAACATCAATATTCTCAAGTAATGTTCGTGACTATACATGATCATTATGTAATTAACATAAGTTAAAAACATGATCCATGGAGTGGTTGCTAACCACGTGACAATACATGAAGTCAAAGCAATTAACCGAAGTTAAAGGCAATGATTCACGGATGTGGAATCCATCCATGTGACAATACATGAAGTCAAAACGATTAACCGAAGTTAAAGGTAATGATTCACGGAGTATGTGACAATACATGTAATCTTTGTTATTGACTGAAGTCAATGACAATGTTTACACAGATGTATAATAATCAGTGATAATCCATAATAATGATAATCCATAATATGAATATCATAATGATAAACAGGTATTATCCTTGTGTTATCAAAATAATATTTAAACTGGTATACATGTTTCACCTCCGAGTTTTTAAACAAAACAGTTTAAAGAAAGGGAGGTTAAGAGAACTCACTTGAAGTCCTTAGTATCTGTGTTCTCGTATTATGCGCGCTCACCGTTGTCGTACTGATGTTGTATTCACAGTCCTGTGTTTGATTAAATGTTATCTAGAGTTATGATCCCTTATTTGATTGTTCTTTTTGAAATATAAGTTGTTAATTGAGTTGGTGTAGTGAAAATGACTCATTCTTGTGATTTTCATAAGAATGGCTCATGCTAATGAGTTTTCACCCGAATGAGTCATTCTCCCGAATGAGTCATTTTCACCCGAATGAGTCATTCTCCCGAATGAGTCCCGAATGAGTCAGTCGCCGAATGAGTCTCCCGAATGAGTCCTCCGAATGAGTCTCCCGAATGAGTCCTCCGAATGAGTCTCCCGAATGAGTCCCGAATGAGTCATTCGCCCGAATGAGTCACCCGAATGGCTCATTCTCCCGACTCATACTCCACTCATTCTCCCGACTCATACTCCACTCATTCTCCCGACTCATACTCCACTCATTCTCCCGACTCATTCGGCCGAATGGCTCATACTCATGGGCCATTCGCCCGAACGGGTTTTCAGCCATGGGAGAAGATGATTTCGAGGTATAGTCGTATATATAGTCGTTTTGAGTGGGTTTAGATGAGTAAACTCATTTAGAAGGTGTATGGGTCGAAAATGGGTGTTTTAAACCGACTAAAGTTTGGTTTTTGTCGGGTTTGTAGAAAACCCTAAAAACCGAAACTTCTCTCTAAGATTTCGAAAGTTTGAGATGGAGATAGGGCCGATCCTTGGTACCTTTGTGTAGGGAATGTCGAGAGCTTCGATTTGGCGCAAGAATGAGGTGATTTGGTTGAGTTTTGAGTGAGTTATGGTAGAGAGAAGGTAGAGAGAGAAAGTGGTGACGGGAATTGATTCTAGAGAGAGAAGTGGAGATGGAAAAAATGAGGAAGAAGATGGTGATCTTCTTCCTTATAACGCGTATTATTGCCCCGTGACCGGTCTCGTTTTTATCGCGATAAAATATAATAAATGATCGGTTATGCTCGGTTTTTAACGAAAACATATTTAAACATAACATGTTTAAATAATTGGATTTCATTAATTAAAATGATTTAAATAATTTTATTTCGTAAAACGATTTCGTTTTATTTTTACTAAATTAATTGTTTTAAATAACTGATTTATTCGGTTTTGCTTTAGGTTGTGATTCCTAATAAACGCTTTAAATTTTCATTTATTAATTTAATATCGTTAGATATTATTTAATTATCTCGTCGAAACGCGTTACTCGCGTACGTATTCGTAAAGATTGTCACCTTTGCGAATTCGTCGCTCGTATCGTATTTCGATTCGATTTACGATTTATTGAATATCGTTTCAGAATATTATTCCTAATAATTATATTCGTGTGAATCGTCACTCACGCGAATACATTTATTAAGTTAATATTTCTGAATTAATATTCGTGTTTAAATAACGTTCGTAACCTCACCATCGCGTAATCAGTTCCATTATTTTATAAATTTTAATATTAAAATTCCCAAACCAAAACCCATATTCATTTTTATTCCGAACCAACAATCATTATTTTCAATAATATAACTGCGATAAACTCTCTGGTTCTGTTTAGTTGGGTTACAACTAAACTTCCCATGGTTTACGCGTATAATATGTGTTATAATCATGTATACCAGTAACAGTGATAATAATCAATAATATCAATAAATAATCCATTATCATTAATAATAATAAATCTCAGGTCGTAACAGTACAATCGTACGGATGTACGGATGTACGGATGTACGGACAACCTAAAGTACAGTGATGTTACAGAAGATAATATTAGTATTGATATATAGAGTAAGATCAATAAAAACACAATTTTGCTTAAAAATAAAATAAATTACCCACTTTTGTAATATATTTTATTTACTTTTTTGCATTATATTTTTTATATTGAATTTTTGTTTTGAATTTTTGTTTTTATACTAGATTTTTATTTATTTTTTAAGGGCACATATCATGCTTTTTGAACACCTAAAATTGGTTTTGTGTCTATTTTGCGTATTAAATAATTATATGTTTTTTATTGTAAATTTTCTTATATTTCTTTTATTACGTTATAATGATCTTATTTAATTTTTAAATAATATAATCATATTAAAGTCAAATGTTTTGCAAAATAATTTTAAAAAATATATGATATGTTACTTAAAATATAAAAAATTTAAAATTTATTTATTTAATTCTTGTAAATAAACATAAATATTGTGTAATAAATATGTTATCAAGAAAATATAAATTATAAAACAGGACAGCATTTTTGTTTTGGTTATGTTTTTATTTCTCTTACTATTCCGCGTTTTAGACCACCGGACTCCCATGTGACTTCACCATTGTCGAAAGCTTTTGACTCAATCTTCCCCCTTTTATCGCAATCGATTTTCAGAGAGATCTACAGTACGCCATCACTCAAAGTAAGAATCTTTTCGGTTTTTGCTTGTTAATTCATCCCAATTCTTGATGTGTTTTTTTTTTCTTTTGTTGATTATAGGTTTTCTGTTAATGTTATCAGCAGATCTTTGCTTCTTGGCGTTTATGATCATCATTCATTTGCATTTATTCATTTTTTGTAGTTTTGAACTTTCCATCAATTCAGTTTCTTGATTCTTGGGAAGTATCCTGATAATTGATAATTTTGTGCATTAGGGTTTTTAAATTGAACAAGAATCAAGTATCAGCGAAATTCATATTGTGTGCATTAGTATCTTGATAATCTATACTGTTCTGAACTCACCAGCATTTTCAGTTTCTTGATGCTTGAGAAGTATTCTGATTACTGGTATTGTCATTTTGTGCATTAGGGTTTCAATTCGAACAAGAATCAAGAATCAGGGAAATTTTGGGGTCTGGAACTAATTTCTGTAGATGGAGAAGGATAATAAGTCCCCAAACCCTAGTGGGAGTTTGCTCCCTCCATCCGGGAGGCATTCGGTTTATTCACCACCGTCTGGAAACAATTTTAGTGTAAAATCTGAGCCATTAGGGTCAAGCACTTTGCCCCCAATTGGACCGGGTACTAGCGAGCCTGGCCGGTTCAGTGGTCTTGGGATGAGTTCTGATTCGGGTCGGTTTAGTCATGATGTCAGCAAAATGCCTGATAACCCGCCTAGGAATTTGGGACATCGACGCGCGCATTCTGAGATTCTCACTCTGCCTGATGATTTAAGCTTTGATAGTGATCTTGGTGTTGTGGGTGTGGGTGGGTTTGAAGGGCCTTCATTCTCTGATGAAACTGAAGAAGATTTGTTTTCTATGTATCTTGATATGGATAAGTTCAATTCATCGTCAGCAACATCTACATTGGTTGGTGAATCATCTTCAACCACGGTTCAGGTTTCTGCAGCTTTGACCCCTGGACCTGAGGCCATTGCACCTAGCCCAAGTGAAAGGCCCAGAGTTAGGCATCAGCATAGCCAGTCTATGGATGGGTCAACTACTATTAAGCCCGAAATGCTCACTTCAGGTTATGAAGAAACGTCTTCTGATGCTAAGAAAGCCATGTCTGCTGCCAAGCTTGCTGAGCTTGCTCTTGTTGACCCGAAGAGGGCAAAAAGGTAAATAAACTAAAGGCAATGGTCTTTCTTTTCAGTGTTGTGCATTCAAGTTGATTGAACTAGCATTTGCAAAATCATTTTTTCTGATCATGTAGGGTTGAGTTTCCCTGGTGCACCTTTTGTTCAAAAATATAGATTGGTTATAAATTGTTAGTGTGGTTAATATCTATATGTCAATTTAATTTTAAATTATGATGCATCTGTTGAATGCAATGATTTAGGAAATTTTTTGCATTAAAAGTACACTTTGGGTGAGTTTAAACCCATTCAACCTTTTTGGCTGCTTGGCCCATTTGACTCTTTCATTTCTGTCATTTTTTTTATTTACAAGTTTGAACCTTTAGAGATAAAACACAACCTGAAGTAAGACTATTCTTTATTAACTGGTTGAAATTGCTACCTCTAATTGAAAGTATTGCTCTCCTCATTCTGAAATTTGACAACTGCTCTTTTTTCTAGCTAAAACTGTTGATTGTAAACTGTCGTATGATAGATATCAAAGTTGCATGTAAACTGCTCTTTTTTCTAGCTAAACCCGTTGATTTTGGTTTTTAGGATATTGGCCAATAGGCAGTCAGCTGCAAGGTCAAAGGAAAGAAAAATGAGATATATTGCAGAGCTTGAAAGGAAAGTCCAGACATTGCAAACAGAAGCAACCTCATTGTCTGCTCAGCTCACCCTTTTGCAGGTTCGTTGAGCAATTTGCATACACCCATTACCCATACATCGCGTCGATTTAGATAATTCTTTTTTTAAATATAACTGAAAGGGAAACATGCCAGGATAGTTAAGCGAGTTGAAAGTCATCCAGATTGTATCGTTTATTCAGTTTCATAAAATCTTGTAAACTGATTTATCAAAAATGTTTAGATTATTATTATGATAGTATAGTTTTTATAATCATTAATAACACATTAACAGTTTTTAACATTTAAATATGTGAATGAAAACTGCTTGTGGGTCATTTTAACCTATAATAAAATGCATGTAACGTCCCATACTCCCATTACCCAATCCACCCATTTTTTGAACCTGGGTTTTGTCACTTGTTTCACTAGTACTCTAGTAGTATATCTTTTTATTTAAACGGTTGCCTTATATGCAAAATGACTGATTTGAAACGATAATACTTATGTGTTTGACAAAATGATCTCGCTTCTTTGCGTTTTCTTTTTTCAGAGAGATACGAGTTGCATGACAGCTGAAAACAGTGAGTTGAGGCTGCGTTTACAAACCATGGAGCAACAGGTTCACTTGCAAGATGGTAAGGTTTTTTAATATACATTGACCCTAAAAGTATCTCTACCCTATTGTTTTGTGGTGACTTAACCTAGTAATAGTTATTGGCTTGGTGATACTAAGCTTATTAACCATGTGAAATGACTAAATAATAATTTTATTACTTAATAATGCCCTTTACGAAAGAGCTACCAAATCTAAATATCGTTTAGTCTATAGATCATTTTTGATAGCTTTATATTAACTTGACATTGTAGGTGGAAAATTAGGTTGGGTAACAGGTCAAAACAGGTGGTTGAAAAAATAGTTTTGTTAACATGTGGGTTTGGGTCTAAAACACTTATTGTCTAAACATGTAAACTTGCATTAAATAATAGGATGGTGTTGTTTACTATTGTTCTTTTGGGTCGTGTGCATATGAAGGTTTCATTTGTTAGCACATTAACAATGGGCTAATGGTAAATAGAGTTTAGTTTTAAGCGAGCACAAAAGTAACAAAAGAGAAACTAGAATGAACAGTGATTTGTGGTTATGATGCAACAATAAGTGTTTTTGTAGGTGGGAATGGATATTAAAAATGTCTACTATCTTTATAAGATCTTAATCACCTAAGAAATATATAGAATGGCCATTTACCTCCTAATTGAAGCGAGCTATATATCTAAAAGCAACATCTTTTCTTGGTCTTGATTTTAGATTGTTTGCTAGCTATAATCCCTCCAGACTCAAACCTATTTCTAGTCTACATTAATATTTTAATATGTTTTAATAGTTATCCGCTTTCACCAAAAGATAAATTATGATCTCCTATTTTTCATGCTTAACTTTTATTCCTATTAATTGTTCTTCAACACTTCAATATTATGATTAGAATAACATTTATTATAATATTACCATAATTTATCTGAATCTTTGAGGAAAACAAATTAGGAGGCTGTATGGATTAAAAATATACTCAAGATGACTTTCCAATCACCATTCTCCTTTTAATGAAGTTTTTCTAATTTGATCCATTTGAGACAAAACACAAACCAAATCAACCCATTCATAATAAATGCGTCAAAATTGCCACCTCTAACACTCATTTGTAAACCCAACAATCTTGACCCATAGCTAGATAAATTGGTAGATTTGGGTCAAGATTACTGTATGTTGGGTTGAAATGGGTAAACTTATAACATATAATGCGTTGAGATGGTAACACCTTAACACAATGCAGGTCAAGATGGGTAACTTAAAAACTATGTGAATACAATAGATTCAAACAAGTTAGAATGATCAATAATATATATGATGAGAAAAATCATTAAAAATTATTCAAATAAATTATTTGTTTCATCAACTCATTTTACTTGAATTGAATTGATGTTGTTTAAAAGCGACCCATTTAGACCCAAAATGATTTTCCTTAAAACTCATACTAACTCGCACCAGTTATGACGCGTTACCCAACCCGCCCATCCTGTAAGGCATACTCATTTGTCTTTTCGAATCAATAATTGATTTTTTTTTAGTATCGAGCTATTCTTAATTGTTTAATGTTGTTGGTTCATGTAGCTTTAAACGACGCACTAAAAGAGGAAATCCAGCATCTGAAAGCTGTTACCGGGCAGAACCTTGCAAATGGACCAATGATGAACTTCCCTCCATTTGGATCAAACCAACCTTTATATTCCCAAAATCAAGCCATGAACACGATGCTAACTGCACAACAATTTCAGCAACTCCAGATTCAATCCCATAAGCAGCAGCAGCAACACCAACTCCACCAACTGCAGCAGCAACAGCAACTCCATCACCATCAGCAGCAGCAGCAGCAAGAACGGCATTTGGCACAAAGCGGTGATCTAAAAACAAGAAGCTCAATGAGCCCAAAAGAACATGCTTCAGATGTCAACAATCATGGGTCCAAGGATTGAGTAGATAGATATGTTTGGTTGGTTGGTTGTGTAAAATTTTGGTTTAAATGTATTGGGTCACTTGTCAGATGGAGTAGTTTTTGTTTATATGCACCTTTTAAGACCTCCATTCTAGGTTGTTTTAACTAGATTAATTTGAAGCTTCTGCATATGCATGTGTTGAGTAATTTTATTCATCTTTTCTAAGTATTTGCATGTAGTTGAGAATTATAGTTGATGTTTGCATAATTGTGCCTATGTTTGCCTATATTTCATTCATTCATCAATTCGCCGCATAGCATTCTTTTTTCTCTTAAATAAAAGCCTCATTGGCACCAAACATAAGAGAATGCTAGACGTTTAGTAATTTCTCCTCCGATCAAGATAAAAGATTTATAAACAAATATAGATCCTAGGTATCATCCTTGATACCAAGATGTATCATCAGACCAAGAAGTTAATTTGAAATCTCGCTATCAACTGACCTAAAAAAGGAATCTTTTTTAATAAAGTTGATTGATTTGGTCAAATTGTATCCCTTAGGAACCATACAGACGTTTTCTGACACGTACAATTAAAAGAAACCAATGTGTTTTTTCATAGCAAGTTAACTTCGACCTATTTCTCATTGAAGCTCTCTTTGTCTGCTAACCACATTAGCATGGTGGAAGCTAAATAGCTAATTGATGACAAAATTGAGGCCAAAAAATGAAGCTAATTATTGAAATTTGCAGAGACATCTAAAGCCCCAAAAAGATATTGTACGCACCCTTAAAATCTCTAACATTCACAGCTTTACAAAACTAACTTGAAAATATAATTGTGAAAATGTGTACCTATGGGCAAAGCTGCAAATAAACAAGCAACACCAAAAATGATACTAGTTTCTTAATATTTTGAATTTTTTAACTTTATCAATATAAATAGAAAGGCTATCTATGAGATTGCATCTCCTTGGACTCCATTTCTTTCACATTGTTTACAATGTCTTTAATCTTCTTTGACAAAGAATTATTGTGTTCTTCAATGTGCTCAATAATCATTTCCAAGTGTCTTTTGTATGTTGCGGTTCTTCTTCTCTCGACTGCCAGCTGTTGCGAAAGTTCCCGAATTTTATCGTGTTCGTTCTACGATAAACAAATGTAAACAGATTAGTACAAGTGTATGCGCATTAGTAAGATGCAATTATAATTGAATTCGGTCATCATCTAATTTAAAAAATCTTTAATTCCCGACTTTATTGGGGTGTCGTCGACATTACAAGACCTATAAAACATCATGCACAGATACAAATGGCACATCGTCCCCAAACAACTGAAGAATTGAAAGAGAAGAATCATATCATCATATTTAAAAAAATAATAATAATATAAATATACCTAATTACCTATATCATCATCAAGCTTGTATGCACACAAAACTATATCATATATGGCCATGACAGCCCACTGACCTAACAAAAAAAAAAAACACGACTCAAACCTAAGACGAAGATCATGAATTTAGGTTTAGGCCTAAAAGGGTTTGGGTTGAACCCGTCTAACTAAACACTAGGTTCAGACTTCGGATCAAAGCTACCGTATTGACCCATTTATTATTATAATTGCATTTTAACAAAAGTGTTTTACATTATAACTTAAACTTGTTCAAAATTTTCAAGTTAAAAGAGAAACAAGTTTTTAGAGTATATATGTAATTAGTTTATACGCATTTGCATATTTGGTTGTAAAACTGTAATTGTAGTGTGTTTATACATCTTTTTTCAGGTTGAACATATCATATTTGTGTCAATCATCTAATACTCGTGCCGTGTTCGTGTCAATCAGCGAATACTTGGATCGTGTTTGTGTTAACCCACAAAAACTCATGTCGTGTTCATGTATATCACACGACTCTCGGGTTCATGTTCATGTCAGGTTCAACTCGTCAACCCATGAACTCAACCTATTTAGCACTCCAAGACAACAGCTGACGCACCTAACCTACTATATCTAGCATCAACTGACACAACAATCACATGTAAACATGGGACAGAACAAAAACGGGTTACACAGACCATGATCCACACTGCTGTTAATATGCAGGTAATCTGCTGCCGCCATGCTGGTAACTATACAGTTTCAAGAGTACCATCATGATTTTGAACAAAATTACTCCCACATGCCAAATAAATGGTATGAACTTTATGTTAGCTCCAATGCTCTTTAATGTAATTGCATCGGTTTTTCCTCTTAAACATGAACCATTGAACAAGTAAACAAACAAACAAACCCAGTAAAGTCCCACTGATCAGTAGAGTCAAGGGAGGGTGAGACGAAAGCAAACCTTAACCTTATCCCAATGTGATAAATGGATGTTTACTCTTAAACGTGAACAAAATAAATTAAAATGTTTCTACAGAAATAAGTTGAAGTTGTCAACCAAATGCAAAGTGATTAAGAGGTTTGGCCACACATGAAACTCATGCAAGTCTTCGCCTTAGGTGCTAAATACTCTAACTTATATATGAAGCATCAAGACAGAAGAAAAAATTTGTGCCAATGCCCTCTAGATTATATGTTGTAATGATGTTGATGTTAATTTTAATCAGAATTTTTTATGATGATTTTTGGATCTTAATGGTTTAGTGTTTTTAAAAATTTGTTATTTTAGTTGCCTTTTATGTCTAATAATTTCAGTTTGCACAAATCAGTTTCTTTTAGTTTATAAACGGAGATAGGAAATCAGTGTTAAGTCAGGATTTGATTGGGCTTATCGGATCAACCCGTGGGCCCAACTAGGCTTATTTTCATCTATGAAGATTAGATTTACGCTCACTTGTTTGATTAATACCATGTGCAGCAAGTTTGGCATGACTTGTATAGTTGTATCCACAATCCAACTTGAGGAACGTGACAAAATACTTAGTAGAATTAGTGTTTGTCTTTTGAATTTTTAGTTTACTTTATTAACTTAGTGGTACTTACAATCATCTAACACTTTAGTCATTTAAATAAGATATTGTAAAACTCGTGGTTCTTAAAGTAACTTTAATGTTTTAATCAACCTAAAATATTCATCAACTTCTCTTTCATAGTAGATTTCTGCTTACTGTAATTACACTGGTTTTGGCGGTTTGCACCGAATTTTCTTGAAAATCATTGGTTCATATAAAATATAAAAATGATAAAGGTGGTTAATGAATATAACACATATACATAACTGCATATCCTAAAATAAAGGGAAAATCTGGTGCACGAGGCTCCCACATGCATGGGTGGGGTCCAAGGGGTGTCGAGCGAACTTGAGCATAAAGTACGCATCCTTACCCTGCATTTCTATAAGAGACTAATTCCACAATTCAAATCCTTGACCTCCAGGTCGCATGGTAGCAACCTTACCGTTGTTTAAAGATTTGCCCTTTGCATATCCATAAAAGTATGTATAATAAATAAAGAAAAAGGCTAAACGACAAACCATTAAAGTATTAAACTAACTACAAAACATAACTGTAATCTCAACCGGCCGACTTGCTTTAGTTTGGTTCATTTCAACAGTTTATGTGCACTCATAACATAAATGAGAGAATATAGGGCCTGAGTGGGATCAATAATCATTACAAAAAGCACCTACCTAACCTTAAAAGATCTATAAACTATTAGCTGACTTCTGGCTTCCAGACTCCAGTTCTGTTATTAATATAGGCATCAGTTTTAGGGTCCTTGGTATCTTTCTAGTTATTATGATTACACATATCAATGTAATTTTGAAAGTAAACAAATCAAAAACAAAAAATTAAAAAAATGTGAAATATTAGACGTATATCAGTCCCACTTTTCTCACATATTATTTTTATAAAGATCGTAGGAATGGTTATGATCTATTTCCCTAGTCGAGCTTTTCCATTTCAAGCTTGAATCTATCTGCTAGCTTTGGGGGCGGCTTCTACCGGATCATAATTATTTGTGTTTATTATTCATTTCATTGTATCAGGTTTCCTAAATTTAAAAGCCTAAGTGGATTACTAGAAAGTATTTGTTGATCTACAATCCTCAATAAGCTATATGCAAACATGAGTTTCTAGATTTAGTATTTATTTGCGATGCATAAACAGGCTACGATTACAATACCTAGCAGTCCAATCTTTGGTTGTTGAATATGGTGTAAATATGAATATGGAAACACGATATGTCCCCATTTTACATGAAACTTATATATCTATTTGTTTATTGTCCATTACTTAGCAGATTATTTTGCAGCAACATAAAGATACTGCAGATAAAACAAAGCAGATTGAGTAAGAATTTAACAAACCGGATATTGGTCATAGATCAAGTCCCTACGCCCTTTGCCAGGTGTCAACGGGTGAGTATGCTCCTTGACAAATTTTGTGATTTCCCATCTTCCAGAGCTTACTTTCCTAACTAAAATCATTGCTCTGCAACCAACCCTTGTCTCCGCCCTCTGTCTAACAACTTTTTCGCGCTTATCAGGCATCCTAAAACCCTCTTTGTTGCAAACTAAAGCTCTCCCAATTGCAGTTCCATCACGCCTTGATCTAGAAAGCTTGCTAACACGGATCACAAATCCCACTCTTGTAGCATATGCATTGTAAAATGCATGTGCTGCTGCTTCTGATTCAAACTCCTGCCCCAAATACGGTTCTTCCCCCAAAAAAGAGGTATTGGTTGATGGGGGAAGATCTAATGTATCTATACCTCTTTCTGAATCATCATCTTGATCAATTTTGATATCATGATCTTCCTGAAATATCCCTCCAATGGAACATCCTACCATACCATCATCATCAATGGTCCTGTTTGCTTCCAAATCAGAAGAATTAACTAATACCTCACCATTAACATCATCATCCACTTCAAAATCCACTGCAAGGCCAGTATCCAAATTTCAATACAAAGAAACAGAAAATGGCAAAAATACATAAACAAATGGAACAATTGAACAAATGGAAACAAGCCCTATAATTTTTATCCATCATCATAGTTCAACGGTAGACCAATTAGCCTGTTAGATACATGATTATGAATCTATGCTTCAAAAGATGTCCAGTATTACCACGCAATTAAAGGTTTTATACATGTTTTGCACAGCAAAAACAACTCAAAACTTACAGAATTCAAAATTTTCGCAGTACAAACGAGAAACATGGCATAAATTAGCAAAAATGACGAAAAAACACGACAATTCGAACACAATACCTCCAAATCAAAATCGAAAAGGAAATAGAGATTGGTTACGAGGTCCATATGGCACCGATTATTGCATTGAACATGAATTACACGAAATATCTATTGCATAAAATTACAAACACAGATACTTCAATTCATCGAAATGAACAAATAAATAAACAGAAATTAAAAAGCTTACTGAAATTTAGGATCGAAACTGTGATGATCGGGGTATGGAGACGAATTTCAGCATGAACAACGATCAGAGAAAAGCGAATCAAGGTGGGTACACAAGTCAATTTTTCCAATTTCCAGCGATTGCGTTCTACTGTTTCTCCAAGAATGCCCTTGTGGCCTCGTGTTCACAAGTGTGAATATTTGACCCAACTTAGAACTTGATTTGAGTTTACATTTTTTTATTGTTTTTAACACTATTAAACATGTGTCATGCTAGTTTGATTCATTAAATGTTAAATCAGTAGGATGTCTGAATTATTTAGATTATTATAGAGTTTAATGGTTAAAACAAACTGATTGTTTAGAGTTGTTTTTTTCTTAATTAAACAAACATTTTCGGTCTCTAACCTCACTAATATAAAAAAACATAGTAACATTGACTGGCATTCAACACCTTCTTGATGAATGAGATAATCAACTTATTAAGTGCTCCAAATCGGGTCACGAGACATACATTTTTGTATTATGCTTAACCCGTTTATGAATTGTTACCGACCTCAACTCGATCCAAACAATCCAAACCCAAACCAATTTCTAACATTCTTGTGAGGCCCCGAAACCGGGCACCTCACAGAGGTTGGTTTTCATCATAACACATAGCTCTTAAACTAAAAACTTTCATAATCATGCAGCGGAAATGTAAACATAGTCTGATAAACAGAAATCAATAACATGTCTGTATCAAAATCACATCGGATTGCCAAAACCACCGGATCGTATGACTCTATGCCCGAGCTCCATGCCTTCTCTTATCATACCTTCAACCTGACATACATGCTAAATCAAGTCAGCTTACGCTGGTGAGTTCTAGTTTTCATAAAACAACATTAAACATACTTAACATATACATCATCTCATACTCATAGTCCATAACCTTAGCACATAACATTCTTACATCATATCATCATACATTCCACTGTTACCATTCGAACAGTGGGCTTATGCCGGCACAAGGCTCCATAACCGTTGATCTGTCCCGCCGAAGCGTTCTACAGACCCATACTTACCCAGTAGCAAGTACTGGAGCAACCATACTTACCCCATATGAATATGGGAGCAACGTCATACTTACCCCGTAACGAGTACGGGAGCAACCATCATACTTACCCCGTAACGAGTACGGGAGCAACCTCATACTTACCCCGTAACGAGTACGGGAGCAACCTCATACTTACCCCGTAACAAGTACGGGAGCAACCATCATTTATCATGACATGATACACTAGCACCATATCATCATTCCGCATAACATCGTATCATTATCCTAATAACATAGGATTTCTCATACAGGGTATGCTAGTATCATATCATCATAACATCCTAGCACCATGCACATGTCATGCTAGCAGCACGTCATCATATCATTCATCATGGCAACATAAACACATTTTGCTAGCATGTAATTATCATAACATCATTCTTTCATCATAGCATACCTAGGATTTCATTACCACATAACATCCATATTTATCATCGTAGCCTGATATCATTCAGGTTATCATCATAACTTACTAACATGCATTCATCATTCTTAGCATACTTTCATGCAATAGTCATATTAGTACCTTAACATGCATACATAGTCAGTGCATACCGTCATTCATTCATTATCATCATAGGCACATAACATCATAGACATAACCATAAGCATGTATGCCAGCCCAAAACATTAAACATAGAATAGGGCGTCTAGAACTCACCTGATAACGGATCCTTGTCTTCTTAACCGAACTCCTTAGTTAAGACCCGTGAACCTACATCCGTTACATCATCTCATTACATTACGTTACGTTCTTTGGACCTAGAAAATATTCTAAGTCCCCATAGCCTACTAGTTCCCCCTGCTGAACCCAAGTCCTCGACACTTAGCTAAGTGTTCGAAACCCTTGGAATCCATTAAGTCCTCATGTACACGAAATCCATGAGTATTCGAAATACTAGTACACGAAATGCCCAAAGTACACGAAACACCCAAAGTACACGAAACCTGATGTACTCGAACTGCTATGTGTATTCGAACTAGGGTACACGAAAGCACCGTATTCGAACTTCTTGTACTCGAAATGCTCTACTCGAAATGACCATACTCGAAATTCTAAGTATGATTTCGAGTACCCTTTGTGCAGGATTTCGTATACTCGTTACTGTTGTCTTTAAACATCTCAGAAATTCATCTAAGACCTTGGGGAGCTAGTTCTAGGTTCCTTATGTTGTTACCAACGTATTGGAACCTTAAAGTTATGAACTTTATGCATAAAGGTGTGAGCTTTATGCATAAGTTCACCCTTTGTTTAACCATCCTAACTTTTGTATAAAAATCCAGCTTTCTATACATGAATCACTTACTTGAAGGTAGCTGATCCTCCTGGTAGAATCCCGTGCGTTTCCTACTTCGTTTGGTCGATCAAAGTTTGATTCTTGAAATTCTTGGACTTAAACTTCGTGTACTCGAGAGCAGATGAGCTTCCAGCCAAAGGTTCGCACATTTCCCAAGGCACTACTATTTATAGGAAGTGTCTTGTACTCGAAATTATGGATTTTCGAATACAGGCTTCGAGTACAGTGTACTCGAAATCCCAATGTCGAGTACACGAACCCGCAGCCCCAATTTGTTTATTTTTCGTCTATCTTACTTCGAGCTTGTTATTCGTTACCCATTTGTAAGTTCAAGTAACTTGTATTAAAATTTCGGGATGTTACAATTCTCAAATTGGTACCCACAACCACCTTTTTTCAACCAAAACTCACCCGCCTGTGACAACATTTCTGAGAATCAACCGGATCCCGATGTTGACGTGGTTCCGGAAACACAACCCAACGCCCAACCGGCTTCATCGCGTCGTAGGCACCGACGAAAAGAAGTGCCTGAAAAAACAACCAAACCGACCATTACTCGATGGTCGGAATCTGAGGAAGTGGCACTAGCTCGTGCCTACATTGACGTTTCCGAAGACCCGTTGGTTGTAAACAACCAAACGAGCTCAGATTTTTGGAGACGCGTGAGACACCAGTTTTTTTCGGCAATGGGTCGTGGTTCCTACCGGACGAACGACATGATTTCCGACAAATGACGCGACTTACAACGTAAAGTAGCGAAATTTAACGGCATATGGGTTCAACACCACAACAACCGTAAAAGTGGTGAGAACGACGAATCGGTCATGAACGAGGCGTTGATGACCTACGCACAAGAAACCGGGTCATTTGCTCATATCGCGCCGTGGCAAGTTATGCGGAAATCAACCAAATGGCATCCCGTCCCGAAGTTACAAACTTCGAAACGGACGAAGACGTCATCGTCCGGAAAGTACACGGCCACTCAATCCGACTCAATCGGTCGATGTTTCGTTAACTTAAACGAGTCGGATGAGGAAGTCGAAATGGACATGCCCCCACCAACCTCTCCTCAACGTCCGCCTGGTCGAAACAACAAGGGTAAACGACCACAAGCCTCGTCTTCAACCGATTACAAAGACACGTTGGAGACCATCTCCGACTCGTTGCAAAAATTTGTCAACATACAGGAGCAAAAACAATACAACAATGATATGAAATTGTTGTGAACTCCAATCGATCATTTAACCGGTCGTGCTCGTGAAATAGCCGAGAAGACGAAGGAGCGGATTATGAAGAAATATAATATGGATTAATTTTTTTATGTATTTTTTTTATTATGTAATTTTTTTTATTATGTAATTTTTTTAGTTTTATTTTGTAATTTTATATATTTTTTAATTATATTATGTCTTTTTTAAATTTCATTTTTAATTAAAAAATAAAATTCAAATAATAAAATATTGAAAAAGGTGATGAGGACATGGAGTGATGGGGAAGTGATGGATAACATAGGAAAAGATGATGTTGGGTGATAAGGGGGTGAGGGTGTTGTTGATTATGTGGCGCCTACGTGGAGTAATGGAGGCGACTTGCATAACACATAGCCTAATAACAATATTAATAATATTAATATTATAAATAAAAATACTTTAAGACAATTGTCTTTATTCTAGCTCATATATTTTTGTTGTTTCTTTTTTCTATTTAATTATCATTTATTATGAATTATATATATCTATAATAAATTCGGTCTAGGCGGCGTCTAGGTGTTATGCGCTCTTTCACTGTGTCAATTTTGCCATAGACGGCCTAATCAAAAAAATTTTTTTGACTTTTCCTAGTAAAAAGAGACCATATCTATGATTATTTAGACATTTTTAACCCAAAATCTTTAATATGTCTCTGAAAGATCATATCCAGTCACTTAACATCGAAATTCATCTCTAAACTTTCAACTTGATGTTTAAGTTTGAACTTTGAGGTACTTGAATTAGTATGTTTAAGTTTATTTTTAAATTATTTAAAGTATTATATTGAATTATTGATATTGATGTGTGTGTGTATAATATATACTTATAAAATTATATATAAAAATTTCAATTACCTTAGCACCGATTAATCCATAAGCGGTACCTCACCGTTTGACTAGCTTCTAGTGACTTCTAAAAAGCATGTGTATAATATACACACTTATTCAGTCAATACAATACAATACAAAGGTTATTAGAAAACTGTTTTTTTATTAAAAGTACAAGACTCAAATCCTATCAGGTATCATGTGCATAGTTAAAAGATTATAAAAAAAAAAAAGAAAACAATTTTGTCAAGTACATGTTATTAGGTAAGCAAGTCAAGTAAACAGATGTATCATCAAATCTTATACTTATCCCATATGTATATAACATTAAAAAGTAATTTTGTCCAATTTTTTAAACGACAACAGTTGGCACGTATTTGAAGAGAAGCTCGTACATCAGTCAATCTATCTATTTCTCACCAGCTCAGAGTGAAACTCACCATTGAAAAAATACTCATGTTCATCTAGGGCAATTGCTACCAAAGAAACTCGAACTTAAGATCTCTTATAAGATAATTCAAGAGTACGAATAGGCTAGTAGCCTTTTGTTGAGTTTTAAGTATACCATAAATTTTGATTTTAGGCTACGTGTTATTGTGGTGATCCGGGCGTGAGGGACCTCGGTCACGCCCCCATAGTGCCCTATCCCCACTACACCCTAGGTGTGACCGGGCATGACCCAAGGTGTCGTGATGGTGGTTACGAGAAGGAAGCACTCGACTGTGTAGGGAAGGAGCTGTTGGCAGGGACGAATCTTAAGAAGGGCCCGTGGGGGCCCCGCCCCTCTGTTTTTCGGTCAGGAGGGTTGATTTAGTAGTATTTCGTCGAAAAATCCTTCGGTTTCCTCCGTTTTCTTCCTAAAAAAATCCTTCGGCCCCCTCCGTTTTCTTCCTAAAAATCCTTCGACCTCCTCCGTTTTCTTCCTAAAAATCATTCGGCCCCCTCTGTTTTCTTCCTAAAAATCTTTCGGCCCCCTTTGAGCTTTTTTCAAGCTCTGTCACTGGCTGTTGGAGAGGGAGGCATGAGAAACTGATATGGATACGTACATATATGTATTGAAGAGGAAGTTTTAATTATTATGTAACGCCTACGTGACGTCTATGTAGAGAAATGGAGGCTTTAACACTACACATAGCCTTATTCTGATTGTCTTAATCTCATAATCAAGCAGGCGACACTCTCAGCTTTCACCTTCAAGATCGTTGTAATTGTCAGAGTAAACTAATTAAACACACCGCCATACGCCAATCATAATCTTTCTTGCTAGTTGCTACCACCACCCCTCTCTCAAATCATGTTACCAACTTGCCCAGGTCCTTAGTTTAGATATTTTTTGAATTATTTTCTTTAAATTTTACTTTATGATTTGATTATTTGTTTAATTTTATGAATGTTAGATTGTTGGTTATTTCCAAAATGCTTAGATTGTTGGTAAAATATATTTAAATGTTATGTTAGTTTGTTGAATAATGGTATGTTACTTTGTTTTAATAAATATATGACAATACATTTCTCCTTACAAATCAATCATCATTTGATGCAATGGCTCTTGTAATCTTCTAGAACATTTAAAACAATTGTCACTTTACACTGATGTTGATACTTTCAATTATGATATGTTATATTGATCATTTACATGAGATAACACTAATCTATTCTCTTTACAAATAAATCGTGGTGTAAGGTTTAAGAAGCTTTAGAAATGGAAAGATTAGATATGTTGATATGATAGAAGGTAATGAAATAGATGAAAAAATCAAGGAATAAGAGTATAAGACTATGTAGATTGGGTACCCATGTACTATCATTTTTAAGATTGTTGTCAATGACTTAAATTTTGGGCTTAGAGCATTCAGAAATGATAGAGGTGTCATCGAGTATAGTATGTTTGTTATCATAAACTAAATAAGATATGTATATATATCCAACGATAATAATACCCGGTGAATGTTACTCGTAGCATAATTATTCATAGGTTTGAAATAGACATGACAATCTTGACCCAAACAAAAATAAATAAGTTAGTTTGAGTGGATAATTATTGTATTTTGAGTTTAATAGGTAACATCATAACATAGCAATTGGTTGAGATTTATAATACCTTAACATAATACGAATCAATATAAATAACCTAAAGGAGGCAATGTTTCACGTATGTTGTATTAACCAGGCCCACCGGAGACATCCCCCCCCCCCCCCCCACCCCCGGATGCGCGGAAACACAGAGGAATAGGTAAACCCCCCCCCCCCCCCCCCCTAATTGAGAAACCTAGGATACACCTCAGGATCGTCATATGGGTTAGGTGTCCTCCAACTTGACCTCAACGGGAGCAGAACCCACAACATCAAAATGAAAGGTTGAAGCTCTACCAATGGGTTAAGCAATGGTTGACAACCTAAAACATATGTGAATAGAATTGATTCAAACAATTAAGAACTATCAACAATATATTTGATGAGAAAAACATCAAAGATTATTAAAATAGAATATATGTTTAACTACAACTAATCTTAACTTGAACTTAATTGATGTTTTTTAAAAAGGAAAATTTAGACCCAAACTAATTTTACTTAAAACTCATTCTGACGCATATCCATCCTGACCCATTACACAACCAGATGCAACCTGTTCATTTTACTTTACTAGGTTTATTTTAGTCTAGAAGGGTAGGATATAAGCAAACATGACCTCTATATCTAAACAAAAAGATGCTTATAGAAAGACCTTTAGTCTAAAAACAAACAAACAAACACAAACATAAATAATCTAAGGTGTATATAGAGCATGGAGAGTTATTGTTGAAAATTTATTTGAAGTCCCAAAAGTCTTCCAATATTGTTACCAAGAACTAGAAGAAATAGTGGTCCCACAAAAAGATAACTTGAATAAGCTAGCCAAACAATGAAAAATAAAAGAGCCTACTTATTGATCCTTTACTTAGATGACCATGTTGTTCAAGTGCAAATCTATTTGAGGAAGTGTAAAACAACAAAATTGTGATGCCTTAGAAGGATTTATGGATTATGATTTTGATCCTTTGTTGGGAGGCAATAAATGTTTACTATTGTGGAAGTTGAACATGTAGAAGATGAGACACTTAGGGCTAGAATATGAAATATATATTTCACACATATAACATGTGATTCTTCCTGAATTGACACGAACCCAACTTATTTAGCTAAACGGGTTTGCAAGACCAACCCGAACCTGACCCGAACTCGTTCATACTAAACCAAAAATTGTGATTTTCATGTTAGGTTCGTGTCACATTTTTATGTATGTCAGAAATTTACACCCCTGAGTTTAACTAAAAATTAATTTCGAATCTCTGTAAAATGTATTCAAATGCGAAAAAGAAAACGGGTTTCATTAATAGTTAACTAAATCAATTTTGTGAAAGTAATGGCATTCTCCATCATAATCATATACCCCACGACGTAATGTTATTATTGAAAGAAAACACATGCATTTGTTGAATGTTGCTAGATCTTTCTTATTTCAAACATCATGTCAATATGACTTAGGCCTGTTTGGTAGCCTCTTAATCCCGTTCAGAGGCTACCTCTTAATGGTTTATTGCATCTGAATGGTTAAAAAGTATCCTTAAGTATGAATGGTTAAGAGGTTGGCAATGGTTCATAACCTCTGAATGGTTAAGAGGTAAACCCTAAGTCTGAATGGTTAAGAGGTTATGAACCATTCAGAGGTAACCTCTTAATGCCATTCAGATGCAAACAAACAACTCCTTAGACTTGCCATTTTGTTTGAGAGAGTGTCGAATCACAAGAAACTGTGCACATGCACATTGAGCCCAATTAACAAGTAGCAGACCCATTCACAAAGGACTTAGGGGCATAACAGCTTCGTTATTTGGTTGATAAGATAGACACTAATAACTTGCATGCTTTATCTTGATTTCATTTAAATTTGCCCCTATTTTTTGCTCTTTAATCAAGTCCTCCATCACTGTCCAAACCAATTCACAAACCAATCCACAATCAAAGCTCTGTTCATTTCATAATTGTAGCTTTTCCATGTATAGTTTTTGCCCCTCTTGTATTTAATTAGGGTTTACTTATTATGTGAAAATAACATTAAAAGTGTTAAGATGATTAACTTCAAACAACAACTATGAGTTGGGGACTCCTTCGGAGCAACCTTCCAGGGGTAAGGCTTGTGTTCATCCTTCCCTCCCAGATCCTACTGAAAAGTGAGAATATACTGGGTTGGGAATATACTGGGTAAGTTTGTTTTTTTTTTGTATTTATTTAGGTTTGTATCCATTGTTTTACAAGATCAATAAACCAAAAACATATTAGAAGTGATACCATCTTTTTGAGTTTCTGACCCACCTTCCATGCTATCCAATTTGAGTTTCGAGCTATCTGAGCCCTCCTTAGCATGCCTCCTTTCTCCACATCATCCCCAACAACCTATCATAGCCAAAATGCACCACCATGAACCAAAGTTCGAGCCTGTAAAATTAAAGTGTTGCGACTCTTAGTCTCTTAAGGTAAAAAAATGCACCACCACAAGCCAAAGAACACGACATGTGAGCGAAATTTATGTGTTTTAACTCTCAAGGTAAAAAGCTTGAACCGTAAAATATTCATGTTCAACAAAAAGTCTTTTTAGTGGAGTAAGAGGCTAGTAGTTGCATTTATTTCCCTTCTGCATTTTCCCTTCATATGCAAGTAATATTAGGTTTAGTTATTTCTTTGGCTTTAAATAGCCCAGTGTGTGTTTCTTTCTCTTTTTTTACAGCAAACACCAGGTCATCAAAAATCACCATTGACCACCCTTTCGCCTAAAAAACAAAAACAAAGCATGATAATTTGACCCACCTGTTCAAAAGAAAACCCATAACAGGAAAACCCTTGGCTGAACCAAGAGCAATTTTTTTGCTTTAGGTGAAACTCCAATCCAAGACCTTCTATAAGAGAAGTTAGGCTACTGCTAAGCTGAAAGCCCTTTGGTAAGTGTCTTTTTCTACCAAAGCATAAATAAAACAAATTAAAGATTTAAAGTCCAGACTTATCTCAAAATTCTGTTTCGGTTGCCAAAAGGATGCATAACATTAACATAAAAATAATAATAATAACAATAATAATAAAAATAAAGAAAAATTAATAATAAATGGATACACTATACATGGAAATCACTCTGAAAATATACATATACTCAGCAACCTGTCTCTAACTCATAGTTCAACACGCTTTACATCCATTACAACTAATCGTTCAAAGGAACTATAAAAAGCACAAAGACGATTATGAGGAGATCCAAAACAAACCCCTTCAAGCCTGCATCCATATTAGTATTCAATTTAATTATAAAAATATAATGCATCTTTGTAACAAAATTAAATTATTATTTATACTGTTTTAGGGGAAAGTAACGCACCAGGGTATACTGTATCCGATGTTGGTAGTGCAGGCAATGACATCTCTAGCAAAAATTTAGAGGAAATTAATCAAATATGTTGGGTAAAAAATTCTAAAAATTACCCAAAGTGCATGTTTTATGTAACTTTTAATACATAAAACGTACTAAATCATATTTAATCTACTTTGTAACAAAATCATATTCTACACTGTTTACCTAAAACAATGCCAGTCCCAAACCGCCTTGACTCCATACAGAAGATTACAGTTATACAGTTTTGATTTGTTATTCAACAATAATCACTTAAAAAAGAGTGTTTCATGTCAACAAAACACACAACTCGTATCAATCCATACAAAAGATGGCCTATTTTGAGATAAACCCATGTAACCCATGTATTTTATAAAACATAAAATGCCGGTCATCATATATTTACACTAGTTACTTTAAACAGTGTTTCTGGTCAACCCAGCCCCTCAGTTCTGGCAGTTATATTTACTTGGATGCATTATTTAGTGGATTACCAGGAGCACAAAGAGAGAAGGATGACATAGATGATGATGTAGGCCATGGAGCAGCAATATTGTCACTTAAATCACATGTAAAACTGAACCCACTTGTATTATCATACACCACATCTGCAGGTAAACTTCTAAGTAGACAGCCTGCATGTAAATTGAAATCATAGATTAAAAAATGATATGCCAAATTATAATAATTCCATGGTAAACATCCTAAAATTTTGGGTTGTGATGATATTTGTATGCAACAAAACTGCTTTGGTTCTTATTCAGATTTACAAAATGAAAATCAAACACATAGGAACCAAGGGTACTCATAAAGAGCTGAAACTGACAAGACCGTCCAAACTGAAGCAAAACAGCTAGTTCTGCAGATTTGAGATTTAAACGGTTTGGTTCATGGTTAACAATGGTTTAGCAGTTCAGTTTACAGTTTGAAACTTGAAAGCTATATACCTTTATTACTTATAGTTAGAATATGCAGTTATGCATGTGTATAATATCCATGAAGGATCTTTAACATTTTTAAAATTATTTACAAATTAACTATTTTAAGCTTTTTATATAGAAAATAAACTGGCTCAAACCACCCACGCTATCAACCTAGATCGTTTTGGGCCTTTTGGCTGGTCCAGCTGAGTCGCGGACCCAACCAACCTGACTGGTTTGGGTTTGGATATTTTGAAACTGTAGTTATGGGTTCAGACGTGAACTTTTGTCAAAACCCACCAAACCGAACCGTGAACGCCCTTAATTGGAACCACATATCCTGCATTTCCATGATAGCCCAGTCCACAATACTCATGTTCATAGTGAAAATGAAAATTTAGCATTTTATTAAGAAATTGCAGAAAAGCAAGGAACATCACCTTCTTCTCCATAAGCTACTTCAGCCCAGAAATCATTGTTGCATACACAACAAAAAAAACATATCAGATGAGTTCCAGATAATTAAATTAGCATCAAATGCAGAATAACAAACTTCTAGAGATACCTAGACCTATTTAACTATAAATTGGTCTTTAGGTTATGTTTTATCTCAACAGGTTAAGTTCAGGAACTGACTATAATAATAAAGCAAATCAAATATTTCAATTCATAAATAACTACATTTTGTAATAATGTGCTAACATATCACATTTAGTAATTACTGGTAGAAATTGAAATATATATATATATATATATATATATAGGGATTGTATCATATGACAACCTTAGAGAGTTAACTCTTAAAACCATTTCTAGCCATCCATTTTAAATCCTAAACAAAATGTTTAATTCACATTAAAGTTGAATAGAAAAATGGGTTTAGAATAAAAAAAACAAATATAATGTGGTTTAACATGAACCACGCTTTTTTTTTCAATATTTAAAATGGGCGGCCACAAATAAGTTTAAGAATTAACTCTCTAAAACTGGCTTATCACAGGAAATAATTCCTACATATATATATATAGGTAAAAAAAAGTGAGTGCAAGTGGGCCCAAGTACACAACCCATTTTGACCTGGATTAAACAGTTAGCATATTAATGGAAACTCATTGGCCCATTATTCAATCATTTCCACGAAGTTTTTTACCTTGGAGGCTAAAATCTTTCAGGTCAACATCACAAAGCTCATAAACATCTGCTAGTACTCCACCCTTCCGTAGCATTGACCCCAAAAATGATGCACAAAGTATTGCTTGTTTATTTGTAATCAACATTTGCCTTTGTACTCTCGCAATATATGTATTCAATGAGCTACAACATGACAGACTTGGAGCAGCAACATTCTTACAAGCTTTTATCACTTCAACTGGCTCCTTCATTTCCAATGGGCAAACTGGATACAAACCATATTAATCAACAAATGGTCACAAGAAAGTTATATTTTTAATTAGAAAAATATAATACATCAATGTGTAACTGTACCTTTGTTAACTTTACAGGCAGATAATATTCTAAAAGAAGTATCTGCAGCATCTGATGGAAGTTTTCTTGAAAGCCATGAATGCACAACCCCTTTGCAGTCGTTTAAAACGTCAACATGAGTAGATAAACCCGTGTTCATATTCTCATCAACCATTGTTTGTGATGAAGAAATTTGAAATGCAGCTTCCATAATTGCTGGTTGACAAACTGATCTGCAGCATTCTTTAAGAGGATCAATTACACTACAAGCATCCAATAATTTACTCGTGTTTACTATTTTCTCAAAGGTATTTATATCCTTCACAGGACATGAGCCACCAGTTAAATTTGATGATTTATAAGAGCACATTAATGCGATCGAGCTGTTTGCGCCTTTGCTTGCTAAAACTTCCACAATATCTGAGAAACAATCATCAGCAGTGGTGGCATTTTGCAGAGCTAGACTATCAGAATTTTTACTAAAATGCCCCTGAAATATGTGAAGTGAACTAGCGAGTTGTGGGCAACATATTACATTTCCTACATATGATGCTAAAAGTACAGAACAGTCTGATGCTGTTTTGTCCATGATGTTTGAAATAGAAGAGAAATTAAACGGGCATCTACCCGTTAATACTGGTTTGTATGTTTTTGGAATGAAGGGGTACATTGGTGGTAATATCTTCCCAAGATAGGGGTAATTTGGTAAAACTGAAGGTGATATATCAATAGGCTGGAAGATTCCAGAACTAGGAAGGCTGACTAGTTGAGAAGTGGAGGGAAGCTCATCAGCAATTACATTTCGGGAATTAGATACTAAGATAGTGAAAAGAAAGATGTGAAAACACAATGAACCTGCAATTAGATATAATTTTGTTAGGAAATAATTAATATTTCTCCAAATCATGAAAGAAAAATTTAATATTATTAAACAAGATACCCTCGAGTGAGGCAGCCTTTACAAAATCCATAGCTTAACTATCCTTCTGGGAACATGAATACCCCATAAACGTTTTAGCACTGTAAATGAAAAATCCAGATGAACTTTCTAAAATCCCAATAAAATACAATCTCAACATATTTCTGTTGACAAAATAATTTCAATTCTGATATGAAATCCATACATAGTGACTTATGGTGGTCTAGAAGTAAATATAATTATTTCATATATTATCATTATGTTTAAACAAAATATCACAATTATCTTGAGATAAACTAAACAAAGAGGTGAGGAGGTGCTTAATATGCAGTTGCTTAAACAAGCCTACCCACTGCCCAAGAATAATATTTATGAAAATTGATTTCTAATACTAATCATCAACAAGTTGGCATGTTCAAACAGCAACAAACTACAAGCAAATTTCAAAATTTACGTATTCCCTTTAAATAAGTTCCTAGATAGCAGCTTCCAGAAGTAACACAAAAAAAAAGTAGAATGTCAAAAACAACTATAGAGATAAGCATTTAATCATGGAGAGAACAAAAGCTACCAGGAGCCTAATTTTTTTTAAAGGTGTAAGACCCTTTAAAGCTCTTTCCTTGTTGCCTCAAGCTTACTTTTTGTAACCAAGGACCCTAGTGCATAGTGGTTCTACTCAATATTCAAGAATCTAACAAATCATATGTCTCATGTATAATGAACCAAAGAAAACCATTGATTGCTTATACATGTGCAGATTTCAAACGGTTCAACGGTTTGCATATGGTCATTGCTGAGCTGGGGGAAGATGTATTTTCCCCCTTTTAGTCCAACATCATGTCCCCAAGGCGGAGTCTCGTCATCTAAAAGAAAAAAAAATAGTGTGCAAACATCATCAAAATTTTACTCTGCCTACCATAGCATTAGCAGCAACAATATAAGCTATAATTCAAGTTCTCTATATTATAAAACCTCATAAACATCTAAAAATGATTCAAAGCATCTTTTCTAACAACTTTTCGGTCCATTTCATCCATCCAAGCAAGATCCATCTTACAATTTTCACAAGCCAAAAATTACACATTTTCCAGTTCTCTATATTATAGAACTATGAGGTGTCGCTGTGTGTTCTTAAGATGATATCAACATCCTCAATCTAAGATATGAGCTACCAATCAAGCAACTTGTTGCCGCAAACAGAACAAAACCCAAAAATAAAATATCAAAAATACAAACAAAAATTAAGATCATAAACACAAAACCAACAGCAATAGCATGTAATCACACACCTAGAGATGTTGATAGGATGAAGTGTGATCTCAAGAAATTCGCTGCAAATTGTCCAGTCCAAGTGACTATAGTAATCCAGATCCTTCTTTGTCATTTATTTACAAACCTTTTTTAGGGTTTCTTGTTGGGAAGATGTCTGCTAGCAATAGAAGATGAAATCAGAGACCATTTTAGGGCATTTTATGGATGATTTAGGAGAAAGACAGAACCCTAAGTTGAAGTGTGTATGTGTGTGTTTCTAGTGTGAGAAAAAGTGCTTGAAAAGCTGAATGATGATTGGGGAGTGTGTGTGAGAGAGAAACGGTGGAGTGTCGTTTGTTGTTACGCTGCGGCCTGTGGGTGCATTGGGCAGCCTTTATTGTTTTTGGATTTTTCTAAAGGGGCCTCAACTTGACAATGTGTTGTAGATTTAAGTCATATAAAGCATACTCTTATGTGTTAGTTTGATTTTTTCAAAAAACTTTCTATGGTCTCTTATGTATGTGTCGCGCGGACACGGGTAGAGGCTAGAAGTATACAGCTTGTTTTTTTTCTCGAAGACATTTCACTAAAAAAGGTATGTTCGTCCTTTTCTTGACGTGGACGTGAACCAAACCCTTCTCACCTTTTCTCACATCTTCCACCATCTGCCTCATCCCCTTTGATAGAACCCTTCCACCGTCGTCGCCCCTCCACCTCTCCCTTCCACTGTCGTTGCCGACCGCCGCTCCCTCCAGAGCAGTCGCCCTCAATTGATGTAACACCCAAACCTTGCACACGATTACACGTGTCCCATTTTAGGTCCCAGATTAAACTTTTTCTTAAATCATTTTCGGAAGCGTGAAATTGACATTTCATAAGTTAAACACACTTAATTTCAATCATTTACATTTTTGATTAATAAAAACTAGTGTGTTTAAGTTTATTACCACCAAAGATTTACATAACGTTTGGTTCGGCTTCACAACGTGCCCGATCTGATCGCCCGACGCATATCTATCTTTGACCTGTAACATCACATATAAGCTCACAATTAGTTCAAATGAACTAAGTAAGTAACCCCAATGGTTTCTCAACAACAAAATGTATAAATACATTTTTTTCACAATCAATATTCAAACTGAGTCATTTCTATTCGAATTGACTCTCACCAGGTAATAATATCACATTATCAATCATCAACTATTGCTCACAATAATTTAATCAAAATTACACTATGGTGTTCACATTCCTGTACTTCCACCATAGCTATTTGTCAGCACATATGACTATTCACACATTTGTGATATCATAAATAATTCAAGTCTTAAGATGTTCACCCACCGGTACTTCCATCCAAGACAATTGCCAGCACCTCTGGCTATCCACCATTGTGGAGTCATATTTATTAAGTCTAAGATGTTCACCCACCGGTACTTCCATCTAGACAATTGCCAGCACCTCTGGCTATCCACCATTGTGGAGTCATATTTATCAAGTCTAAGATGTTCACCCACCGGTACTTCCATCTAGACAATTGCCAGCACCTCTGGCTATCCACCATTGTGGAGTCATATTTATCAAGTCTAAGATGTTCACCCACCGGTACTTCCATCTAGACAATTGCCAGCACCTCTGGCTATCCACCATTGTGGAGTCATATTTAATTCAATTCCCGAATTAACCGGTTAGCCACACATTTGTGGTTCAACAATTTAGTTCCCGGATTAACCGGTTAGCCACACATTTGTGGTTCAACAATTTAGTTCCCGGATTAACCGATTAGCCACACATTTGTGTTTCAACAATTTAATCAATTTCACCGGCTCATCCGGCTAAATTTTAATGCATTTATATTATGCACACCACACAAGCATAACATTTGTTTTGAAACTAATAATGCCTTCTCAAAGGTCTTATAATTTCATTAGATTCATTAATCAAGTTATGCCCCATTATTTTATAAACACCAAATCATATTAATCAATCACCGGGTCATCCGGTTATTCTAATGCAAATATATTGCATAGACGTTTCCCATTGAAACTTAACAAACACAAACTAAAGGATTTCTCATCCCATAGTTTCAATCACAAATTTAACATTATTCACATATATCAAATACGCAAGTAGACTCTTTCTATTACTTATATGTAATGTTACAGTAAGTTGGGTAACTTACCTGGTTCAAGCGGTTGTTCACTTCCTACAACCTCTTTTCCACTTCTGCGGCTTATCCCTTGACTTTCACCGTCAATACCTAGTTGCATATTCACACATATACAACTATACTCAATACATATAACACATATAATCAAGTTCAACGCACTTGACTGGTTTGACTTTCTCAAAGTCAATTTATCACATAATTGACTCTATCTTACTATCTTTAGCAAGTTTTAGTCAATTATCACAATTAATCACATTTTATGCCTCTGTTAGGCAATTTATCAAATAACTGATGTTCATTATATTAGTTACGATCTTTAATCACTTTTATTGTTTAATTTTTATTTAAGATCATAACTATTAATAATTTTAACATCAATTCATCATAATCATCGTTTAATCCATGTATCATAATCCATATTTCATTTAAAACCATAATCTACCCATTCCTACTAGTTATCACACCATGATATGGGTTTCATAACAACCGGACATTATCCCGGCTTCAAAACGAAGATTTCACCATCAAAACAACAAATTTATTCGTTTCTAACAATCCCTAGTTATCAACTAGGCAATAATCAATACCCATAATCATAGTATTACAATCAAAACTAAGTTTAATCCATACAATATTAAACTAGTAGGATAAAACGAACCGTTACCTAATCTGACGGATATTCAGTTACAAAACAACGATCGGGGCTTGAAAACACGATCCTTGGTGAGATCTATGACTTTTAATGGCTTCAAAATGGAGTTTGGAGGCTTAAAATTGAGTTTTGGTCGTCTGGAAGTCGTAGGATGTCGAGATAGATGAAAAAAAAGTGTTTCTGGACGAAAATCTGATCTTATACTCATCCACCGCCTCAAATCAGTCCCGGGCGCATCGCCCCGGCTCGGCGTGTGGCTCGGGGCGTACCTCCCCACGGGATTTTGTTCAAATTTTTGATTTTCTTGTTTTCACGATTCCGGGAGCATACGAACTCCGTTTTGCGCACGGTTTTCGCCCACGTTCATCATTTTTCGCATACTATCAACCTCTAATAACCAAAATTGCTAAATCATCATGGATCTCTAGAACGATCACATGTGCTCTTGCCATTAATGACGTAATTCTTACATATTTTCAAATCACAACAACCACAATCGTTCAATTAACGATTATTCACAATACATTTCATTATTAAAACCCGGTTGTTACAATTGACCGTCGTCGCCGATCGTCGCTCCCTCCAGAGCCGTCCCTCTAAAGCCGCCGCCCCCTCCACCTTACGACTCACAGTCGACCTCGACTTCGTACAACCCTCGCACTCGACGAGGGTTTGTCGGTGACGGTCGGGAAATCGCCGAGGGTCTTCGTCAAGAGTCGGAGCCGCCGAGGGAGCAGGGAAGTCAACGAGGGTTTGGGGAAGAGTTTTTTTGTTTGAAAACCTTTTAAAAAACAAGCTCTCTTCTTGTAGAGGTTTGGTTCATCTCTTCTTCTACAGATGTCTGCAGATGTGGTCCGCCGTCCGCAAGACTGCAGACATTTTACCTCCTAAAAAACAAACACCACCTTACACAAATGTGTAACGTTAGACTGTATACATTTTATATCACAAAGTGATTCAACTCTTGCGTTAGATGGGAGCTAAGTCAAACGTTAGATACGTTATTTTTATCTTTCCTTTAAAGTTTTAACTTTTAAACGGTCCCCCAAATCGGTTTTATGATGAAACGAATTGATTTGAAAACTAGAAGGAATCAAGTTAAACAAAGTCAGATTGGTTTAGCTCAAGCTAAATATATTTATAAACCGAACGAAAATGGTAAGATTTGTTGACCCAAATAGTACTATCAATAACTTACTTTAAATGTAAACCAAAATTAAAATATATTTAGAACATGTCATAGTTCTCATGCATCACATAAAATCTCAAATATGTATAAAGCACAAATATAAGTCCAACTCATAGTGTATAAAAAAATTTGAGCATATTTTTACCCTGAGTTTGACAAATATTAAGTTTGAAACTCAAAGTATAAATCTCACAATCTCCCACAAACTACAAATAATATCATACACAAGTCGCAAACTAGTCTAGTAGAAGGGTCGGTTCAATACTAATAGTCTTCCAACTATGTTTCTTATCTCATGTCAATGTCCAATCATATATTCATATCTAATTTAATTTGTTAACTCAAGTTAGTACTAAAATTATGTCACGTACAAAAACAAGCATTTATACTTTAAGTTCATGATGTCATTTTAAAGAAAATTCTAATATATTTTGTGACTAGTTTAAGGGTCACAAACATTTTTATTAAACCATGAAATTTTTATCACAATTAATATCATATTTTAGCATTACACCCATGTAACAAATATATTTTATAACATGGTTATGTGGGTTCAAAGTTTTATACAAATTTGGTTATCACAACAACAATTTTTTCCACACATGCCTATCTTGTGCTTACTTTTAAAGGGATTGAATCCTTTATAGATTTGATTAGGATCAGTAAGATTTGAAAGTTAAGACATAGAGCTAAATCTAAGATCAAGAATCACTTAATTTGGTTAACTATTGAGTGAGACATTATCGTTCAAAGTTCGTACAACAATTGGCCAATCTACATGTACCTAATGTGTCTTACTAGAATTGACCAGAAATAAGGTCAATCAATCAAAGTTACCATCAAAGTCAAAGTTTAGTCAAGTTAAAACCAAATCAAACAATGCAAGTCAAAACCAAGTCATGTCAATCCAAATCAAGTCAAAATCATGTCAAATTAAGTTAAGTCAAAATAAAATCACAATGGATGTCATAACCAGTCCTAGAACACATGTTATGACTATGACTAGTTGGTTGATGTGTATGACCAAACTCCATTGCACGGTTTATATATGAAATATACAACTCCATGTGTTTGTATAGTATGTTTAAGATTCGGCTTTTATGGATACATTCATATTATGTCATTACTTCAATAATTATTTTGCATCATATCATTTATGTTATTGTTGTTATCCGAACCTTTTTATTCGTGCTAGACATTCAATTCATCTATAAACTCTTTGTTCAAAATGGGTTCAGATGTTACATTGGGTGGGTTGTGAAGAGAGAATAGTTATGCTTTAGGACTTCACCCGATGAAGATTATTGTATTTATAATATACAAATAATGTGCATTGACCTAGTGTTTTAACAATCTTTTCGTATTGTACCTCTAACACTTAACTGATGGAATCATGATTGTATTTTGATCATCATGTAACAATAACAAGTCATCCCAAGAAAAAATCGGTATGACAACCACTTTAACCCATAAATTCCTTGAGTTTCATCTTCGAATCATCTTAACCATTAATTTCTTTTAACTAGTGATACACACTCCTCATAGTCTTGGCAAAACTCAATTTGATTTGAATAACCTAGTTTTTTTGTCTTTGTAGTTATGAGAATAATGTATAAAGGATAAACTATGCTTTTCAAAGTATAACAAACTAAACTTCAAATATAACCAATGTTTGTTAAGTTTGTCATTTGATGTTGCACCCTTATAAATGTAGGAGGTCATTCATAAGATAAATATAAATCACTTTATAAAAGAAAATTATTATATAATACAATTTTCAGTTACTTTTCATAATTTACATCCTTTGTTGAATCCCGTACAACCACTATCCAGAACCGCCTCAAAAGACTTACGCAACTCCAGAATCCTTTTTCACAAAACTTTAATTGTTTCCAAATTTTCACTTACGAACTTGAACTTTAGACTCTTATTTTTAAATATCTCTCACACTTTAGTTAAATATTTTTAATGTTTACATGTTTTTAACATGTTCTTATGCTATCGGATAATAGTCATGATTATGTTAACTTGATTGCAATTACCTCACGAATGTTTATATAAATTTCGAATCCAAATGGTCGCAGAAATTTTTCGCATTATTCAAAGGTTTATAACGTGCCCGTACATTATAGAGAAATTTTGTGTGTTATTCAAAATTTATAACATGTCCTTACATTATCGACTATTTGTATCATTTATATCATTTTGGTCGTAACTAGTTTACAAACAATTTAAATTTAATAATAATAATTCAACTAATAATAGAATTTAAAATATACTAATAATTAATAATATTAATAATTAAATATTCCTAAATGGTTAAATAATAATACACAAATAATAATAATAATAATTAGAAAATGTAAAGTTTTTTTATGGTTTGCTTTTTTGATTTACCAATACATGCTTATGTTTTGTGTTCATACTTCTTAGGAGTATACTATCATGATCGAATACTAATGTCGGCCGAGCGAACACATTTACAACAACTACCCTTTAGGCTTTTACGTCAGTGTGACAATACGTATTTGCGTTTTGATATACGAAATCGTGGCAGAGTACCCGCGATACCGTGCGGAAAACCCACCAGTTACAATACAAAATATAAATCAAAAGTGTGAATTGCAAGTACTAACGTATTTTGAAATAAATTAAATACAACATAAGATGATAAAACATAAACAAATTGGGTGTTTGTGGCTAATTCATAGGGGCGTGTATTTTCGACACGACACGAACCTAGCACGAATTTTTTGGGCTAGGGTTTTAGCTAAACATGTTCGGTTCAATTTCAGGTCAAAACCGTCAACCCAATTATATAAATGGATCAGGTTTGGGTCAACCCATCAGGTTGGCGAGTCGACCTGTTTATTTTAAAAAAAACATATATTATGATATTCAATATTTAATTTTAATATATTTATATTCTGATTATAGAATTACCAACAAAAAAAATGTTGAAAATTAAATGAATTATGAACAAGATTGAAAAACAACATATTTTAATTGAATAATGCTTTTATTTTATTTTGAAAACCAATGTATTTTACACAATCTGATGTATTTTGGTTAATGTTTTTTGATTATTATAATTTTTTTGAACAGCTAACGCCAAATACTACTGTTTAAATGGGTACATTGACATCACCTTTTAGGAGGAAACCCACACTGGGAAAACCCCTAGCTCAGCCTAGAGCATTTTTTGCTCCAGCCGAGACTCGAACCCAAGACCTCCCATTCGGGAAGTCAAGGGGGCATCATTAGGCTATAAGCCCTTTGGTGTTTTTTGCTTATATAATATATTTTTATTATGATTTATGATTTTTAGAGTAAAATACGAAAAGAAATATATATTAAAGGTCAAACGGAGGTTCGGGTCAACCCATAAAAAATCGAATCGGGTTCTAGTTGATTGGTCTGACCTGATTGTCGGGTTCGAGTTGGTGTAAAATTTTCAGTTTCAGGTTGGGTTGAACCCAGAACCTGCCAATCCGACCCATTCAGCACCCCTACTAATTCATGTCTAATACAAATTCTTAAAAAACAAATTTCGAGACTACCAAGAGTGCTTGTTTATTTATCAGATATAATAGCTAAAGCAACGTGTACTGCTGGAGAAAACACTAACACCCAAAACTATATATATGAAAAGAAAGGTATTAGAACAAAGAGTAGTTAAAAATTGTTTTGCGTGTTTGTTGAATTTCAAGTGCATTTGATATGATATGCTAATAAGGCTCATCTTAGTGTTTATGTTAAAACAATGTTGAAATTTCTAATCAAGAATTCAAATAAAACATAAGTTATATTGAGTATCTTGATTGAAACTAACGTTTTGTCTTAGCTTAAATTAGCTGAAACTTGTCAACATGAACTTTTACATTTGTACTTACAAAATATAAATGTTCATTTGTACTTGACAAATGATATTCGTTAAGTGTATTTAAATAATGTAATCAATTATTTGTTTAGTATTGAATAATAAAATTTTTAATGATAGGCACATAAGTTAGCACATGAGTTGTCACAAAATGATAGCTTTTGATGTGTCTATGTAGATGTTTAGTAGTTTTTGATATGTCTATGTAGATGTTGAATCTAAAATGTATGTAACTTTGGTAAAATCATTTATTGTAAATGTCATTTTTATTGAATAATATGACATGTATATACAATATCAAAAAAAAACAACTACGCTCCCATTAACCTTTTTTTGTAGCTATATGCACAACTCATCTTCATACGCAATAGATCCAAACTCTATGATTTTTATCATCAAACCAAGGATTTACAAATTCTAGATGATCGCTGTAATCCATAAATAAATTTCTTAAACTTACAATTATCTATCTCGCTGCTTAGAATCAATAAAACCTTTGCGTTGTGTCATATAGACATCTCCACTTAAATGTCCATTAAAAAAACTAGCTTGACATTCATTTGTTGTATATTACAAAGTATGCGAATATAACAATAAGTATCTTTGATGATTTAAGCATTGCTATACGGTAATAGTTTCCTTGTAATCAAAATATAATTAACAATAAAACGATTCACGGATAGTCATGCTTTAAAATAAATTCATATTTCCATCAACTTTACATTTATTTTTTGAAAATCCAGTTGATCTCTACAAATTTACACTTAGGAGGAAGATAACCAAATTCTTATACTTTCATTATTGTACATGTAAATATGTAATGCATCTCAATGTCCATATCTTCAAGTAATTTATCAAATTCAACATATAAATTAATAGACTTGTAGTAACTGAGTTCACATTCATTCATTAAACACGTTTGTTCTCGAACATGAGATAACCATATCTCCTAGATTCTTGACAAACTCTGCTAGACCTATGAATGATGTTGCATTAAGTACTTAATGGCTATTGATTCATGCTCAACAATACCTTGCTTATTGATTAAAACAAGTGGGAAGCGACCCGCGCTCCGCAGCGGGGCTTAGGTACGTGTATTATGAGTATGATTATCTTGTTAAAAATATTTGCATAAAATCCCATAATTACTTTCAAAAACACACCCAAACACCTCATTACTAACACAAAAAAGGAATATCAACCATATTAAATTCATAACCATATCACCTGAAAATTTAAACTGTTAAGGCAATGCTCAATTTGGTGAAACAATAAAATAATTGTGGATGATACAAAGACAAACATTTAGGCTTATATGAAGAGGGACCAAAGCCCGCATAAGAAAGAGCTTATGCTCTTCTTTCTAGGGCAATGCAAAACTGTTAATTATGCTACCCGATGTCTCAAGCAAGTCAGCAACCCTGTTATGCTTCTTTGTTTTAAGTATCAAACGGTAAAAGATATTATTTATGGCCTTTCAAATGAACAACCGATCATCATGAACTTTCCATAGATTCAATGAAGGATTGTTTTCAAATATTCCTTTTCTCTTTGATCTTCTAAATCAAAGAGATCAAACAATCTTAAAACAAATGTATGATCAATGTAACGTTTTGCAATTTTAGCATTAGTTTTTGGAGCAGCAACAAATCATAGAAAAAATTCATACATGACCTGAAGTCTGAAGATGTGGCCATGATGGGTCCATGCTTGGTTCATTATCTTCTTGATCATAAACATCTTAAAGCTTGTTATCATGATTACATGAAGGTAAAGATCAAAAAATATTTGGAATGAAAAAGAAAGGAGAATAGATGTAAAAGGTAAAGGAAAAGATGAGAAGGTAAATAGCGTTTTGACTTGTACTATATGCAATAGAAATAGTAAAAAATAAACAGGGGTTCAAGTTAGAATAGGTTCGAGTCAAGACGGGTTATTTTAGAAAATGATTATTTTGGTCCCGGGTCAGAATGGTTTTGACAAAAATGGTTTCGGGGCATAACGGATCATCTAAAAAATGGTCAAATTTGATCTGGGTTAGAACGGGTCAAATTTAAAAAATGCAAAAGTCTTCTTCCATTTAGGCTTCTATGATGGATCATGATGATGCCAGATTATGAAAAAGAAACATCAGATTAAGAATTGATTACCCTTGAGAGCCTCATAAGTCTTCTTCCATTGTCGCTTTTAGCCACCCACTTGCCACTTATCCTCATGTTAAAGGAGTATAGTTTGTTTGATATCACTATATATGATAAAGCAAACAATATGATAACAACTTCCTTCCAAAAAAACAAAAAATAAATAAAATAAAAAGCTAAATGTTCATATCAGACTTATATATCAAATGATAATAAAAGACTATCAAATGGGGACAAATAGAATACATGGGTGTCCTTATAACTCAGCAGAAACTAATGAAACCAAATATTTGAGTTTGAAGTGTCAAATGAGTTGCCCTTTGACTTGAATTAACAAACTAAAAGAAATATAGGAGACTAAAGAAATTGCTATCATAATACATTATTTACACAAAACTATCATACTCATATACCAAAAACCAATAAAATAAAAAATTAAATAACTTTTAAAAATCTAAATGTATCAGATTATAACTAAGATCAGAAAGCAACAATGGGGACAGATAGAATATATACAAAGTCATTCTTTGAGCTATTATATCTAGCAACATCCACCTCAATCATCCGCTTATCTCACACTAACAGTTTCTTTAAAGCATATATGCAAACTCTATCCCAACCAATAATCATATCAGACTCAAACTCCACCTACACAGATAAAACACACATGGACTCAGACTCATATTAAACTTAGGCTCCACAAATAAGAAAACCTGTGGGAAACAAACAGGGACACTAAGGCAGTGACATCTACTGTAAATTTGATTGGGTTGCAAAGTTAGGCAAAGGATCTTGTGTTCTCAATTTAAATGATATGCTAAAAACATCGTATTCAAGCACATGGAAGAAAAACCCAACACAATTGTTGAAATTCAACACAATTACGGAGGACTAAATAGTCCAACTTTCATAATTCTACCCGACGATGCATAAATATAAATAGTTAAAGCCTCCAAAATTCTACAACTATCATATGCAGATTTGTAGAATTCAACATCTTGAAATTAATTCACACATAACCGGTCTTAAAAAAACAAACAAATAAGATCAAATTGTGAAGAAAAGCTAAGCTTTTGAGCACACAATTAGATGAAAAAAGAAGTTACGTATAAATAACAAAGGTAACAAATAATTTATTTCAAAATCTTAAATTCCACAAAACATATAAACAAAATGAGGGCAAAACAAAGTTGCATTGAACTAAAAATAAAGCTATCATAATCACATTAGTAATTAATCATAACTACAATTCTCTTTAAAATTAGTGTATGAATTAGTCACATACAAATTGGAAATTCATGAAGCAACCTTCATTTTGATTACCTTAATCAGCACAATGTTAGCATAAAGCAATGCTTGGAGAGGTCAATTGGTTTACTATTTACTACATATTCAAACACTAAAATTTCACCCATCAAACATTGAAATTTCAGATTGCAAATTGAGATTGATTAAGGAAACCCTAAAATCAAATAAAACATAATTCGCATAGGTGCTTGGAGAGATCAATTGGTTTACTAATTACTACCCTTTGACACTGAAATTCTGGACATAAAACACACAACAAAGCAGGTGGCTCGATCATAGCAACAGAGAGAAAGAGAGGGAAGCGGTGAGAAGAGGCGTAACATGTCACCATCATCATTAGATCAAGGCAACCGATGCGTCAAAGTAGGTGGGTCGATCACTCACTGCAGATACAGCCTCACCTCTTCTCTCGATAAACAGAAGATATGTGAAGAGAGAGGCGACTCCTTTCTACTCTCTCTAGAACGCTATCGTCATCCTTTATCGTCGATATAACAACCATCATCGGAATCAAGGCCGGGAATCACACCTGAGAGAAAGAACGCTATGTGAAGAGAGAGTCGGTGGGTTGGCGGATACGATTCGCTGTTGGAACCAATACCAGAGAAAGAGAGAGGACGATGTGAGGAACCTTACCAGGATTAGAGATTGAATCTGTCGAATTTGTTGTTTCTTCTTCAACGTGAAAGGAAAAATGGGTGTGGCATTACTCCTCTTTTCCTTTCGAACTAATAAGCGTACGATCATGGGTGTGGCACGTACTCAATTTCCGGGTGGAGAACATGGTGTGGCGGTCGCCTCCTGTGATGGCGAAAACCTGAGAGAGTGACGGTGGTGATGGTATGCATAAAGGACTTGTATTGTGTGTATAATAATAGGTACGAAATGAACAGTAAATTCCTCTCATAAGGAATCTTTGGTTTTTAATATATATATAATTATGTAATAAAAAATAAATTAATTTGTTGAGCAATTTTAGTTCTATTAATATCAAAACCACAATAATCAAAGAACACATAATATTCTAATTTTATCTTATCTTATCTTACTATTATAATAAAGAAACATCTTTTATGCCACATGTCACAACTTTAGGCCTTTAATGCCACTTGTTATTTTTTTTATACAACTTAATTATCTCTGATATTAAACAATGATATTTGATGACTATTATGTTATTTATATTTTTCATATTAAAAGTATTTATTTAATAAATTAAGAATCGACTCTTTTTATTAAAAAACACACTTTAAAGTTTATAATATATATTAAATTTTAAAATCAAAACTTTTAAAAGTAAGAAAATATTTTAAATCGGTTTTTTGAAAACAAGTTTTCTAAAAAACAAAACTTATAATGAAATAAACAATCAACCGAAGTTTTAAGCAACGAGTTTTTTATAAAAAATGACATTTTTTAAAACAAATATTAAAAAAATAGAAGGAAACACTTATTAAAAATATAAAAAAATTACACTTTTTTCCCTTTATGTTTAATTATATTTAAATTGAATTTTTTAACTTTAAAAAATTTACAAAATTGATGCTTATCCTCTTGATTTATAACAATTACTTTTTAAGTAATGTTAACTGAAGTTTTTAATATCAATTAGTTTAAATATCTCAATTGTTACAAATGTAGAAGGTTATGTACTAATTCTATAGTTTTAAATCAAAATATTTTTTTATAATTTCTAAATCTTTATTACAAACTATTTAATATTTTATATGCAATCCATGTAATACACGGGCTAATAGCCTAGTAATCTATATATATCATATCAGACTATAGAATTGCGTATAAGATATTTATGAAAATATAGATATTTCATTTATAATCTCCAGTGGCGAAGCTTGACGAGGATCCCAGGGGGGGGCGAAATAAAAAAAAAAAATTCCCAGGGGGGGCGAAGTAAAGGGTTTTAAAAAATTTTACACTACGCATCGGGAAATATACACTACTACGCGAAAAAACAGGGGGGGCGGTCGCCCCCCCGGTCCCTTGTATCCTTCGCCCATGATAATCTCCATGCTATCGCATTTGATATCTATGTTTATTTTATCCTAGCAACATTTCTTTAGTACCTTCACTTGCATCACCTTTAGTATATAAACATCATTGGAAACTTTTTTAGTAGAAAATTATGATTTGTACTAACTTTAGTTAAAACAACACCATCATTACCAATTATTGTTCAATATTACCAGCCAAGCAAAAAACCATATATTCACATTAAGACTACGTGTAACAATCATCACCTCTTCACTTTACATAGACGTCACGTATGAGGCCACTCTTATCACCTACTTGTCATCACATATATGTTAATATTATCTTAGTCATGCCCCCTTCCTTTCTCTCTAAAACAATGTTCACAATGGAGGAGAACATGACCACGGTCACCCGAGATGGCCACACACTGATTACGGGACTTGTGTAGTGGCAGTCACGGCATGACAGTGGACTTGAGGATGGTCATGAGTGAGAGTCACACCCCAAAACACATTACCAAAGTATCAAAACTAGCAGAAACTCCACTTGAGTAATAACATCAATACCTTTTGGCAGCAGTTAACATTAACAGTAATTAGTTATATGTTTTGTATTGTCTTCTCTTTATCTGAATAACCAATGAATACTTTTTAAGTTTGGTTGTCCAGGTAAAATGTAATGGCAAAAAGCCTCCCACGCCCACAAAACACATGTTCCAAAGGAAATCCAACTTTGGAAGACCTAGCTCATCTGAATTATATTGTTTCAAATGTGACTCGAACTCATGACCTTCACATTCGAAAGTCATGTGATTGTCTCCTCTCAAATAAATTAATCTAGGGCTCATTGGTAACATGTTAAACAAGCGTAACATGTTATTAAATAGAATAAATTGTGTTTGGTTGGTAAAAAGATAAATTGAAATTGGAATTCTTTTCAATGGATTCCTTTAGTCAATGGAATTTAACTCTTCATAGTGTTAGCAATGAAATTTTGAACTTTTCGTGTAATTTTAACATATTACAAAAGATTATTTTTCCCCCTTCCCACATCATTTATAGCATAGGAAAACCAAAGTTAGATTCAAAGAAGAATAGGAACCTAGATACCAATAGTTTTTGGTGCCTGAAATTCATGTGATGATCAAAGCTCATTCTTAGGTTGACTCACATCGTTCTTAGATCAAAATCATGAAGGGGTTTGTTGAGAACAACAAAGGATTACATGGTTAAATACACGGAGCAAGATGAGTACAATCGCTGATTACTAAATTGAAGAAGACTGGGTTAGCGGTAACAATTTAAAGCGATAAACCTTGGTGAAACAATCAATTGAAATCAAAGAAGAAGTGAAGAACAAATAAACAATGTTCAAAATTCATAAAAATACGAAGATCAATGGACCCGCTTAGGGTTAACTGTTGAGGATTGGACAAATTTATAGCAAAAGAGTAAGCAACACGATATATTGGATGAGAGACTAAAGAACTCGTCATACAATTGAAGTAATTTTTTATATTCTAATTCTATTACGAAGTTACAAACCAAATTTATTATAATGTTAGATAAAATTAATTAATTTTATTTTTTTATTTTTTTCAAAGATTTCAGTTCTTGTTCTAAAATACTATGCCTACCAAACACAAAATTAATTTTACTATATTTTTCAACATGTAAAGCTGTATATACATATTTTTGTTTTGAGTTTTAACAAAAAAAAATTTAGCCGTTCAAACAAAAAACCAAACACAAAATTACGATTTTGATGAATTCTTTTTTTGTGATTCCAATTTTTGCTCACACACACCAAGCGTCATGGCAACATAAAATCAATTGGTTTTATAAAATAAACTAGATTGAGAACTCGAGAGAAAGCAGAGGCGACCACAATCAATATGAAAGGATACAACAGAACAATGATGGCTGCTGAACTTGATCGAGGCGGCTGTAGGTGATTGCAATCGATGGAGATCTAAGGCATGGAATCGACTGAAGAAGGGATCGGTGTGGAGTCTTTGGTGGTGCATATAAGAGGGGCAACAATTGTAACTCAGCGTAAACCTTGTACCCCAAGATTCTTCCAAATGGAAGGTCTTGGGTTCAAACCCCTCCTGCAGCGAAAAAGGGGTCTGAGGGGGGTCAGGGGGTTTTTCCAGTAGAGTTTCCTCCTGGGGTGGTTGTGGTGGCTCATAGGAGGTCCATGTAACTAGACCTTGGTGACATGACATGGAAACAGTGGGTTCACACGATTGAAACCTTCGCCGTTAAAAAAAAAATGAAAGATCCTATTCATTAGCCCATGTCTTTTTAACATATAGGTAATTGAAAACCCACACGTTAAAACTTAAAAGGATGAAATCTGTAATTCCCTCGGAGATGGAGGGGGTAATATCAATAAATCCGAATATGAGGGAGCTAAATCCAAAAATTAACCGAGACAATGATGAACTTGAATTTTTTTTAATTTTTTTTAATTTTTTCATCTTTGGGTCTAAAAAAGGCCCGATTGAGCGACGAAGCACCATGGTTGTTGCCATCAAACGATGAAGAGCAACAACAGTCACAGCAAAGAAGATCTGAAGCAAGACACCTCTCCGAGTAATTCTCATATCGCAACCCTCGATTCAAGATTCAATCAAACTCTCAGAAATGTTCAAGGGTATGTTCCCTTTATGTGTTTCATCCTATACCCAGATTCGTAATTCGCAAGTTTTCTCATTTTGAAATAACTTTTAACTGATGTTTTTGAAAACCCATTTGGGCTTGTGATTTATTTGATCGAATTGAATAACTATCCTTTTGTGATCGCTGGGATATCAGTTATCTTGGATCTGCAGGTTAAAATTATGATTTTATAATGATTTTCTACAAATTGGTTATATCTTGTTTAGTTGTTCACATAAATGTGGAAGATTTCATTTATTTGTTATTAGTTTACTCACGTTTTTGCACAAATAAAAACACAATTCACTTCTGTTTCCCCAGTGATATGTACATTTTGTGGGCAACTAATTGATTCTGAGTTCTAGGGCTCCAAGAGTCCACACTTGATTTTGACCTTTAAAACATGTCAAGTTTAATTGTGGTTTCTATATAATTTGTAATTTCTACTATGTTTTATACATTTTTAAGTTGTTGTATGTAAACAGGCTGTTAAAGGGTCGTAGCTTCCCTGGTAAAGTGTTAATAACCAGAAGATCAGATCCACCAGATGGTGCAATCTTGGGCTCTCCTGGTGTTAGTAGAAGCCCGTCAGAAATCGATAGTCCACCAAATAAACAAACGGATGATCCCAATGAGGTACTTCTGACTTATGATGAGTGATAATCATGTTATTTAATGTTGATATTGATAAGAAGATTAGTAACTGTATTCTTTACTTTTGTAATGTTGTTTCACTTATAATCTTTTGTGCAGGATCAAGTTCATGTAAATAAACCAGATGCCAGTACAAGTCGTAATAAGTTGAAGCCATCAATGTCAAATCCAGAGGATAGGTCAAATGAAGCTCCAAGGTTTGTGATGGGTGCCCGAGCTACAGATACTGCTAGGCTAATGAAGTTCACGCAAGTGTTGGGGGACACAACAGTCATTTTAGGTATTCAAAATACCACTGAATGAAATTCCCTTTAACTTGTTATTGGGTTTGATTTCTTTTAAATGGGGTGATATGATAAATGTTAAGATCTTTTCCAGTATTAAGCGTTGTTCAACTTAAAAGTTGTATAAGAATTTTCTCTCTAGAAAACATGACTTTTCATCTATTTTTGGTGTATACTCTTAACTAACTCACTGTTTATGTGATTAGGATTTTCTATTTATTTGTAAAATTTGAATAGATATTGAATAATAATGATACACTTAAGTCAAACCAATATTATTTGCAGACAAGTTGCGTGAGTTAGCATGGAGTGGTGTGCCACCTTATCTACGTCCTAATGTATGGAGGCTTCTCTTGGTAAGCTGAGTCTTTTTTTGTGCTAGCTATTGCTTGGTAAATGTTAACGTTGGGTGTTTAATGTGTGCTTTTTAAGTGAATAAAATGAGTTCCTGAAAACAGTGTTTGGATGTTCTTGTGTAGTTTGAAGTGGTAATGATCAGATAATTAGATGTTCATGTGTTGGGCAAAGTTATTATTAAAGAAATTTATACATAAAATGACAGAATGACAATTTTTTTTTTTGTGAAAATATTAGAAGTGGTTTGTGAAACGGAAGTAGAAGTTTTTTCAAATATGGATAAAAGTAGGTTGTTACCCATCAGTTTTGTTGCAGCAGCCAGCAGGAACAAAGCTAATTTTTGAAAAGAGACTATAAGTAAACATAATATGTTTTCCAAACATCCAAAATTAATTATTGCTGCTTCAAGTCGTAGTAATCAAGTAATCAGTTTTATAACACAAACTCAAGCACCCTATCATGAACTTAAAAAATCATGCAAGGGGCGGACCTACACTACTACACCTAAGACCTAACTGTTTAAAGCCTTTTTAGTTTCTCATTTCTCTTCCATTTTTGTGGTGTAAAGGGGATTTTTGTAATTATTATAGTGCAATACCCTGCTTTGGATTCTTGTAATGATGGCCTTTTTTCCTTTTTCTTTTTTTTGTTTTGTTTTGTGTTCTTGTAATGATACTGCTTTGCTTTGGATTCTTGATTTCTGTATATACATGCGTGTATATATACACATAATGTGCGTGAATTTTTGCATGATAGCACTTTTAATATTTGATGTTGACTAGGGATGGTAAAATAGGGTTGGTTAGGTAAATGAATCAACTGTAAAAAATGAACAAACAAACCCAGTCAAGTCCCACTAATGCAGGGTCTGGGGAGGGTGGGATTAAGACAAACTTTACTTTTATCCCAATAATATAAAGAGGCTGCTTCTAAAGATAATCTGGCTCATAAGTGCCGCAAAAATTTATTATTATTATTATTTTGTTTTTTTTTACAAACGTTGTGGGCAACTGTTTTGGTGCATGTCAAAATGATTTGGTCGTGTTGGTCCACATCCTTGTTGTAAGTTTTTTAAACAATTAATGTATTCAATATAAATCCAAACCTATATTATTACACTAATAACTTCTTTTGATAAACCAACTAGAAGGCTTATGCATTTGAATATATTTATGATGATTTTACATGTTTGTCCTACTTGACCCATTGACCTGTTTTCTCATCAGTTAAATCTTTAAGCCCAAAACCATTGATCTATTAGAGATAAAAATATAATCCAAATCGATCCATTTGTGTATAAGTGACGAAATTTAAGGATGTAAAAGGATCATGAAAGGTATGCAGATACCGTCCCTTCTAAAATGGAGCTCCTGTTATCTTTGTAGACTTTGTGATAGTTACATGACCCGTTTAATTATTTATAACATGTGTTTTATCAATCGTATTTCATGTGTACTTAAATTATTGTTTATAATATAGTGTTGTTACTTGTGTTTAAGTTTAAATATAAACTGACAACAGGGATATGCACCTCCTAATTCAGATAGAAGGGAGGGAGTTCTAAGAAGAAAGCGCAGCGAGTACTTTGATTGTGTCGCTCAATATTACGACATTTCCGATAATGAACGAACTGATGAAGAGATTAATATGCTTCGACAGGTACACTAGCTCCTACCTAATTTGCTGTACTTGTGAATTAAAAGGACTGAAAAGAAAATTATTATTAAAAAGATAGATGATTAATATAGTAGATTGTATCAGTATTGCTGTTATTGTTTGAGAAATGGAAATCCTAGTCAACCACATACGCATGTATATAAGTGCGTACAATTATATACACATGTATGCACGGGTATGCATATTCGATTTATTTGTGTGCGTGCATGCGTGCGTGTGTTTGAACCACAATTATGTTGTGAACTGTAAGGAACCAGTTTAACTCTTGCATTATTTATTATACAAACTAACCAAAATGCATGTAATTTAGTTTTTTAAAAAACTATGTTATATTTATTTATTTGTCTTAGTGTTGTATGCGTGTGCATGCATTATATGTATATGTGCATTTATACAATTTTTAATAGTTTTTTTTTTTTTAAATAATTTAGGAAAGAGGTGATAAAATCAAAAAAAAAAAAAATTAAAAATGTGAACAGGAGTAGTTGAAAGTCCAGAAATAGGTAGTCCTAATGAATTTGAACCAACTTAATTGAATGAAACTTGCAAGAAGTACCAACGATTTTATTAGTTTCCTAGACAAGCATTAGAGATTTTCCAACTCACATGTTATACCTGAAAACAATGTTATCATTTACCAACATAAGGCACGAGAAAGTGAATTCTTGTAATGACAAGTCAAATGAAATATAAGCCATGCTAAATCTCTCCAAATCTCCAATGGCCAGAGAAAACCTGCCTTCACTGACTTAAAACATGTATAACCACAAAACCAAAAGGCTTATCTATGTCAGCCTATATGGATACCTAGATCATGAAATGCCCAGGTAATATGTTGTGACCTCAACAATTTAGATAAACAAATTGCTCATAATAACTTCATTGATGCTAAGGGCATACCACAATCCTCAAGCAATACCAGGTTCACTGTCATGAAAGGTTCTTGTTTATGTGTATCACATCTAGTGAAATCCTTTGTAAGAGGAAGTTTCGTAGGATCCTACAATCTTTTCTTAATAGCATACATTTCCTCATGTACTTTTCACTAACCCAAATGAACAAATTATCACACATTATTGGGAGCTTAGTAACTAGGCATGGGTGCAATTGTGAGATGATGCATAACTTTGATCTAAGATTCCTTTGTTGGGATATTAATACCTATTGCAGTGAATTAGACATGTAAATATAAATACGAGTAGTGTTAAAAATTTCAAGACAAATATGTAATTTTGATAATCATGGTTTGTCTTTTGACTTGTTGGCCCATGTTGTATTTCATATCTATATCTCTTTAATATGCCTATCAGCCTATGATATCTTCATATTTCAAGTAGTCCAATCTAATACGAAGGTCTCACTGGAAGCAGCCTCTCTACCCCTACGGGGTAGGGGTAAGGTTGTCTACATCTCACCCTCCTCAGACCCTGCCTTAGCATGCTAATGGCGGGATATACTGAGTACGTTGATTGATTGATGTAGAGAAGAATTGATTCACGGACACGAATACTGATTTCCCATATATGTATGTATGTATGTATGTATGCATGCATGCATGCATGTGTGTGTAGATAGAGGGAGGGGGGAAAGAGGTATCTCCAATCACAATAAATAGGGCCCATTGGGTGGTCCTACAAGGTGTTGAAACCCTCTTTGACAAGCACCACACCTCAAATGGAATAAGCTAAACAAATACATTGATGACACTGCCTTTTGGGGTGAACATTTTAATTTATTTTGACCTTTTCCGTAATAGATTGCTGTTGATTGTCCTAGAACTGTGCCTGATGTCACTTTCTTCCAACAAGCAGCAGTGCAGAAGTCTCTGGAGCGCATACTCTACACATGGTTAGATTTTGTTTTTTTTTTTTTTTTTTGCAATTAGCGTTTGACCTTGATGCAAGTCATATAGCAATTGTTGTTTTAAAGACGTTAAGTGACGAAACAAAGCCATTTCCCTTCACCATTTCCAGTTACTTCTGTTTTTGCTATGTTTATTTTTTTCTGTACAAGTTCCTGGCCATCTGTTTCCCTTTCCTCACTTGCTTAAAAAAGCACATTTGATGCATAAGCTCTTTTTTCAGTTATTTTGGCTTGAAATTGGTCACATTAATTCAGAACCAAATAAAATTTGTGGAACTTCTTGCATATAATAGATGTATATTTGCAGTTGTAAGACCTACAATCTTCATTAACGCATCGAATAACAATCATAATGAAGTATACATAAAAAACAGTACAAACAGTGTTTTATGCTTCAAGTTAGCGGTGGCAAAATGGTTGATTGAGTAACTGTTCAATTTTTCTATGGATTCGATGAGTTGCGTTGGATCACCAAAGCGCTTTTTTGCCAGAATGTATGAGATATAAATAAACAGTAAATATTATCTAAGATTAAAAAAATATAAATTTTCTGTAATGATCTAAATTTTTTTAATATTTTCTATAAATTACACATTTTAGGTGACTTTTTCCTTTTTATGTTTCTTTGAAAAATATGAGCCTATTAGAGATAAAACATATTACAAATTAACATTATTTGCAAGTAAAGGAGTCAAAATTGCCACCTTTACTTCACTATTTCCGGTCTTCATGTATACTTTAATTTTTATTTTCTAAAGTATTCACATCCATGACTAGATGTATTCCCTTGCTTTTCTAAATTTTCTTAAAGATTTAAGTGTTTTTTTCGGTGTAACTTCAGGGCAATCAGGCATCCAGCAAGTGGATATGTGCAGGGAATAAATGACCTTGCAACGCCTTTTTTAGTAGTTTTCTTGTCCGAACACTTGGAAGGGAGTATCGATAACTGGTCAATTGCTGATTTAGATGCTGAAAAGATTTCAGATGTTGAAGCTGATTGCTATTGGTGTCTATCCAAGTTGCTTGACGGTATGCAAGACCATTATACATTTGCCCAACCCGGGATCCAAAGGCTAGTGTTTAAACTCAAGGAACTTGTCAGGCGAATTGATGGTAATGCCATTTTAGTCTTTTCTATGTTGGTTTGTCGTCAACTCTATTTTGTAGAGGTGGCATTTGACCCGCTTATATATGAACGAGTCGATCTGGATTATGATTTATTCTTAATGGGTCAAATAGGACAAATAAAAAAGTTAGAAGTATTAAAGGAACGGGTTAAACAGATTGAAATTCAGCCAAAATGTATTATCGATGCATGTCGATTGCTTGACACCTCCTAAATCATTCTTTGACAAAATGGGATTATTATTGACAAAATGTATTTACGCCTCATTTGCGGTGCACACATATAGTGTATATATGTGTGGGCCCTCAAGGGGCCAAAGTAAAATTGCACTGATTTTAACGTTATTTTATTTATTTTGTGAAAATAACGTTAAAAATGTTGGGATGATCAACTTCATACGATAACTTTGAGCTGGGAACTCCTTCAGAGCAGCCTCTCTATCCCAACTGGGATAGGGGTAAGGCTTGTGTCTATCCTTTCCCCCAGACCCTACTGAAAAGTGAGAATATGATAGGTAAGTTTGTTTGTTGTAATCACATGTTACAAGCAGTTTACTCGTACGAAAATCAAGTAGTTGATTTTAGCTTTTCTTTAGCTTCTTTTTTTTTTAGTTTTTTCTCGAGCGAGCCATGTGCTTTGTTAACAGTCATAATCCAAATTGACCCTTTACAAGTAAAAAGGTCAAAATTGTCACCTATATTCAAAAGTCATAGTGCATGAAATGTATCTATATGTATGGCTACTACTAATGATGAATTGTTTCTTTAATTTTAGAACCTGTTGCAAAGCATATTGACGAACAAGGACTCGAGTTTCTTCAATTTGCTTTCCGCTGGTTCAACTGTCTTCTAATACGAGAGGTCTGTTTCAATAACCAAAACCTGACATTATTTTTGATCCAAAATTAACTAATATACATCGTGTGTTCTGTAGATTCCTTTCCATCTCGTCACACGCTTATGGGACACATATCTTTCTGAAGGCGATGCTTTGCCAGATTTCCTTGTGTACATATTTGCCAGTTTTCTTTTAACGGTAAGTTGTTTATACTTGACGGAAACTTGAAATTACCTTTCTACCCCTGCTTACAAAAACCGGTTCAAATTGTTTAATGTAGTGGTCAGACAAGCTTCTAAAGCTTGATTTCCAGGAAATGGTGATGTTTCTTCAACATTTGCCAACAAATAATTGGAGTCATCAAGAGCTTGAGATGGTGCTTTCAAGAGCCTTTATGTGGCACACCATGTTTGATAGTTGTCCCAACCACTTAGCCACCTGAGCCCACATGGTTTGATAGTTGACCCAACCACTTAGCCACCTGATGAGCCCACATGTTTTTTGATTTTTGTGTGGTGTAAAAATGGATACTATCACTGTTGTAAAACAAAGATTGATTTTCCCCTTGGAGCTTTATAATTGTATCCTAATTGTAAAACAAGCAAACCCTATATATTTACTTTTTGTCTTGTTCGTTTATATAAAAGACTCGTAATTTGAGCTGTTAATATACTCATGGGCTGATTGAGATCGACCCACACATGCTAAAAATTCAAATCAAACCGTACTCAATCCTATATTGTAGATCAATTAACAAACAAACTTGAGCTCCCCCTTAGAGGTGGGCAAAAAACCCGGAACCGGAACCGACAACCTGAATCGGTGGGTTTAGGTAGCTCCTGGTTCTCAAAGAAATCGGAACCGAAACCGGTTCCACCTTTACCTGGCTAAACGCGAACTGAAACTGGCCAAAAACCGGTTGTAATCAGTCAAAAACCGAAACCAGAATCGGTTGTTGACTTTGTTGACCGGAACTAGAACTGTTCAGGAACTGGTTAAAAAAAAAACCGTTTTGCCCACCTCTACTCGCCCTTCATAGTAGCCTCAACTAATGCTCTTTCCTCATTTTAGGTTTTTGTGAATTATACAAGGAAATTGGTACTATTTTTAAAGTAAATTACCAAGATGATCCCTATAGTTTGTTATTATTTCACTCTTTGTTCCTAGGTTATATAAATTACCCATATTGTTTCAAACTTTTAGGCATTTGTGACACATATAATCCACATGTTTGATTTGATTTTGGTGAGAAGTAAAAGGAATCAAATTGCTCATTTGGAGGTAAGGTTAGAGTATTTTAGGCAAGTTGTTCCTATGTAATTATAAAGGCAGATAATTACACATTTACACATACATAAAATATGGTAAACTAAAAAAAACCACAAACATTTGACATTACAAACCGTGCTTAAGTTTTAAACATGTAGCTAAAATAAACCAACTCTCTTATACATTAAACGAGCCAAACTCGAGCTTAGTCAAGCTTGCCTTATTTAAACCCTATAATGAAAATAATAATGAAATAAAGTTGAGAAAAACATCTGATCTTTTAGGTGGAAACCCTGCTAGTCACACACAACAGATTGAATTCTAAGGGAACTTATCACATTTTTATTTTGTTTAATGAAACAGACAATCAATCTGGTTAAAAATCTATCCAAAGGATATAACAAGTTCCTCAAATTCTCAAGCAAACAATTGCAAGTAAATTAATAAACTTCAACATGCCACTGCTTGTTCTTCTTCAACTGTGACAGTTTTTCATCCCAGTTTTCCCCTCTTTCTACTGCAACCCTCTTCAATGTTTCTTGGATTCCAGGCATCATCCCTTTCAGCCCACAGAAATAAATATGGGCCCCTTTGTCCAACATTTTAAATATTTCATCACTGTATTCTTCTATTTTATCCTGCACATACATTTTCCCTCCATTCTTGTTCTTTTGCTCTCGGCTAAGAGCTCGGTCAAACCTGAAGTCAAAGGTCACCAAATGGGTCAGTCGGTGTTGTTTTTATCTCAAACAGCCCAATAACAATGCAAACTAAAAAGGGGAATGTGTCGTTTTATTTGAAGCTTTAAAATTGTTGTATACCCATAGCAAGTTATTTAGTTTTAGAATCATAACTTCATAATTATTTTTAACTTCTGTTTAGAACATGGATATAAGAAGTGTTGGGGGGTTGATCAATCCAGCCTGGCCCGTTTTGACCCACACTAAAAGAATGGCCTGTTTGACCCAAACCTGTTACCAGACCCGGCTATCTTCAAATGTCGCAAAATGCCTTAATTTGGGTGGTGTTTTTATTAACAGATCAATAAATGTATTACCAAAAAAGAGACATTTTATTTACAGATTTAAGATTGTTATGCATATACCAAGTCATTTGGTTTGAGAATCATAATTAACTTAACTATATGCAACTTCTTTTTAAAACATGGATAAAAGAAGGGTTGATGAGTTGACCAAACCAGCCCAGCCTGTTTTAACCCATATTAAAAGAATGACCTGTTTTGACCCAAACCCATTAACATTGCAACATCTACCTGAAGTTATCAGGGTGGTCTGCAAGGTACTTGCTGAATTCATCATCATACAGAAGGCTGTCACTATTGGCTACCCCTAAAAACAGCCAAGCAAGACCATTGAATTTGTACGTGGGCACGGATTCCATGAACATTCGGCGAAGATAGCCTCTGAATGGAGCGACACCTGTCCCTGTAGCAATCATAATGTGGGTTGCATTTGGGTCTTCTTCAGGCAAAAGCATGATCTTTCCAGACGGGCCTGCCAATGTTATTTGATTTAGGGTCAACCATTCAATATCACACAGTCATTTCAAAACAAACAGTAAACAAAGCGTTGATACAGATGCAGGGCTGTAAACAAGCAGAGCCGCCTCGGTTCGATTTTTTTAACGAGCTAGAAAAGTGAGCTTGAGCTAGGCTTGTACAAAACTGGAGCAAGCTCGTGGCTCATAAGCCAACTCGATTATTTAAAACTTTCTTTTTTTCCTATATTTCATGTTTCTCTTAAAAAACTTGAGCTGCCTTATTAGCAATTTTTTTAATTTGATCCTTATTCCTTTGTGATCATTTAATTTTTTAATAAATAAAGCAATATAAAAAATAAAAAAATATGTATCTATGTATATTAGCAATGCATTCAAATAAGAACAAAAAAAACTATAGACCACATGATTTCATGTGGAGTCCTAGTAGCATAATGGTCAATTTGCTATGACTATCCACAACATCAGAAGTGAAAGTTGGGAGTGCTATAGGTCCATTTGCTAATATGGATTATTATTGGTCAAATGAATCATAGTTTAGATTATTAAAATAAAATATGTCTATATTTAATTAAAACAAGCCAACGAGCCAAGCCAACCCTGTCTTGGGCTCGGCACAATTATAAAACGAGTCCACTAGGCTTGTCTACAAACGAGCTTTTTTTGAGCGATTCGCAAGCAATAGACTTTTTGAACAGCCTACCCAAATAAGGTGCATACCTGTTATTTGAACCTTGTCTCCAGGTTTAGAGTCACAAAGGAAATTGCTGCAAACACCATTCTTAGACGGGTCTTCTTTTCCTGTCTCTGGGTCATAATAAACAGCTCTTCGAACACACAAACTCGCAGTTTTTCCATCAAACGAGTCCCCATACCTTGTGGATGCGATTGAGTAAAGCCGAACATTGTGTGGGGCCCCAGGTTTCTTTGGGTTTTCACCCTGTTTGGAGAAAAACCAAAATTCATTCAGACATGAATTAGGAAAACTTTCATAGATATATATTTACAACAGGTCGCAGTTCTGATGTGTATACCTAAAACATGTCAAGCAAGTTAACCTAAAAGAATAATTCAAATGGGTCAAATGGCCCAAATACGTTGAAACCATCTGAAGCGTATTCAAATGCATAAAACCTCCAAAATAGCTTTATTAAAAAAGGTAGTTTATACTTCAAACAGTATAGTTTTTGTAATTTATTTGAACATTAATCATGTATAAAGCAGGTTGGCCCATCCTGTTTGACCCGCGTAAAGGTTGCCTTTTTAAATACCATTTTTGACAATTATAATATTCAATTGTATCCATTGTACTCATGGAAATACAAAAAATAAATAAATAATCAAAGCAGGCAATTTGTTGCATTTTTTACCATTAAACTCGCCACTTTGTTGTAAACAAACCATCATACTTCATTACCTTATGGGAAAAAAAATGTTGCAAACTTTAGTTGTTTTTACTGTCATTTCAAAGAGCAAATGATATTTTGCTAGAAAATAAAAAGTATTAACAGTTGAAATAGTACTTTCTCACTTCTCCAAATCATAAAACAAGAAAAGCGAAACATTTGACTTACAGGTGGAATAACGCCATAACTTTGTCCTTCCCAGTATGGAACATTGCCATCATGATCAATTACAATATGACACGTCTCTCCAGGAGCTTTTGGGCCTACAAGCCTTTCAACAGAGACAATAGTTGCAGTATATGGTCCCTTGGGCTTGTATAGATTTAGGGGTGGCTCGTTTGCATCTTCAAGATGTAAGGGTGAAACCGTAACTTTAGCATTGGTTACAGCTTGTGGCACTGACATGGAAACTATGGATTGATATCTTGATGATGATGTAGTCTTTGATTTTAGCTCCACTTGTGAAAAACGGGTCCATGGTTTATCACAAAAGCTAATTTTTTGGGTCTGCAACAATATGAAAAGCATTTACCTTGATTGCTAAATTATCATGACATCAGAAAAATGTAAATTTTCTAGTCAATACACAAGGAAAATTATATTCCATTTTAACGGGACCATCACAGGGAACATATGCAGAAAAGCAAACAAAATTTGAAAAACTGACAAAAGAGACTCACAGACACCAAATAATGTCTTTGATAGATATCATCCTGATTTCAGTTTTGCTTATAAAAAGGTAAATATTTTAAAAAGAAATCATGCATTTGCTAATGATAAAAGGTAAATCTTCCCACACTTCAGTTCTCATTTTGTCCAATTTACTTCTAATTTCACTAAAAAAATAACTATCTAATTCACCTAAATTCACTAAAATCAAACAAACTAGAAGTGAAATGATGTTCATAAACAAAAGCACAAAGTAACAGTTAAAAAGCTTGATGCAAGCATAAACTGGTCGTTTGATGTGCACAGATCACTCTTGTCACGGTGATTTTGACTTTTCACCGTGAAATATTACTGACTTAACATTTAGCTTCAACAAATCCAAGCATATTCAAGACAAAAATGATATAAAGATCAAGAAACCAAGAAAACCCATGTCAAATTTGCGTTTGTAATAAAAACTATAATTAAATCCCTAAAACAAGAAGGTGACATTGATCCTTCTTTACTTATGATCCAACGGTAACAAGTCAAATTAGTCATCCTAGGATATCATTACCAATGATCCACTCGAGTAGTAACAAAAATCAAACCAAAAAACTTGTAACGAAACACCATGCAACTGGAATCAAAGAATCATACCTTGAGTAACAATCTATGACCCGATGAATCGCTCTTGAAATGGGTAGTAACGGAGCCCTAGAAATTACAATCAAAATCACAATCACAGTTGCAGAGTCAGCAAACTACGAACAACTATGGAAGTATTAAATCATTAACCGATCATGAAATTGAAAAATTGTACCTGATTTAGAACACCCAAATTTGCAGCAGCCATGATGATAAACCCCAAATGTTGAAAACCCTCGTCAGATGCAAGTAGAACAGAGGGGATCTGGTAATTATAGAGTAGTTGTTGGAAGCTTTTCGAGTGTGTCAAAGGGTGCAGGCGCCTCAAGAGAGTTTATTGGGTTTTTATTTATGTTACAAGTGTGCAACCTTAAAATAATCGATAATCGATTTTATGTTCATTTTTTTTTATTTTTAACAAACCAAGTTATTGGAGGGTATGATTAAAACCTACGTGTTATTCTAGGATATAAAACTATAAATAAATTGTGATATATCGGTTATAAATATTAAAACGTAGAGAAAAAACATTGTTATCCTTTGTACGTTATGGTATCAATAAATTACCATGAGTCGATATATACTATGATTATCATCAAAGAAAAAAACTAGATTATGTATATAATATAAGAATAAACTCTAAACTTTAATAGCTTAATAATATCAAAATAATATTTACAAAATAAAAAATAAGTTTCAAAAGTTTGTAAAATAAAAAGACAAAAGTTTGGTGACACTTATAATTGAGTTGTGTATAATAAGATGCAATCACATGTTATCTTGTGGGCTTGTAGGTTGATAAGAAGTTAAAAAACAAATAGATAACCTTTATCATTTTATCAATACATTTCATCAACTACGAGAATGAGATTGTGACATCACACGTAAAAGGACATACATCAAAACGAGATTCACAACTTAGTATAAACGGGGTTGGCTTAGTTTTGTGTTGATCCCGCAAACCCGTTAAACTAAACCAGTCATGTTTGAATCAATTTAAACAAATTTACAGACTAACCCATTTAAACTTATTTATAATTGTTAAATTATTGTTAAATGTGGTTTAGATCATACACTAATTTGGTTGAACATATTATTTTATAATTTTAGTAAAAGAGAAATGAAAATTAGAATTTATATCTAAAATCTCATATTTTTATGTATATTTATATTTTATGTTATAAAATGATTATTTTAAAATATTAGTATCCTAAGAAAATATATAATAGAAATTTAGGTCAAACAGGTTGTGACGTGTTCACCTGCAAATACTTATGTCTGTTCTACTTCAAATGTTTGATACGATTATTAGGTTCGGGTCGTGTTTAAGTTCATGTTAAAATTTTAGATTTATGTCGGGTTGACTTACAAATCAACAAGCACAAACCATTAAACACCATTATAATCAATTAAGTGTGACAGAACATGGCCATGATTAGGGCAAATGTGCATGTTTATCTAGACATGTAAGCGTTTTGGTGCTACATAACAAGGTAAACATTGACCGTACACAATCAAATAACAGATTATTATGAGTTTAAGGATGCTACGCATGAGCGAGCCCATGAAATAGTTCTAACTTTATTTTTCGAGTAAATTATGTTTTGGCCCATGTGTTTCAAGTGTTTTAACAATTTCGGCCTAAAATAAAATCTTCTATCAATTCAGCCTCTGTGGTTTAGACAACTAACGTTTTTGGCCCACAATCATAGTTAGATTTTTGGTCAAAAGCGTTATAATAGTTAAGTTTGAAGGGTCAAAACCGATAGTTGTCTAAATCACAGGAGCTGAATTGATAGAAGATTATATTTTGGATCAAAATAGTTAACATGCTTGAACCACATGAGCCAAAACAATAATTTACTCTTATTTTTCTATGTTTTGTTTTTACTTTTTAGGCTTCTTGTAAACCTATCTACATGCAAATCATTTGTCTTATCCTCTAAATAGAGTAATGTTAAATGGGTTTGAGGGCCATGTAATAAAATACAAGCCATAACATCAAATCATGTCATACACATTAAATAATTTAACTAATTTTTCATTTATTACTTTAAAATTATAATCTTGCATATGTTTAATTGTGTATAAAGGTCGGCTCACTCAAGGAAAATGTTAGGCATAGGCCTCAAATTAGTGAGACATCTAATTTTAGTTATGATTATGGTTCAGGATTTGACAAGGAAACAATAATTTAATTATAAGTTATTCTTTGTTAATTGTTCAAGAGATTTTGGGATCTCTTAAAGAAATGATCTTTTATACTAATCTTAGGAGCATCCATTAAACTTTGAAAACATGCCAAATCGATAATTTACAATCATTATTATTTTAAAAAATAAATGAAAGTTTTTAGAAAAAAAATAGATTATATAAATTACAGGATGAACTCTAAACATTAGCCATTTTACATTTTACAATGATAAAGGGCTAGCTTTGAAATCTTGAAACCCACAAAAATAATAATATTAGATTCAATATATGTAGGGGTGTAAACGAGCCGAGCCGATCACGATCTCGTTAAGGCTCGAGCTCGGCTCGTTTAGTTAAATTTGGGCTCGAGCTCGGCTCGTTAGAAAATTTTAGGCTCGAGCCGGCTCGGCTCAGCTCATTTAGATTTAATTTATTTAATTTAATTCCTAATTTAATTACTAGTTTAATTATATTTAGAATTATATTTTCAAAATTTAACCTAAAATATTTGATTTAAATATATTTATCATAATTTTATATATATTCATATAAATAATAATTAATTTTATTAATAAACACTTAATATAATAAATAAAAATTATATATTCAAAAAGTTCGTTGAGGCTCGCGAGCCGGCTCGAGCTCGATATGTAAAGCTCGAGCTCGGGCTCGATATGTAAAGCTCGAGCTCGGGCTCGATTACTAAACGAGCCACACTTTTGGGCTCGAGCTCGGGCTCGTTAAGTCTCGGCTCGTTCGAGCTTTTTACCGATCCGATCTCGAGCATTTCACGAGCTGCCTTGGTTCGTTTACACCCCTAAATATATGGAACTATGTTCATGTAATCTAACAAAAGAGGGTTGGATCCAATATAAAGAAATATAGTATGAATCAATAAGAGTTTGTTATGTGACATGCAAAAAACATAAAAATAGAAATCCAATAAAAAAACCCAAAATTCAGTACAAAAAAAATCTAGTACAAAAAATCAAAAATCTAATACAAAAAGTCAAAAATCTAATACAAAAAAAACCAGTTACAAAAATTAAAATACAGTACACGAAAACAAAAATCCAGTACAAAAAAACATTGAACAAAAAAATCAAGTACAAAAATAAATTACTAAATAACAAAAAGTTTAAAAAAATTATATTATTGTTTTGTTACTTAAAAATATGTATACATACGTACATTCAATCATATTTTATATCCAAAATTGTATTCTAAATTCTAAATTTGTATTAGTTACTATATAATATTTGTTTACACACACAGTCTTGTAATACACGAGATATTAACATAGTTAATAATATAATAGAATTGATACATAGTATGTTAAATATGCTACATTTATTAATCATAAATTATTACATACAAGTTAACTTTAGCAATACATAAGTTGTTATTTCACTGCCCCTCATTTTGGACCCATTGATCGTCAACTATGATTAGCTTTTAATATCAAAAAGCTGAAGGGGCCAAAATAAGTATCAAGATCGTTACACCATATGTAAAATGCTTTTCATTGAATATGAAATATTATCATATTTAACTATTGCATATAATACTAGAAAGAGTTTAACAGGGTGTTGTACTGTTGTGCCTGAAATTATTCACCATGTTGGGATCTCGCATGTGCGTCAATGGCTATCACTCTGACGTATAGCTGCAAGACAACATATGAAACGAAAGAAATAACGTTATCAAAATAAAAGAAAACATTTAAAAATATATAAATTAGCAATGTGTCGAACAAATCCTATTGTAACCAAGAAAAAAATATATAACTAGCTTGAAATTTAATTGAAAAAGGAATGTCTTTACACATTGTGGATTGTTAAAACAAGTTATACATTAGCAATAGGACTATTCATGAGCCGAGCCGAACCGAACGAGGGTATGCTCGTGCTCGGCTTGTTTACAAACCGAGCGGTTCGGCTTGGTTCGGATTTGTAAAATCGAGCTAAATGTTGTGCTCGTTGCTCGGCTCGTTTTAAAACCGAGCGGCTCGGATTTGTTCGGTTTGCCTCGGTTTCAAAATAAAATTTAATGCAAATTTAAAATATTTATATCAATTTCAAACTCAATAATTAAAAAACAATAAGTTCATAAATATACAAATCCAAAACAACAATATATTTCATAAATTACAAATTGTCATAATACGAATAACGAAAACATAAAAAAATTTAAAATATTTGAATAAATTATCAACATCATTATTCGTTAGTTTGAATGTACCAACATTATCATTCATTGTTGAAACTTTTAACATTTTAGTGTTAATAAATTTTTTTTAATATTACTCAATATATATATATATAGGGTATGGTTAAAATGAAAACCACATCTCAATGAGAAAACCGCGAAAACCATGCAAAAATCACGTAAAATGAATGTATTTTTTTTTTGAAAATTTTTTTACATGTTTGTAACACTATTGGACACATTTTTATAAAAAAAATAAAAAAAGCGCCGACCAAATATTTTAAATTTTTTTTATAAACCCACGTAAAACCTACGTAACAAAACGAAAAAAAAAATTTAGTTTTGTTACGTAGGTTTTACGTGGGTTTATAAAATATTTTTTAAAAAAATATTTGTTTGGCGCTTTTTTGATTTTTTTTATAAAAATGTATCCAATAGTGTTACAAATCTGTAAAAAAAGAATAAAAAAAAAAACGTTGTTTTTACATGATTTTTGCATGGTTTTCGCGGTTTTCTCATTGAGATGTGGTTTTCATTTTATTTTTTCCCTATATTGTAATTTAGTTATAGTTAAACGAGCGAGCCAACCGAGCGAGCCAAATGGGCGACTATCCGAGCGAGCTCACCTTGGCTCGTGCTCGGCTAGTTTAAAACCGAGCGAAATTCGAACGAGCTTTTTCCGAGCTTTTTTCGAGCGAGTTCCGAGCGAGCGACGAGCAATTTGGACAGCCCAAGAAGTTGCTATTTAAAAAATAAACATGTTAAAACGTAAATTGATAATAATATAATTCAACATAGTTGGTGAATCTTTAAATCAATAAATAAAAATAAAGTTGGACGCATGCCATTTTTTTAGGGTATTTTTATTATAATTTTTAAACTTAGTCTCTCTGATTGAATATATTTTTTTTCTATTAAATAATAATATTAAATACTAATAATTTTTTTCATATCAAAAACAAATTTTGTTATATATTAGAAACAATCTTTTTATAAAAAAAACATAAAAAACAAATTTTTATAAAATATGATAATTTTCTATCACAAACAATTTTTTTAAAATAAAAAATATTATAAAACCTATCATTTTAAAAAATAAAAAAAATATAATAACCAAGTTTTTTTAAACAACGATACGTTTATTCATATCTTGTTTTTTCCTCTTTTGAATTTGGTTTTTCTAATAAGAAAACATCAAATGTTAATTTATGTTATTTATTTTTATATACATAATTTTTTTTAAATAAATTCATTAATTTAAAAATATAACGAAAACAAGTTTTTTTGTTTTACCAAACTAGAGATTATAAATAATATTTATCAAAATAATAAATCAAAAAAATTAAAAACCATTTTAGTTAACAGTTTAAAAAAACCATTTTTATAAATAATTTTTCTAGTATTTTATTGTTAGTATCTAAGTTTTATAAATTACTTATATAACCGCAACCTTTATATATAGCCGCAACCTTTAAAGATAGAAATGGTTGACGATTATATGTATAATTAATAATTTATGAAAATTAGAGATAAAAATGAAATATTATTTTGAAGCAATTTACTCAAAATAATTATTGCGTTAAAAACAATTTCAAGAAATCAACGTATGGATATCAAAATCTTCTGAAATAGTAGCAAACGGATTCAACACTCAAAATCTCCGTCTCTCAAACCCGCAACAAAAAGTCAAAAATGGGGTTATCTTCATCAAAACGGGTCGCCGGAAAACTCCGATCCTCGCCGGAATTCACCTCAGCGTGCAACACAGTCTTCGAGCAGTCTCTATCCATCGCCCAACACTCTTTCCCCGGCATCCCCCGCTACCAGATCGCTTCAGCTTCCGACCGTCTCTACCAAACCCTCTCCGATCTTCATATCCCTCTAATCGACAAGTGGGTTACGTCCCCTCCGACTCGTTCCCAAATCGACAAATCACTGCAACGATCACTGCCAGAAGTTGACGGAGATGAGATCGTAACGCTCGGAGATTCGGCGTTTATGGAGTTTGCGGTGGATTTGTATGCTGATGCGATTGTTTCGAACGCACAGAAGGATTTGATGGTGAAACTGCCGATTGGAGTTGCTGGGATTGCCGGAATTGGGGTTGTGACGCGGTCCGGGATGGAGGTTGTTGGGACGGTGATCGGAGTTTATGCCGTCGGTGTTGCGACCTCGGTTTATCTTAGTTTTGGCGGGTAGTGGTTGACGACGAGGATTAAGAAATTGTGGATTTGTGTTTTTAAGTTCTAACTATAATTTGCTAAATTGTGAACTTGTAAAAATTGATTAACAATTATAGTAAAGATGTTGATTTCGTATATTCAATGTGCTTATAATAACATCGGTTTTTATGCTTATTACTTTATCAAAATATATGATGACTTGTTAAGATCAATTTAAATCGTTGGTTTTTTTTTAATGTTTATTACATTAGTTCAACACTTTTTTTTCAATAATATTATCTAGAAAAATCCAAGAGCGTCCGTGTAAACCTTAGGTTTCTAATCATCTAATCCAAAAAAGCCAAGAAATGCTGACAGTAACGATTATTGAATCTTCATCTACACGGGTTCATCGGTCCGTTAATGATATCTAGGTTGATTCAAAAAACCCTAACATGAGCAACTTAATTTTGAAAAGATCTAGAGCCATGGATCTTGAATCTTTTTTATTTTTTATTTTTTTTAATATAGAAAAAGAGGATGTAGCATGAAGGGGGAAATGATGTAATAAATGGAGATAATTACCACATTTAAGAGGAGGGTAATCTACCTATTATAATAAATGAATATTTTTAGTGGACACATGTCGAATTCTGGTGCAATATAACAAAATTTTTCCCGCATCTCTTTTCTAATATATATTTATAACTTCTTAGTAATTAAATTATATAATTAAATATTAAAAAATATAAATCTTCATATTCAAATATTTTACTAATTTATTATAATTTATAAATTATAAAAATATTTCAATTATACTTTATCTTAAAATATAATTTTATAATTATTAAAAATTTATTATTATTTTATATTAACAAATATATTTTTTTAATCATCCAATCCGTGTAATATACGGGGTTTTAGGCTAGTGTTAGAGGCCGTTTGGTGGCATCTGAATCATTAAGTGCTGAATGGTTAAGATGTCTGAATGATTAAGAGGATCTGAACCATTAAATGCTGAACAGTTAAGACTGTTTGGTTTAACATATGAATGAATATACATAATTACTATTTTACACTTCTGAAGTTGCACATTTGAGTCCTACCATCTGGATGGAAGATGAACCACAGAATCAAACTAACAACGAACAAGATCATGAAATCAACACCATTTCTACATTCTAATCAATGCTTGAGGTTGAAGATGAACACAAAAACTATTTGTTCTTGCAACCACACAAGCAAACTGTTGATTGTTCATCGACTTGCACACCTAATTTTGTGTTTCAGAACATTGATTAAAATCAAGTTCAGTTCTTTTTAACTCCATCAAACCCACCCACGATTTCTTCCTTTAATTCGTTGAATGAAACCTTTGATCTTGGCTGTGGAAATGGGTACTCCAACGGAGGAGCAAAAGTCGAAGAAGGAGGATTCGCCAACTGGGAGGAGGTGGAGGAGCCCCTATCGTCGAATGGGAGGAGGAGGCACCGGCGAACGGTGGAGGAGGAGCCCTCGACAGTGGAGATCTCTGAAAAATGAGATTAAGGTTGGCAGAAGAATAGATGGACAGGAAGGAGGGTAGGAACGAGGAAGGAGGGTAGGAACGTTCACCTCTTTTTTTCCCGTTCAGACATGTCCCAATGTCTGATTTATTCAGAGGTTCATTCAGACCTTATTTTCCATTCAGACGTGTTTTTATTTTTGAAACAAACGGTCTGAATCTGAACCATTCAGATTCAGACCCATTCAGACCTATTCAGATGCAAACAAACAACCCCTACTATAATAAACAAAATTTTTTTTTGTCACTTGTCACATTTTTAAACTAATAATGCCACATGTCATATTTTTATGATATTACTCAATTCTCTTCCATATTAAATAAATTCATAATTATCTCTCCTATTAACTAATTATAATACTAATGATATTATTTACTTTTTCAATATTAAAAATAGTTTTTAAATAAAATCAAAATCAAATTTCCTTTTATTAAAAAACATACTTTACAAAAATTCTAAAATATGAAATTTTTTGAAATCAAAATTTTTAATGACAAGAAAGATTAAATCACTATTTTAGTGTTTCTTTTCCAATAAACAAGTTTCTCTCAAAAAAAATCTCTAAAAGAATGAAACAAAGTATAAAACAGAGATTTTAAACAAGATATTTATAAACAGATGACCTTTTTACACGAATACCTAAAAATAAATACTTTAAAATACTAAAGTTTTAAAAATGATAGTGAAAATCACACTTTTAATCATTTATGTTTAATGATATTTTCAAATTATGACATAAGTAAAAAAAATGGCATCTTACCTTCTTATTTTATGAGATAAATTATATTTTTGATCCTTTATATTCAAGGATATTTTCAAATTTGGTCACTTAAATTTAATAATTCAAAAAATGATACATTGTCATCTTAATTTTGCATCAAATAGTATTTTACGAAAACAATTAAAATTTTTGGTGTTAGTTACCTTAAAAATTTCAGTTGTTACAAATCAATAAACTCAGGTACGAATTCTTTAGTTATTAAAAATTTCCTTATTGTTTATTACTTAAAGTACTTACTAATACGTAAATTAATCATTTTATATTAAAATATCGTTTTATAATTACTAAATTTTTATTATTAGCTGGTTTATAATCCAATTCGTGAGCACATTACTTAGCAGAAACTGTCCTGCTAGCCTTACCCTGTTGTTGCCGTTTTTATAGTAAATCCGTGTAATACACGGGTAATAATCTAGTTTACCTAATATATAAAAATATTATTTATATTTTTTTTAATTAAGACCCTAAAATTTTAAGAACCCTAGGTCGTGCCTAACTTTTAACAAACAAAAGCTAGCTCTAGTTTCAACCTTTGTTTACTTTTTTGACAACAATCATATGATTATTTACTTGTTTGTTTTAAAAAATAAACATATGTACATAACCAAAATTTGGCACATGTCGTCTTTGCCCTATTTTTACTCCTATATTAGGAATTACAATAGGTGTACTAGTAATTGTTTGGTTAGAAAGAGAAATATCTGCGGGTATACAACAACGTATTGGTCCTGAATACGCAGGGCCTTTGGGAATTCTTCAAGCTCTAGCAGATGGTACCAAATTACTTTTCAAAGAGAATCTTCTTCCATCTATAGCAGTCATATCAATTTTATTAAGTTATCTAGTAATTCCTTTTGGTTATCACCTTGTGATAGCCGATCTCAGTATTGGTGTTTTTTTATGGATTGCTATTTCAAGTATTGCTCCTGTCGGCCTTCTTATGTCAGGATATGGCTCAAATAATAAATATTCTTTTTTAGGTGGTCTACGAGCTGCTGCTCAATCAATTAGTTATGAAATACCATTAACTCTATGTGTGTTATCAATATCTCTACGTGTGATTCGTTAAGACATAAATTTCCCGCTACTTCTTTTCTTTCTAGGAAGGAAGTTTCATGAGTTGAATATATATTTTCGTTTTTTATTCTTTATTCGGGGGTTGATGAAGGAAACCAGATAGTTATATGAGTGAAAGAAACGGCTTATCAATTTGCAGTAAAAGATTGAATCTCATTTCCTATGTACAAAAGTTAAGAAAAGTAAATATAAGTATTAGAGACTGTTTACCCCAAGATTTATTGATTAGTCATCATGACTTGAAGCGGGTTCAAAAGATCAACTTTCTGAGGTTTTTACTATCTATTACCATATGTATTACTCGAAAGTAGATTGATAAAAATGAGTGGATAGCTAGGAACACTAAGGTACACAAAGGATTCGTAATAGAGATTATGTAAGTGTATTTCTCTGTGTATAAAAAGAATTAGGGGCTTGAAATTGGTAGAAATGATCAAGGAGTACTTCCCAGATTCCGATCCAGAGTATACTTCTATTCACCAATTAAGTAAATAACTATCAAGAACGAAGTAATCCTTTAACTTTGTTTAAGGTCCCGTTTTTTTGAGAAAGGAGAATAGGAACGAAAAAAAAAAGAAGGGTTGAATGGAATTGCACTATAAAAAATAGATTTTTTTCCATCTCTATATAGAGATAGAATTTTTGTCATGATTCGCGAACTAATGCAACGTCTAATTGGATTTCGTAATTGAAAATGTTAGGTGGAAATATCTATGTTAGGTTGAAATATCTATTGATATTGTTACAAGAAACATTTTATTCAAGGATTAAGTTATTATTCAACAAAGAAGAATTTAAATTATTAAAAGATAAGATGAATTCAGAAGCATTTTATTATATATAGCAGACAGAATTCCAGTGTCTAATGGGGACCTTACAATGGATTTCATTTTATATCTATAAACATATCAAGAAAAATAATAATGGACGGGTCCTTAGATTTATTTGTGACCTTTGAGGAGCCGTATGAGATGAAAATCTCATGTACGGTTCTGTAATAGGGATGAGAACAGTGATGTTCTCATCTACTATGATTATCTAACAGTTCAAGTACAGTTGATATAGTTGAAGCGCAGTCAAAATATGGTTTTTGGGGATGGAATTTGTGGCGTCAACCTATAGGGTTTCTAGTTTTTCTAATTTCTTCCCTAGCCGAGGGTGAACGATTACCTTTTGATTTACCAGAAGCAGAAGAAGAATTAGTAGCAGGTTATCAAACCGAATATTCCGGTATCAAATTTGGTTTATTTTACGTTGCTTCATATTTAAATCTACTAGTTTCTTCATTATTTGTAACAGTTCTTTATTTGGGGGGTTGGAATCTTTCTATTCCGTACATATCTGTTCCCGAGCTTTTTGATATTACTAAAAGGGGTAGAGTCTTTGGAACAATAATTGGTATTTTTATTACATTAGCTAAAACTTATTTGTTCTTGTTCATTCCTATCGTAACAAGATGGACTTTACCGCGGCTAAGAATGGATCAATTGTTAAATCTTGGATGGAAATTTCTTTTACCTATTTCTCTAGGTAATCTATTATTAACAACTTCTTCCCAACTTCTTTCACTGTAAAAAAAAATACTTCTATATTCACGACTTGTCTCAAACAAGAGAAAGAAAAAAGTATCTTATTTTTTATAGATATTCACGATATGTTTCCTATGGTAACTGAGTTCATGAATTATGGCCAACAAACTTTGCAATGTTTATAAAGTTGATCTCTCTATGTAGTTAAGACTGCCCTCGGTATTGCAAATTCATTTGTAGTTACAAATATGTATTAAGGGTGGAACTTTGAGTCAGGGATCTCCACCGACACAGAAATTACTTCACCGTAAAACATGAGTATGTATTAGTATGGCATTATGATCAAAATTTGGGATTTAAATAGAGTTATCAAACATTTAGTAGTAATTATGCTTTTTAGCATCAATAAGTCCAATGTAATATTACATCCTATTGATGTTGGTACACTGTTGTACCAATAACACTACTTATTTTTATACTTTTTAGTTTTAAAAAATATGTATAAGTTATGTGAGTATGATGTGATTCATTTAATGTAAGTATGATGTATGAATGATAAAGGTAGTGTATGAATATTAGGACCCAATTGAATAGCTCCTATGCCCAATACAGAATCTAAACCAATTGTGGATCATAATACTAGATTCCTGCTAAGTGCTCATTATCTGTTCTTTTTAGCTTTGATATACATTGTAACAATACACATACCAAAAAATAAACACATTTTACAGTATAAAAGGAGTGAAAAAGACGAATTTGCCCTTGCTTAAATACAACTCTATGAAGAGGATGAAGGGGTAATATAGGAACAACGAATTTGTCTCCTCCTATAACATAATAGATGATTCACTCTTGTTCATCATCATAATCAAGACCTGGTATGTACTCCAAACTCACGTCAAAAATGACAGGGCTATTTGGGGCAACTCTAGGCCGCCCTGGAGCTGAAGTTAGACCCTTGGGAAATGCCAACTACACAAACACAAGTCTCACATAGTAAGTGTGTATTCACAAATAGTAACATAATCATACGATGATGCAAACAAAAACAAATATACCCAAAAGACTTGTTGATCAGTAGGGTTGGGGGATGGTGAGACGAAAGCAAACCTTACCTTTATCCGAATGGGATAAAGATGCTTATTCTGTAAAAATCCCCAACCATATGATGATGCAAGATATGATAAAAAGTGTTGACATCTTAATCATCGTTCAAACTAGGTGATTAGAGTCAGTTATTTAGACCCATTATTAGATAAACATGTCAATTTAGATTAAAATTTTCCTTGAATGGATAAACTTATGGCTTATGAGAGTAGTTAACACTTAACACTAAGGGGGTCAAATGTCGTCTTTAGTGGATTCCTAAATTATTTTATTTTCCAAATAAGATTATAAAGTTGCAATAAAGTTTCTTTAATCATATAATATTTAGGATATTAAACAAAAGAGAAAGAAAAAAGTTGCTAGCGGGTCAACATGACCAAAACTTTGCACAAAAACAAGATCTAGCTTTCAATGATTTAGAAAAAAACAAAAAAGAAACAAGCCAAATTGACACAACTAATCCTCTAAAAAAACCGTTGTGATATTTTAGAGGAACCAGATAGATCAACTCTTCCATGTTCATTGTAATATCTCTAAAGTTTCGATTTTGTTTTATTCAAAATATTTACTCATAGTCTCGTTAAAGTTTGGTTTTCAGCATCTCCTAGGAGTAGAGGTGTTGTTTTACCCGCAACCCGAACCAAAGAAACCCGAACTCGATTAAGATAGAACCTAAACCCGAAGGTAGTATTTGGTTCAGTACTTGGGTTAAAAACGTTTAACCTGAATAACTTGAATTTACATAAGAAAAATGTCAATTATACATATACAAATATAATAAACGAAAAATTCTAGTTTTCCTCCCATAATAATAATAATAATAAAAATAATATATATATATATATATATATATATAAATATAATAATAATAATAATAATAATAATAATAATAATAATAATAATAATAATAATAATCACAAAAAAAAAGGGGAACGTTTTTTTTTTTTTTTCGAGCCGAGGGTCTCTTTAGAAGCAGCCTTTCTACCACATCTAGGGTAGGGGTAAGGTTTGTTTTCATCTCACCCTCCCCAGACCCCACACAGTGGAAATATACTGGGTTTGTTTGTTTGTTTGTTTATGTTCTGTTTTTGTTATGAACATGATGTCTTATTTCGTTGTTGATGTTTTCTTTTTACTTTATACGATTGTTTAATAAGATTTGGTCTTGTGCTAAATTTATTTGACATTTGTTTAGTTAATATATGTGAAAACTGCATAAATTTTAACAAAAGATTATATCAAGAGTGTTTTTATTTGACATTTTGTGCATGTTAGTTAATTAATATCATGTTAAGTTAAATTGTAAAGCATGCATTGCAACTTGTACTTAGAAACCCGAATACTGGTTAACACAAGCCGAATCTTATTTGGATTGATAAATGGGTAGGATTCCTATAACAAAAAACCCGAATAACCCGACCCGAATAACCGAAACCTGATTGAAAAAACCTGAAGAACACCCTTACCTAGGGATTAAGTCTAGTAAGTTGATAGATGCCTTTTCAATGGTTTAGCACAATAATGCTAAGTTAAAACTTCCAACACAAGAAAATAGTTATTTTGACATTAGAATTTGAAGCAACTCACTTGACCCACAAAAGTTAATTTTGGACTTGTAATATTAATTTAATAACAAAGACACCCTTTTGAGTTGGCCAAGATTATTTTTCTAAAAAAAGGAGAAAATGGTGATGAACTTACAGATCCTGGAACATAGAGTCGACGTTTTCCTCCAACCTTCATGCTCAGAATTCCTTCATCAAGTCCTTTGACAACCTATGTTTAATAATTTCAGTTAAATTATCATTATTCATTAAACTATTTACAAGGTTGTATGCCTTATAAATGCATGACTTTCAAGCCATTTCCTATTTAGCTACACACACACACACTCACATATATATATGTATGTATGTATATGTATGCATGTATTTTAAGTTATAATTATTTTAGGAGTTTGACCCTTAAAAGAAACATAACCTAAATCTGACATATATAAGTAAACAGATTGAAAACGCCACTTCTACGTGCAATTGCTTTTAATTCTAGGAAGAATATGTTTACAAGAGAATGTCAAAGGACTTACCTGACCTGATCCAACACGAAATATGTAAACTTGACGTTTTTCCAGTGAACTGAAATTTTTTAGATGAGGAAATAGTTGAGTAGGTGATAGTAGGGGTCTTAATAATAAAATTGTGAATTCATTATTATAATAATTATACTAATTGGTGTATATGTACAAATAACCACATAGATATGAAAAGACAAAAGAATTCAATTTATGACCTATCAAATACTTGTCCAGATGGAACCATTGCTACATAGTTTGCAGCTACCTGTGTAACAAACATGAACTAAATAAAACATAAAAAACTTGCATCATAGCAAACAAAAATGGTCAAAATATGTTAAATTACTGACCATGATAGTACAACACTACTATAATTTAGGTTAAGTGATTGATAGATGAATCTATTAATTACAATATATAACTATTGAGATGAAATAAGGCAAAATGGAATTTATAATGCTCTGAACTATTGGAAAGAGTGTATATTTGACACAAACACCATACCTGATAGCCAATTGGAGGAGTAGGGCCAGAACCAACTTTTATATCCTTGTATTGTAAACCAGATTCTGTAGTTACCGTAGGTACCTTCATGAAGTTGAAAAATGACAAAGATTAATTAATACACTTCGTAAAACTTATAAAAAGAGTGATTGTAAGTAAATGAATGACTTCTTTGAAACTAGTGGTTCATTCATGTCGGGTTGGTGGGGTAAATTGATGAACCTGAAGACCCATAATATATATTTATATGTGTCAAAGACATCACCCCAAGTTGTAAACAAGTTAAATGGGTCATAAACAACCTAGGAAGTTGCCTTTAATAATATATATTTTATTCTATACGGGTTAAACATGTCAACACAAACACGACTAGTTTATGAAACGGTTAAGAAATTACAATGCAAAACCTGATTGTTTTTGTTAAGGAAGTTTTTACAATCAAAACTTACATAAGCCATAGCTCACAATTCCAAAAACCAAATCCAGATTGAACACTTTCATCAAGCCAACATCAAGGATATGCAATGGTCCATTTCTCATAAACGACATGACACTTCTGATAAGACTATTTGCAACATACACAATACTTAATATTCATCTTAAACGAACTATAATTCTTAAAATGTAACCAAAGTTCAGGATATATGCAATCTCACCATACATTTTCAAGCTCTTTTTCACAAGACTCATCACATAGTTTTGGTATCTCTTGTGGTGGTAAGCCAGCTGACTCTACATTCGGGGAGTGCAATAGAAGGCTTGAAGCACTTAAACTTAATCCGATCACAATCCTTCGGTTAACCAACGGTAATTCACCATCACAACCAACAATTTGTGAAGCTTTAATGTCAATTCCCAATCTCACTCTTCTTGATCTGCCTCTAGTTATTTGATAATTGCTGGATAAAGACCCAGAAAAAGAACCTGCAAGGTAAGAATCATTCATCAATCAATGCATACCACACTATAATATGCTCCCTTTAAGATGTTAATTTCCAAAATATAAATGATTCAAGAGCAAATGCCAATGGTTTCTTGCATGATCAATGAAACATACCTTAAAAGTAGTGTCTTTTCTAACATAATTGACAATTTAACTTAAACAGGAAGATGCATTTCATCGAATAATTGGTCTGCTTTTGTTTTCCTACCCCAAAGAACATCCTTTAACATGTAAAATTGTTAATTCAAGTGAAATTTCAACAAAATTGAAAAGATTAGCAAGTTGGAACGTGTAAGCTTGAAATTTAGATGCCAAAATCACTTAATTTATTACTTAAAATAAGAACTTCCGAAATCGGAAGCGTAAATTTGGGTTGATTGAGAGTAGTATGTGAACGAACTAATCACAGAATAAAACAGACATTGAAACATCGTAAGATTACAACCTCAAAATACATTAACTGCAGAGATTTAAAGAAGATGAATTACCGAGTGGAAAGAGGGAGGCGGAAGCCATTGTTGATTCAGAAATGAAGTGAGAGAATAAACGAATGGATAATGGTGATAGCGTGATACACAGAAACGGCTACCTTTTTTTTCGGACCTTTTTATTATTTTATCTAAAAAAATAAGTTTATAAAATACTCTAGGCAACATAGTTTAAATTGGAATTTAATAATATATAGTATAAACTATTCACTGATATTAATCCGAATTAACAATTTGATCAGCGACATTGTCATCTTTTAATTAGAGATTATTTCATTTATTAAGTACTAGCGTAGAAAATCCGTTTATTACACGGGTTGAATAATTAAAAAATTACAATTCATGGATATCAAATAATAATAAGTATTTAATAATTAAAAAAATATATTTTAAGATAAGATATAATTGAAATATTCTTATGCTAATTAAATATTAATAAATTAGTAAATTATTAGAATAAGAAGATTTATATTTTTTTGATATTTAGTTATATAATTTAATTAGTAAAAATCATTAGTATTAATTAGGAGAAAGAGGGGGGAAATTTTTTTTAGATTACTCCTTTATTATAATAATTAGATTAAGTCAATAAGATGCATGAATTATTAAAACTTAATTAAAAGTTTAATGTTTAGGAGATTGCCTACACAAAGGATTCGTAATACTGTGTATAAAAAGAATTAGGGGGGTCAACCTCTTTCAAATATACAACATGGATTTGCTTGTTATTCGGGGGTTGATGAAGGAAACCAGATAGTTATATGAGTGAAAGAAACGGTTGTTTAAGCTCCTTGTTTCTGAAGTATAAAACGTGACTGATTTAGAAGTAGAGGTGGGTAAAAATGCTTTTTTGGAACCCGTTCCCTTCTCAAATTGATTCCAAATCTGATCAATAAAGTCAAAAATGAGTTCCAGTTAAGTTCGTGTTTTAATCGTTTCATAACTGTTTCTAGCAAGTTCTGGTTTTGGTAGGGTAAAGGTTGAACTGATTCTTATTACGATTTTTGTGAGAAACCTGGGCCACATGTGCACGCCATTTTTGATAGGACCAGTTCCTGTTCGGGTAGTCGATTTCGATTCCTAAACGAGTTTTTTCCCCACCTTTATTCAAAGGTGTTTTTTAGTAAAACAAAATAGTTATAGACTCTTGTCTATTTAGATTTCGTCTTTTAACAACTCCTTGACTGAGAAAAATCTTTCTCTAATAGATAAATAACAATATAGTATTTTAAAAGTCACTTGTATGTTCTTGTCACGTAGTTCTTTGTTAAAGAGTATTGTTCTTGGTCTAAGTTAAAATTAGAAAGCGTGACTTGTCAAATTGTTAATAAGGATTGCTATTGGCAAATACTTCATGCTATAGATTAAAATCCAATTTCCTAAAAATAATTTTTGGTAATGAATTTCTTATATTCAAAACTAGGTTAAAACTATGTGAATTACACGTGAAAAATAAAAAAAAATAATAAATAGTTATCAATGAAAATTTAAACACTATAAGACAATTTTTAGTATATATTAAAAATTCATATAATTTAATACATTAAATAAAAATAATTTATTGTTTTAAACACAATTTTTTTAAAAATTTTGGGCTTTTAAATATTTCGTTTAAAAAACTGTTTTTGAAAATTCTATATTTATAATATTTTGGTTTTTTAAAAAGGTGTTTTTTTAATATTAATATATATTTAATGTATTAATTTTTTTAATTTAAAAATGTATAATAGGCATATTTAATATTATTATTTAATATAATATGTATTTAATATGAGAGAAATACGAGAAAACAAAATTAAGGTGTTCTAAGAACATAACATGTGTCCCTATAAATCTTTATTTATTAAAATAGATAAATAATACCATATTTTGATTATGATTTGGTCATTAGGTTTTCTTTCTCATTAGTAACATAATAGAAGGGAACATAAAATTTCAATGTAACAATGAATCAAACTTGTAAATTTTCATGTAGTGATATAATGAATTTGACATGCTAGTTATAAAGATGTTTATCAAAACACACCACAGCAACAATTAAAAAGTTTATACTAAAGGACATTTGTTCTAACAGGATTAAGTAATGTTAAAATGTTTTTCTTTAAAATAAGTTAAGGATTCAAGTCTCACATCTAACAAAAAAGATGGAAAAAATGTTGTTCAAAAAACAAATCAAAGTTTATAAATACTTGGGAGTTGGTACACACACTTAGGTAGTAGTCAAGGTGTTGGTCAAGGTAGTGATCGAGGGGTTGTGCGAGGTGGTAGTCAAGGTGTTGGTCAAGGCAGTTATCGAAGGGTTGTGCGAGATGGTAGTCAAGGTGTTGGTCAAGGTGGTGACCGAGGGTTTAGGCGAGGTAGTAGCCTTAGTGTTGGTCAAAGTAGTGATTGAGGGGTTGTTCAAGGCAGTTATCAACATGCTAGTCAAGGTAGTGATCAAGGGGTTGGGCGAGGTAGTAGTCATGGGGTTGGGCAAGGTAGTAGTCAAGGGGTTGGGCAAGGTATTGGACGACGTAGTGGTATTGATAGTAATGATACTGTGTTGCCTTCTTTCATCTAGGGTAATGATGATGATGATGATGATGAGTCTACTTTTCATGGTGCTCATACGAGGAGGGGACACGCCTCCCAAGTTCAAGTTCTCGAACCAATAAACCGTGAGTGGATTTGGATTGAAGACGGGGAGTAAGTATATGAAAATTAATATTGATTATTTATGTATATAAAAGATGTTACTGATATGTTTTTGCTCTTGTTTTGTATATTTAGTAATCAGGAGAAGTCTACCAGGATTATTGGAGTGATATTAAAGGCTATGTGGAATGGTCCATGGGATAGTTGGAGAGACGTTCCTAATGAGGACAGAACACGGTTGTTTGAGCGTTTTCATGTATGTGTTCTTTAACAATTTTTCATACAACTTATTGAACGATTTTATATGTTTACTAAAAATTAATTTTTAATAGGGTTATCTTCAATGGGAGGAAAAATGGAATGTACCCATTTGTAGACATTGGGAGAAGTGTATTGCCGGTAAATTTCCTGATTTCTTAAGAAGGGTACGAAACGAAGCTAAAGAAACAACAAGAAAACAAGGTTTGCTAGTTGGGGATGATATGCTTGTTCTTATTGACTATAAACCTCCATAGATAAGAACTGGCATTTGGAAAAAAAATGATTGACATTTGGAATACACCTGAATGGAAAGCAAAATCTCAAAGGAACACTGATATTAAAAGTAAATCAATTGGGGGCAAACATACACTTGAGACTCAAAGTTATATGACTGCAAAAAAAAGCGGTAAAAATGTTAATCATCCTTTATATATATATATATATATATATATATACATACCATATCAACATTATCATTTTTTTTATTAATATTAAATTCTATCTATATTAGGCAAAGATACTTGGACGTGAACGGCAACCTCATGAGATGTGGAAGCAGTCACATTGCAGGAAAGGAAGCAGGCCATTGGATAAAGATCTGAGTTCTAGTAGTTCGCATGTTTCAGATGTTGATTCCGAAGAGAACATCGAAGAAGATAATCTTGTATGGGTTGACGAGAGGGCAAAAGAGACTTGGGTAAGTTGACTTTGTTAATAAATCCATACAACATGTTATAATAGGTTATTGAAGCAACATATTAAAGAGGAAATGAAATTTAAATAATGCAATTATGTGTTTTTTTTAATAGGTTAAATATGATGAATATCTTGTGGACAAGTATGGGGATGAACGTAGCAACCATCCCAAATTTAATGAAGTTTTGTGGTCACGAGCTGCCGGTGGCAAGAATAAAAGAAAAGTGTATGGATTAAGTTGTGTTAATGACTCGAACGCACATGGTAGACAGAACCATGAGGTATGTTAATTTTAACAATAAGTTAGAGTTTGATTCCATATGAAACAATGATTGGGTGTTATTATTTAGTTAGTTTTGTAACTTAAGTAGTCAAATTAGATCCGAACCAATGTCATTGCCAACATCACCCTCACAAAATGAACATGACCCATTATGAATTTTATTTGTAAGTTAAACTGAACTTGATCCATTATGAATTTTTATTGTTTTGTAGAATTAAAAATTGAATGAGATTATCAAAGAAATTCTGATGGAAAAAGAAGAAAAAGAAAGATTAAATAGAATTATTGCGGAGTTGGAGGCTGAAAAGGAAAAACATAAGGAAGAGAAAGAAGCTATGAGCAATTAGATTTCAAAATTTGAAGATATGTTGAAAACCTTGGTCCGGAAATAAACTATAAAACACTTATAGTTTAATTGTTTAGACTTTTATTATGTTTGGATTTTTTTATTATGTTTGATGTGTAATTAGTTTCTATAACTTGAGATTTTATGTTTAGATTTTTGTTATGTTTGGTTATTTGAAATTTAAGTAAATCTATGTTCTTCAATGTTGGAATGAAATGATCACATCAGGTTTTATCAATGAAAATATGTAAATGTATACAGGTGGCAACTATGTATGGTTTTGGTGGCAAAATGGTGGTAACTATGTTTGTAAAAATATATGGTAGCAAAATGGTTGTAAATAAACCATCAAAAATGGTGGCAAAATGGTAAGTATAACGACAATATGGTAGCAAAATGGTATAGCAACAAATGTGGTCACAATATGGTGGCAAAATATTATATGGTGGGAAAATGGTAGCAACAAATATGGTAACAATATCGTTGCAATATTTTTGACCTTGTTTTTTGTCGCAACAATTGGTAGCAAAAAATAATGTGATGACAAACGGTAACAATAGGTCATTTGTCATCAGGGTTTTCCTCACCATCTTTATGGTAGCAAATTGGTTTCAAAATGGCAATTGCCACCATTTGCTACCGCAATTCTGGTAGCAAATACCTTGTTATGCAATAGTGTGACCGGCGTGACACCCCTACACCAGGTGCTCATGCCCCACTCGATAGAGTCTAAATATGTGTTCATAGAAGTAATAGTAAATCAAATAATTGAGTTTAGAAATCCATCCCACTTAAAGAAAAACATATAAGAAAAGTTTTAAAATAAATATATATAAGACTCTAAATAAAAAGAGAAGTTGGAGTTAAAGAAAACAAGAAAAGAAAACCAAAAAAAAAAAGTTGAAAAGGTTTAAGTAAAAGGAAAGTTATTCATTTTTATTTTTTTATCAACATCTACTCTTAAATTCATATAACTTGTTAACTGCAAGATTTGAATCTCTAACCTTCAAAAAAAAAAAATATCACCTATTACACCCAAAATACCGACTAATCAGCTTTTGGTATAATAGTTAAATAAACATTAATACTTATGCATTTGTGCTTCTCTATGTCATCATGCCCAATTCAGTTTTAAACGAAAATTAAAGGATGTAAAAGACAAGTGTGAAGGGGTTTTAGTATATTTTTAAAAGGGTTGAAATTGCAATTTAAGAAAACAGTACTTTGATTGGTTTGTACCACGTGTTTTCAAACTTGTTGTAGGTGAATAATAAACGCATTCAAACACACACATTCCAAAATAAGAATATCTATATCTATATCTATACTATATCTATCTATATCTATATCTATATCTATATCTATATCTATATCTATATCTATACTATATAATAAATAAAGGTTTTATATGCCACATGTCAGTTTTTTAGGCTATCTAAAATTTGATTTTTCCGCCTCTCTCTCTCTCTTATTAATTACTTATAAACATCTTTTTATTATATTTTGATTTATATAGCTTTTTTCTACTAAATAATACTAATTTTATTTAATTTGTTAAATACTATGATTGCATCATAATTCGTATTTTTAATTTTTCATAAAACATCTTTTAAAAATATGTTATATGCTAATTTAAATAAATAATTTTAAAATTTATTTATTTAACCCGTGTAACACACGGGGTTTAACCTAGTTAAATAATATATACAATTTATCTTAATATTTGAGCTTTTATTTTCTATGATAAAAGTCAACACTTTCGCATGAAAACTTTTTACCTAAACCTTTTCATACAAATACATATATATGATATATACAAGACAGTGAAGATGGAGGATCAAAGTTGACAATTTGGTCAAAGATGGTAGTGATCATAATAGGATTAATATGGTTAGTTCTTGTTCATCAAGTTAAGATTATTTATAGTAATACCTTGTTAGTTAGCCAAATCATGTGTATTCTTGCGTATAGATTGTGTGCCTTTTCGATTAAAGTTCGAAGAAGGTTATTTATGTCCACTAAACAAGACTATCATTACATTCATACTTTTTGTTGAACGGTTAAATTTTAGGATTACTAACAGATAATTAGATTATCATTGTGTCACCAACAATATTATCCGAACATATTTACCACAAAGTTACTAGTTCTTTAAAATACTCATTACTTAACTGAAGGACTGGATCAGGAGCTAAAGACTCCAGTCATATGCAACAGACAAAACCGAAAGATGACGACAAGAACGGAGAGCCGATCATGCTAGACGTTCAAGAGCGAAAAGTTAATCGTGTGAGACAATATGAAAATTTTTACATCAAATCGTGTGATATGAACATGGAGAAGAAGTGATATTTTTTATTTTTCTTTTATATTTAATGTCTTCTATTTTTTTACAATGATTAACTCGTTTCGATCTCTACTTATAAAGATCAAGCTCATCTTGTGACCAGCTTTTCAAGATTGATATTGGCTCAGGCTTGACTGGTTTATTATTTATTAAAGGCTTTATTATTTTATTTATATAAATTTAAAATACTTTATTTTTTTATTCATAAAAATTTGTATATAATTTTATGCATACTTATAAAGTTTATATGTATCATATATTTAAATGATAGAGATTTTTATTTATTAATTACTTTTTTTTAACTGCTAAGCTTACTATCTACCTAAATTACACAATAATTACACCATTGAATGTAATTTTTTATTTATTAATTACTATCTACTTGAATACGATTCCCAACGCCAACTAGTGAAACAAATTTTAATTATATAATTGTATCATTCTATGATATTTTTTTATCAGATAAGTATTAGATCATGGATCAAGATTTATAAACTTTCATGCTTAAAATTTTAAGAGAAAATACCTTTTTATTTAAATTTTAGAAAAAAAAAATTCTAACATAAAAACCTATTTGCGTTTATTTAAAAAAACAAATTTATTTGTTTACATTTTTTTAAAAGTTTTATGAAAGACTTTAATTTTAATCTTTTATTAAACACTATTTTAAAAAACAAGGCTTTTTTTCCCAGAGAAAGTGTTAGTTCAACCATCTTAAAAAATATATTTTTAAAAAAATAGAAATATGACAAGTTTGGAATTATTATTTTTTTTCTTTCATTGAGGGATATATGGTGGGGTAAGGTGGTTATATTTTTAGCTAACCTTGTGGTACTTGTACAATGTACCATAATCTAAAAAGATATTTAAATATCAATTATTTTTGAAAAGTTAGGAAAATAGGTGACATGATCAACAGAAAGAAAATTAAAAGTCTATTTTGGAGCATAACGTAATTAAAATTTAATCTACGCCATTCAAAGATGCAACGTAATACGAGGCACACACTTGCATTTCAACAATTTCTTTCACATGTTTTGGACTAAATATTACTTATTTGACTACCACGTGTTGCCATATTATAATTCACACACAGAGAATAAAAATATTAATAAATAACTCAGTAGAAATGTCACCAGCCTGTTATTTAATCCAGTGGCGAACCCATAATTTTTTTTCATGAGGGGCGAAATTTTTTTATGCTTATTTAAGAATCTAGCTTAATAATTTTTTTTATCTGTTGTTCAAAAATAGTCAGGTTGAATCGGGTCGGGTCATAATAAAATAAGAATTAAACTAAATTTCATATATCAAAGCATTATAAAAATACAATACATCTAGGATGAGTGCATGTTAGGATGAGTTTTAATCAAAATTAGTTTGAATTTAAATAAGTCATTTTAATAAACATCAATTTTTTTCAACTTAAAGGAAATTGTAACTAAACAAATAGTTTAATTGAATAATTTTTAGTTATTTTCTCATCAAATTTATTACTGATCATTCTTATCTGTTTGAATCCATTATATTCACTAAATTTTAAGTTATCCATCTTGACATTTATTTTGTTAAGGTGTTACAATCTCAACCCATTGTATGTTATAGAAGCTCACTTCTATCTAAAATACAATATTTGTTTACCCAATCTATGCATTTATCTTATTATGAGTTAAGATTTTCAGACCTAGTTGATCTCTACTTGGTTTTATTTTTTAAAATCTATCCAAAACTAGTATATATGAAGACTTTTTAGGTAACTCTTTTTCTAAAAAAACAAGTATAAATATCACTTAAATTCGCATCACAAGTCCAATTATACAAATTTAAAGGGGACGATTGCAAAATATTAAGAGAGTCGGTTAGAATTTTAACATATATAAACAACTGAAATTTTTTTTTAAGAACTTCCCCAAAGGGTGGGTACGCCAATGATTTAATCTCGACTTGTTTTTCGCATCTCTTTTATTAAATAAGATAATACGTGTAATATTCCGGTGTCTATTCATCCTTATTGTTTCTTTACTTCTGTTTCTTATTAGATAAAAAAGTTAAATGCCGTTCAAAAGATAAAAAAGTTAAATATTAATGATATTAAAAAATAGATTTTGAAAAATTAATATAAATTAAAATATTTTATAAAATTTAATATTAAAAGAATATATTTTGAATTCAAAATTTTGTTTATCCATTTAAGTGTTAGTGGTTTTATAATTCTTGAATTATTATTACCGATTACTGTTTAATTTTTTTTGAATAATGTTTTCATGGCATATGAGTTTTTGTTTTTTTCCTTTGCATTCAGATTTTTAATGTTTTTAGGTTGTATATTAGAGTGAAACTTATTTTTGCGACATGTACTTTTTAGCTTTTAGTGGCGAAATGACAATCCTTGCATCTTGTTTTTATTATGGGTGTTAAAAAAAGGGGAAAATGTTATACAAATGTAACCAACTTTCAGTTTTGTTTCACTTAGGTCACTCATACTTTTTTTTTGTTCCAATTAAATCACTCATACTTTTTTTGTTCTGATTAGGTCACTTTACTTTTAATTTTGTTCCGACTAGGTCACTTTACTTGTAATTTTGTTCCGATTAGGTCACTTTACTTTTAATTTTGAGTGACCTAATTGAAACAAAATTAAAAGTAAAGTGACCTAATTGGAACAAAATTAAAAGTAAAGTGACATAATCGGAACAAAAAAAAAGTATGAGTGACCTAATCGGAACAAAAAAAAGTATGAGTGACCTAATTAGAACAAAGCTGTGACCTAATTAGAACAAAGCTGAAAGTTGGTTACATTTCTATAAAGTTACCCCTAAAAAAAGCCTGTATTTGAAATTGAACCCGAAATATCCAAAAATGCAAACCTGGAATATCATAAATTCGGGTATCTGGAATTTCGGATTCAGTTACCTGTTTTAAACTTTTTTGGATATCCGAACTAACTAAAATAGTAGTTTATTTGAATAGTTTTCTTCCAAGATAAATTTTTGTATATTTTGGATACTTTCCGGGTATTTCGAATATCCCATATATTTTTTATATAGAATTTAGAAATCTGTTTATATATACGAATCCGAAATTTTACATCCAGAGTTTGATATTGAAATTTAATATCTGAAATTTTTGGATATATAAACTCACATATATCAGTTTTTAAACACTTCCAGTTTTTATCTAGGTTTAAGTATTTAAGATCATATTAGTTATGATAGGCTGCCAGCTAAACACGTGTTCTAAACATGTTTTATAAAAATATAAAAATATGACTTATATTGTAATTATATTATAATTAAATTAAATAAAATAATTAATTATTAATAATTAATAAACAAATGAGAAGAAAATCAGAGACAGTTGAAAAATCAATTTTAAAATGATATATAATATAACAAGTGTGTATAGACTTTAATTTATTAAATAGATTGATTGATAAAATGGGCTGAGAAGCCTCTTATATAGACGAGTTCAAAGAAAAAGGACTAAACATTCAAACTTATTTTATTGACGAGTAAATACATATATGAATCTATTTATCAATAAGTAAATTAATTATGAAATGGTTTAGTATGTAATAAGGTTATTATAAGAAAATAAAAAAACTAAAAAAATATATGTGTTTGTTACACTTATGTAAAATATTTGGTCTTTATTATTAAAAATGTAAAAACGTCATTTTGTAACAAATGTGCGACATATGCTTATAATTTTTTTATTTTATTTTAATAACATATATATTACATATTTAAATAAAAAAAATCAAATTTTATACCAGATTTTCATGGATTTTTTCAACTCAAGTGGGTTTTCAAATTATCCATTGTGTGTGTGTGTATACAAGATTATAATCTTTTGATAACCAACACTTAAAACAATAAACCATATAACTTCGACAATATCAATCCAAATCTTTTTTTTTTCGAACATCATTGTTAGACATGTTAAACACATTCTTCTTATATGTTGCGTAAATTCATCACTATGTAAGTGTTAACATTATTGTAAGTTTTTGTATCTTAATACTTACACTGATGTAAGTCAAAAACTTACAAAAGTACTTAACGGTGATGAATTTACACGTACACATAAATAAAGAAATCGATTTACATATGTTACAATGATGTTCGAAAAAACTCTAAGATTTGGATTGATTTTAGCAAAATTATACGGATTATTTGAAAAAGGCAGCACGTACCAGGGTAAAAATTTATATAAAAATTGTAAAGTAATAATGTCTTCATAGTATTTAGTAATAAGTTAAATAGTACATAACAACTTATTAATATTATATCTCTCATTCGAAACCATCTACATGCTAACATGCATACGTGCGAGCAAACACACACATATCATCCACTATTGAACAACTGATCTCATATGTTACCAGACTTCAAAAACTCATATCTAAACCATTCAATGATATGATCAGTGGCTCAAAAGCATTATCCCATTTTTTAATTAAATAAATTAAATTCTAAGGAGATTAAATAAAAAACATTGTAAGGGAATTATATACCATTTTATTTTGAAACCAAGTTTTATTTAAAACATGAATAAAAAAAGTGCATATCAAACTCTCTGACCGGTTTGCGATAGTTATGTCACAAGGGTAAAATGCATGAGACAATCAACTCGTCGAATGTTTGGAAGAACCATTATAAACGCAAAACACTTTTAAAAGAAATGGATACATGTATTAATAATCAAGGGATTGTTTGGTAGCCTTTTAATTAAAAGGCTACGTGTTAATGAATCATAACCTCTTAATGGTTAAGAGATAACCTTAAATCTGAATGCTTAAGAGGTAATATTAAAAGGTTATGAAACATTAAGAGGTAACCTTTTTATGAATATTAAAGATTAACAAACAACACATAACTCTTTTAAACTTATTCCATTCAAGTCTTTATATAAATATACAACTTAAAAAACAAAGAAAGAATCAACGAATATCTCCTTCTAGTTGCATCACCAGACCAGACCATCATCCGAGATACATTAAGCCAAACTAATGACCAGGTCCTCTGGGGCTCGGACCAGAAGCGAGCCGTTGGAGCCAAAACGACATACCGTTCTTGGCCTTCTCATACGCGGTTGCATATGTAACAAGATGGTTCGAACCAGCAAAGTCCTGAGACAAGACTCTACTTTCAACTACTGCAGGGCTTATAACAACAATCAAGATAACAAGAAAAACGAAAAGGGTGAATGAATTCTTGAAAGCCATCGTCTTAATTAATTAAAAGATTATAAAATCAGAAACTTAGATCGATAGATGTTTATAAAGCTTGCAACTTTTAAGGTTTTAAAAGTTGTTTTGGTGATGGGTTGTTGAATGAATTTGCCAGTAGGTGATAGAAGTTATATATAGACAAAGAGTTTGACTTTTAAAAGGGTTAGTTTGATGTTTGACTTCAAAATTTCTGTATGTTTTTGAATAGGGGTAATGTGTACGTGTTGACCAAGCAACCTGTTAGAAACGGTCAATTCAATGTGTTGATTATTTTGGTAATATTTATTTTCTTTTTTCTTTTTTCTAATTTCTCGCCATTATTTAAACTCAAAGGTTTACCCATGCGTGTCGTGTTGGGGATTCATACATGATCATAATATCAAAATACAAATACGATTCTAAATATCAAAATGAAAGTACAAAATAGTTATAACGATTGACTCTTTGATGTAGAAGTAGATGTGTAAATGAATCAAGCTTATTTATAAAATACTTGATGTTAGATTGGTAAAAAGTTAGAATGAGTCCGAATGACAGAGCCCTGATATATGACTCATTTAGTTATATAGCTTAAGCTTCACATGTCAAGCCCTAGTTGTCTCGCGAGCACTAAATGATTTTTTATATTTACAGTAATTTTGTTTAATTAAATAAGTCTATAGAGGATGGATCAATCGGTAACCTACTCTAATTGAGAGAACTTTATAACGCAAATTGTTTGTTGCCTAATATAATGAATTTGAAATGAGTCCGAATGACAGAGCCCTGATATATGACTCATTTAGTTATATAGCTTAAGCTTCACATGTCAAGCCCTAGTTGTCTCGCGAGCACTAAATGATTTTTTATATTTACAGTAATTTTGTTTAATTAAATAAGTCTATAGAGGATGGATCAATCGGTAACCTACTCTAATTGAGAGAACTTTATAACGCAAATTGTTTGTTGCCTAATATAATGAATTTGAAATGAGTGGTCTATATTAATTTTGAGAAAAATAAGTGGTTGAGACTTGAGATTTGTTTAAGGGTATTTTGGAGATTACTAGGTGTACTTGATTTCATTTTAAAAATAAAAGTTTACCCCCCAATTTTTTAAACCTTCATAACTTTTATATACATTATTATTTTAAAAAAAATTACACCATTAAATTTGTCAAAATTTTATCTTTAATTCAAGTATAGTTTTGTCAAATTTTTTTAAAGTTTCATAATTACACTGATGTAAGGAGCTGAATTTTTTCAAAGTGTTCGTAATTATACTGAGGTTACGAAGTGTTCGTAATTATACTGATGCAACGAGCTGAATTTTTTCAAAGGGTTCATAATTACACCAATGTAACGAGCTGTAAATTATTATTTTTTAAAGAAGATTTCATTATTTAAAAAAAAACTTTTCTATCTTTAGTTCAAGTATAGTTTCGTGAAATTTTTTCAAAGTGTTCATAATTACACTGACGTAACGAGCTGAATTTTTCCAGATGTTCGTAATTATACTGATGTAACGAGCTGAATTTTTTTAAAGTGTTTATCATTACACTGATGTAACGAGTTGTAACTTATTATTTTTTAAGTTAAAATTATCTAACTTTTTATCGTATTTGATATAAATTTATTTAATTAACTAATTTTTATAATAAAAACTAAATTTGTAATATAAATTTAGAGTTAATTACTATTTTTCTCCCAATGATTTTTTCATATTTGCCATTTTTCTCCAAAAACTTAATTCTTCTTATTTAAACATTGTGGTTTCTCTTTTTTTGCCATTTAACTCCATTCAATTAACATCCATTTACCTTCCATCTCTTTGAGGGTTATTTATGTCTTTTTACCTTTAAATCTTTTAAATATAAAAAATAAGTAATTAAAAAAACCCTACCATATACATAAGGATGCCGTTGTGACACCCGGCAATTTCAGGTAAATTGCGACTCTTACATTCTTTACATTTCACATTCATACTTGTTGCATTTCATTTAATTATGTTTAATTAGATGAGTCAGACACAAGCAACTGCGAAACGATAGTTCGAGGAACTATCAAATCGTACATTGCACATTGGTTTTGGAAACCAAGCGTGGCAAACACAACACTAACACAAAACAATAATTCGGGGAATTATAGAATTGTGCAATACATGTTGATTATGGTTAATCAAACATGCAAACGGTTCGTAACAACGAACGCAAACTATCAAAGATAATTCGAGGAATTATCGAAACACACACACGAGTCTCACAAACGTTGGTGATCAAACCTATGTGCTATTATATGATTATGTGCTAAACATGCATTAGATGTTTAGGATAAACGTTGAGAATCGAACACGAGCGAAATCGAATCGACGAAATCGAAAAACTAGAAAATGGACTCATCGCGGTACGCCAAGGCCCCTTGGCGAAGGGCTTGGCGATACGCGAAGCAAAAGCGGGGGCTCTGGATCCCGAATTCCTCGGCGGTACGCGAAGCCCATTTTGATCGGCCTCGGCGGTACGCGAAGCCCATGCAGATCAAAATTTTCATAAAAACCAACCCCAATTCATTTGTTCGGTCTTTACCCCAAATCACCGAGCATTTCCTCTACATCTCGACCTTTAGTCACTGAAATCCACCCTCAAACCATCTGGAATCCATATTGAAGCCACCTTTGGGAGATTTGAAGGCATTGGAGTCAAAGGTGAAGTCTTGGAAGCCACCCACAAGCTAGGATCTCATCATCAACCTCCATTTGAGTTTCCAGGATCTGTTCTACCACGAATATACGCTTCTAAGGTAGTTTCCTATGTTTATCTATGATTAGATCGTACATGCATGATGTATAAACACACATGCAAGTGTGTTTGAACACATGCAACTCCATGTGGCTATTGTGCACGAATTTGTTGGTGATTTTGTGTGACATTGATATAGATCTACTGATTTTATAGTATAGGATTGATTGGATTTGAGTTTGGATGAGCTATTGTTGATTTGATGATGATTTAGGTAAACTTGCCATAAAAGGAAACTTTTATGTTGCATGTCTTAGATTTGTGATGATCTAGACATGTTAGACATGTCTAGATGTTGTCAAATGCATGTTGGAGTGTTTAGAAACACATTTGGGTATTTGATTTTGTCAAAAACATGGTTTTGTAAAAACTTACTAAATAAGGAAACTTTTGTAAATCAAAAGAGGGCTTTTGATGTTTACGAATGTTTTGATGAACTTTGATTCTTGAAATATGTTTAGAAATGACTTTCAACATGATTGGAAACTCTGATTTGCGAAAACGAGCTTTTAAACAAGAACTTACTATTTTAGGAAACTTAATTTGGGCAAAGCGGCATAAACAGCGATTTATGCGCAAACGATGTGTTCTAAGTATTTAAACGTGTTTTTACAAACATACTAGAGTGATTTGTTTTATGAAATGAGATTTCATAACTACACTTTCCAAAAATAGAAACCTTCAAAATATAGAAAGTTTCCCGAAACGGGAACGTCATGATTCTCAAAACTTGATTTCGTGAAAGTATTATGATTTGAGTCATAGGATGCATGTTGATGTCTTACTTGCATTAAGACAACTAAACACAACAAACGTGTCACCAACGATTCGTCGAGTCAACACAAGTCAACACACAGACTCGGTTGAGCACACCGACACTTGGAGTTGTATGGGATACAACACACCACAAAACACATACTCACACCTATATGGTTATAGGTGCATACTAGCAGGTGCTAGCATTCGCAGACGCGAACACTTACACACCGGAACTGCTTTAACAAGTGAGTTCACGACCCCTTTTTACATTTCTAACCTTTGGGAGAGAAAACATTGCATTACAACTGTTTTGAAACAACAACTCATTTTATTTACGTATGGACATGCTTTATCACTATATGTATATGTGTGGACCACATCACAACTAAAAGTCCTTGCGATACTCCACAGACCGTTAGTAGCGCGTAGCGCCTAGCGTGATAATCTTGAATAGTACTATTTGGGCCTGACAAGCCCCACCCATCGCGCCTGGGAGGCCACCCGACTGGAGGTCGGAATGGGTGCAATATTGACCAACACTTTGCCATTGTCTTGTGATGGACATGGCGGGAGGCACAACTATCAGCTTCGGTACGAACCCGCATATAATATAACTGTATTGACTAGCTATCAATCGATACTGCATTGTAATGATATGTAAATCATAACTCTTACTTTAAACATTGGATGCTTACTGCTTATGAAAAACCTGTGCTCTCACCAACCATTGTGTTGACCCTTTTTCTCCCATGTTTTCTCAGGTAACTAAGGCACGCACTCGAGGATAGGATGCTAGGATGGAGTCCATGCATCAGCTTTAGTGTCTTAGGACATTTTGAGAACATTTAAACATTTGACTTGTTATGTAATAATGAGTACTTAAATCGATTCCGCACTATTACTCAATGTTGTTTTGAAAACTGTTTTAATTAACACTTCTGCAAATTATGAACTCTAATCTGTCTCGATAACTTATACTTTACTTCCGCAACTCTGATTTTACAAAACTATTTTATCCAAGTTATTGGATGTACGTATGCAACCAGACATGTAGGTCTCGCAACTGTGTGACCGGAGACTGCGATCCTACCAGATCAGTCGTGTTCGCGCCCTCGTTCAGGCCGGGAAGGTCGGGGTGCGACATCCGTGAATTCAAAGTGCAGGCAAAGAAAAACCCTACCCACGACAACATGCAATTTCGAAGGTACCTGTGAAGATCAATTGAAGATTCCTGCAATTTCGAAGGTCGATTGAAGAGTCCTGCACCTTCAAAGGTCGATTGAAGGTCCTGCAATTTCGAAGGGTCCTGCAATTTCGAAGGTTCCTGCAATTTCGAAAGGTCCTGTGAAGCAATCTACGACGTGCCTATCTGCGACCATCGATTATTGATCCAAGCCGTGTCATCTACTGCTACGATTGAAGACATGGCTCTTAATTTGTGGGTTATTCGAACTCCACAATCAAAGGATTTTGATCCAAGTATATACTATGGTTAGTTTTTACAAATATCAAAGCTTTTCATCTCACCAATTTTGTAAAAAAATTACCCCGTTTTTTTTATTTATATAACATTGCAGGTGAACACCCTAGCATTTTTTCACTTAAGTTTAACCATGAAGGGAAGTTCACGAATTTTCCATGTAGGACATATGTTTATGGAAAGATTGATTATGTTGACATGGTCGGTGCAGGCGACTTCTCAGTTCAAAATGTCAATGCAATGATGGAAGAACTGGGTTATGCAAAAGATGAGGTTATCTATTACCATTTTAGGGTTTCGGATGGTGATTTAGATTTTGATTTTAATTTAAAGCCGCTAAGCAATCGTAATGATGTTTTAAACTTGTTAAAGTACATACATAAACATAAGATTATTGATATATACACTGAACACGGAGAAACAAGGGTGAAAAACAATTCACTTGTTATTAGAGAACTTAGTGATCCTGAGGGTGAGTATATTGAATCTAAGGGTGACTATATTGAATCTGAGGGTGAATTCACCGAGTCTAATAATGAAGAATTTATTGTTGATGAAAATAACATGGTCCTTGATGTTGAGGTTGATATGGATGAGTTTAGGGCAGTAATTGATATGCATGAGGATGTTGATGTTACTGAAAATACGGACGTTGATTTTGATGATTTTGATAGCTTCAGTGATGAAGAAAAAGACCCTCCATTGAAACGAGCTTTGAAAAACGTTAGAAAGGATAAGCGTATACAAAACAAGGATTCTGTAGCAATGCCTTTCTATGTTGGTCAATCTTTTAGTAATAGAGAAGAGATAAAAGATTTGGTTAAAAAACATGCAGTGGAGAGTAGGAGAGAACTTTATATAATTAGGAATGACCCGAAAAGATTTCTAGTAGTGTGTTTGGGTAAAAAGCCAATGTTTGAAGGCACTATAAAAGATGGTGGGTCAACAAATTTAATGCCAAAGCCTATGAAAAAGAATCTTAAGCCTTCATGTCCTTGGATATTACACATTTCTACTCGGTTTAAAGAGGATGCATGGGTGGTCAAAACTTTGATTGATGAGCATGTGTGTTTACATACTAGAGATATAAAGTTGTTCACAATTTCTTTTCTTGCTAGGGATATGCAACCGATTCTTGAAGTTAACCCCAGTATACCTTTGAGGGCATTGCAAGATCTTATACAAAAAAAATATCAAATCAATATGTCAGTGAACAAAGTATTTAGGACAAAAAAAAAGGCCATGGCCAAAATTGAAGGAGATTATTATCATCAATATGAAATCTGAAAGGATTACTATGAAGAGCTTATGAGATCCAACCCAAAAACCACTGTTACTATAGACGTTGAGAGAGAGCCTAACATGGCAAGTCCTACCATGCAGTTTAGAAGAATTTATGTATGTTTGGGTGCAATAAAGTCTGGATTTAAACTTTGTGGGAGATAGCTTATTGGTTTAGATGGAAGTTTCATGAAAGGGCCCTTCCCTGGACAAGTTTTGGCAGCAGTGGGAATGGATGCAAACAATGGTATCTACCTAGTAGCTTATGCAATAGTAGAAGCCGAAACCTTAAATTCTTGGACATGGTTCTTGGAGTGTTTAGGTCACGATCTAGGGCTAGATTCAAAATCAAACTTTACTTTCATTAGTGACAGGCAGAAGGTACTTGTTTTATGTTTTATATATTATTCAGCTTACATGTACTTTAGTTCTTTTTGGTTAAATGAACTTTTTTTTTTGTGTAATAGGGCATTATTCCTGCTTTACAAAGGATGTTCCCAAGTGCAAAACATAGATTTTGTTTGAGGCATATCCATGAAAACATGAAGCAACAGTGGAGGGGGAAATTGTACAAAGATTTACTTTGGAAGTGTGCTACTGCAACAACCATATTAAAGTTTGAGAGAGAAATGGAAGAAATAAATATTAAAGATCAAAAGTTATATGACTGGCTAAAAAAGATCCCCCTAAGCATTGGTCAAGATCACATTTTACTGGTATGAGCTATACTTTGTATAATATACAGAACATATTTCTAGTTATACTTATGCCATACTTGTTATGCATATCCTATGTAGGAAAATCAAAATGTGATATTCTTTTGAACAACATTTGTGAAGTTTTCAACAAACAGATTATTGGAACAAGAGACAAGCCTATCATAACTTGCCTTGAGTATATTACAGAGTATATGATGAGGAGAATAATGATTGTGCACAAACATATTGCTAAGTGTGATGGTCCCCTAACACCTAATGCAACTAATTTATTCAATACCATCAAAACTGAGGCCTCACAGTATACAGTTCTATGGAATGGAGTCAACAAATATCAGGTAACTGGACCGTGGTTGGATCAATGTGTGGTTGATGTTGCGCTAAAGACATGTTCTTGTAGAAAGTGGGAATTAACTGGCATGCCATGTAAGCATGCTGTAGCTGTAAATTGGGACATGGCAAACAATGGAATTGAAGTTGGAATTCCAGAGAGTTGGGTTTCTGATGTTTATTGGTTGGATGCTTGGAAGAAGGTGTATCGGTTTACAGTTGATCCTATTGTTGGTAGAGAACTTTGGCCTTTATCTAGGTGCTCAACAACTTTGAAGCCTCCAAAACATCACAATCCAATTGGGAGACCAAAGAAGAAGCGAAAAAAAAGTGTAGAAGAGTTAAGTCAAAGCATTGCAAAAGGTGGAAAGATGACTAGATCAGGGAACACGGTTACTTGTAGCAAATGCAAAAAGGAAGGTCATAATAAGAGATCTTGTCGTGGGCAAACTACATAACAAAAGGATTCAAAAGGTGAGAAGATGACTAAAGCTGGAAACTTGAATTTTGATGGTTTTTGTTATTTGAAGTATTATTAACTTTTGGTTTGGAACTTATTGAACACAAGAAACAAGTTGTTACTTTTTGTCATATGATGGTCTTATGGTAATTTTTTTAAGATGATGGTATTATTGAATTTTGTTATGTAATATGTAAGAATTTTTACCACAAAAATTAATGTATGCAATGACCCAAGTCTCCCTACTAAAGTTGAATCCTGGGTGAAAGAGCGCAATTTGGTATTTAGATGGTAAAATATATTGAATGCAGATGAGGGGTTACGGCTGACATGGAGGGAAATTCAATAGGGATATTATGTTGGATGGAAAGTTCATCAACATGCATTCAAAATATGTTGGATGGAAAGTTAATTAAAAGACGTATATTTTTTGGACCTGCAGGTAATTCATGTATTGTTGTTAACTAAAAAAAAATTAAAGGTAAAAGACATATATGCCCTCAATTGGATGAAAAGTTAACGGAAAATATGGATGTAATTAATTGAATGGAGTTAAATGGCAAAAAAGAGAAACCACAATGTTTAAATAAGAAGAATTAAGTTTTTGGAGGAAAATGACAAATATGAAAAAACCATAGGAAGGAAAATAGCAATTAACTCAAAAATCTAAGATAAGGGAAAAAAAATTTATGATGGAAAATTTTTGAAAAATGAGGAAAATTATTGTACTTATGTTTTTTTACGTTAGTGTAATTACGAATGTCCGAAAAAAATTTTTGGCAGGACTATAATGCAATTAATGAGAAAAATATTATGAGTTTAATGGTGTAATTTTTATAAAAAAAATAACATAGTATAAAAAGTTATAAGTTTATAAAAATCAAGGGAGGAAACTTTAATTTAAAAATAGGAAAATAGATGTTTTTTTTAAAAGTGTAACACTTGCCACTCTCTTATTAAATCCGATTTTTGTAATTAAGATAAAAGACTAAAATACCTTATGTATTTAAAAGTAATTAGTAACACATGTAACCATCTTATTAAATATAGAAAATTTGAACAATTAGATTTAAGTTATTAGGTTTACTCAATTAAGGTGAGTTTTTATTTGATCCCTTCCTAAGTCTATATTTAGATAAATAAATGCATTTCAATATAAAATTATGATAAATATAATAAAATCAAATATATTATGTTATATATGAAAAATATAGTTTATAAACATATATAAAACTAATAATAAAAAAGAAATAGATTAAATAATTAATAATAAATGAGTCAAATCAAGCCAAACCAAGCCGAGCTAAGTCAAGTCAAGCTTGAAGTTGGATATTATTATCACGAACCGATATAGCTTTCTTAGGTCAAAACATGTTGAACCGAGCTCGAATTAAAAAGTTTTTTCATGAGCTGAGTTTGAGCTCTCTTAAATCAAAATGAGTCGAGCTTAAACTTGGCTTGGTTTGTTTAAACCCTTATATAAAACCCGTAAGTGTAACAACGTTGTAAAAACATAGTTATAGAAACGCAAACGTAGTGATAAATGATTCAAAATATTAAAATGCAGAATTAAGTGATCGTATGAAAGTACAAGTAAAAAAATAAAAAAAAAAGGGAAGATCAATACATAATAAAACTATAATAATTAAAGATATAAAAAATCCCTAAGCTAAAATAGCTAGGTATATTGCTTAGCTCGTTAACTTAACCATATACCTCCAATCGTAATTATATATAGCTTAAAAATCAAATAATCTTTTGTTGAATTTTTTATGATATTTTTCTAAGCCACATTTTTGCTAAAATAAAAATAATATATAAGATTGTTTTTTGAACGGCTTGGTACGACGACACCAAGACGAGATTTCAACCGTCAATTTGGATTTAATGCTCTGCAGCGTATGCCTAGCCTATTTCAGGACGAACCCCACAACTGAATAAACCCTTTGACATTACCTCAACAAATATAGCTCGTCTGAATTTGAACACAATACATCTCATATAAAAATTAAGGGATAACCGTTAAATTACAAGCCATTTGGTTACATTTTAAGATTGTTAAGCAAATAAATTTAAAATTTAATTAGTTCACTATTCGTCATCAATCCTTAAAAGAGTTGACTAAGACTTTATAGCTATAAATAATTAAAACAAAATCATTTTATATAACTTTAATACTTAAAGGTATTGTTTTTGGAAGTTCAGACTCTATGAAATAAACAATAATCTTTTTCTTTTTTCTCAGCATTAGGGTTCCTAGCAATGATTTTATTTATCTTTTTTTATTTGTATGAGAAATGTAATTTAAATGTTAAATGAAATAAAAGGTGTAAATATAAAATTCCTAGTCTTTGTTGAATGTTGACTGATACCATTCAACAATTGTTAACTGATTTTATTAACAAGATTAGATGACTGAGTTCGTACCAAAGGGGTTTTGTCCAAGCGGTACCTCTTGGCATTCTAACTAAAAGGTCATGGGTTCAAATCCCTTTCAAGGCGAAATATGAGTCCTTGAGAGGTCAGGGGTTTTCCGGTGCGGTTTCCTCCTGGGGTGGTGGTGGGGTCTCAACGGAGGTCATGGTAACTAGACCTTGGTGACGTAGCCTGAAAATCAGTGGTTCACTCGTTGAGATCAAATGTCGTTAAAAAAAAAGATGACTGATTTCGTAAACCATTACACTCTTACATTTATTTTAATAACAACCAACAAGTTGTTGAGAATAAAAAAAATTAAATACACATGATTTAAATGATATAAAAGTAACTTTCTCTACTTTAAGTAAATTACTTTTAAACCATGTGACTATAATAGGGATGGCAGAAAAACCCATACCCTATAGGAAAACCCGAAACCCGAAACTTTAGGGCCGGGTATTGCCCCGAATATTAGGGTATGAGACATGGTATGGGATCAAAAAAAATATATTTTTTCGGGTTCGGGTGCGGGTATGGATTAAGGAATACCCGGCCCGATACCCCGGCCCATTTACCCGAAATAATACCCGTATTATTTTGTTAATATTTTTTAATTTCCTTTTATAAAACATAATTCTTTTTGTGAAGATTAGAACAAATTATAAGTTTTATCTTATTATTTTAGATATGAAAGGAAGTATCATTTTTATTGTTCAAAAACTAATCATGTTTTGGATATTTATTCCAGTTTTAGTATTAAATTAACAGTTCATTTAGCATCTTTTAAGATTTATATGTCATGATATTTACTTTTTTTTTAATGTTTTATGATGTTGATATTATACGTATAATTCTAATTTATTTTTATAATTAAACAATAACATTATATAAAATTAATATTATACAAATGTACTTAGAATATCACACAAAGTTTTTTTTAGTAAACTAACGGGTATACCCGATACCCGTGGGTATGCCCGATACCCGATGGGTAATTACCCGATATATACCCGATGGGTAATGGGCCGGGTATGTGACACATTTTTATAATCGGGTATGGGCTTGAGATTAGCAATATCCTACCCGAACCCGGTCCATTGCCATTCCTAGACTATAAATGATTTTTATAATTTTTATCTAACATTGGTTCTTAATTAAACACACACACAATTATACAGATAAAGGATAATTTGGAAACTAATTTGAGTTGAAAATACTTGGTGAAAAACTCGAATTGTTTTGTCTTTTTTTATTTAGTTACCAGATTTATTTACATTAGTACATGTTATATTTGACATATCAAAACATCAGTCACTCCCGTGTTTCCGACAACGATGAGGATGTGATAGATGGCTGTAGTGCCGGTAGTTTTCCGAACAAAGTAACCAAGAAAGACGCAACAAATGGCATATTGGTTATGTTGTGTGTTCCCGCTGACAAGATGGGCGGGTCGGATTGGATAAGGGGTCAGCTTGGGTTCGACTCAGGAAGTGTCGGGTCAAGACGGGTCATTCTAGAAAAGTGGTCATCTTGGTTCGGGTCAAAACGGGTTTTCACAAAAAAAAAAGACATGGGTTGAAACAGATCGTGTTATAAAATGACCAAACTGATACTAAAAGCTAAAAAAAAACAAATTGGTGATTACAATCTGCAAGCGGCTTAGAAACGAAAAAATAAACAATTGATAACAATTGCTTTAATTCTTCCAATTCATTCATGATATACCAAAAGTCTACTGATAAGAATGAAATATGTTTCAATTTTATATTCTTTAAAAACAATTTGATAAACATCACAGTTCAACAACACTACTAGAAAAAATGATTTTTGCTACCAAAATTTGCTACGCAAAAAAAATTTGTCGTTAAATTGCAACATATTTGTGACACTTTTCAATTGGAAAAAATTCTTAATTTTATGTCTAGTTTGTGTCAAATTAACGACATAATTTGAAAAAGACTCATTTCTGTCGCAAAAGTGTAGCAACTTTGCGACACATTTCCAACAAAATGTGTTTTATATTAATTAATTAAATTATGCGTCACAAATGTATCACAAAAAATTATTTTTATTTTTATTTCTATATTCATTCAAATAACAATAACAATAATAAAACATACATTCAAAATAATTGGAATTTTGGGTTGCAAGTTTGGGACCCATTTTTGACAAAATGCAATTTAATTAAATTAATTAAACTTTACATCGCAAATGAGTTGCAAGTTTGTGACACATTTGTGACAAAATGCAATTTGATTAAATTAATTAAACTATCCGTCGCAAATGTGTCGCAAAATGTTATTTTTTTGAGACCTCCTGATGATATCCATAAGGTAAACACACCTTACTTTGCTATTGTTGTGACCAGAAATGTCTGTAATTCAAGAACAGAAAGAAACGAAGGTGTATGGTGAGATGAATCATTTCAAAGTTTTTGAGAGAAAAAGTTGAAATAAACTCTTTTATGATATTATTTGGTTACTTCCCAATTATCAGGAAGGAAATTAGTTCTGATTTGAGAAGGGAACAAAAGATAGGAACCTTAATCAAATCAATCGATAAATGATATCTCCTTTCTTATTCACAAATTAATATATAAATCTTACCAATTTTCTCATCATTATTATGGAAGATTATTGAAAAGCACTTCCTTTTAAAAACAAATTTGTTTATTAGAAAACAACTAATTGGTTAGCTAATAACCGGATTGAAAGATATGGTTTACAATTTTTTTGGTGTTTGTGTAGGTATAAAATCTCTAAGCGGCAGTACTGATTAACCCAGTTACTGCACTCGAATTACATAGGGGACCCACTACACATGTGGGTCAGGTTTCATGGTTACAATGGGTTTAACAAGTAAAGACGGGATTATGCTCACCCTTATTGTTTTTTTTCGTTGTTATTATTATTAATATTATGTATTATTTGTTTACTATTCATTATGAATGTATTAACAAAATTTTAGGTTCAAGATTTAGAATCACAACCGCAAGATTTTGGATCTCAACTTGGAATTGGAAGAAAAGTATGGGAGAATTCGAAGCAACGAATTGAACATCGATTACGAGAGCAAAACAAGCTAGCACAAGAAAATATGCAAAAAAACAAATACAAGAGTTTACAAGTAAATTTGTTGCTTCAAGTAATCACTAATTAGTTGGGTTGAGTTTAAGTTGATATTTTGGATATGTTAACTTGTGTTTATTTCTTGTTTAGACATTAAAACCTGGATTGTAAGTAATGCATGTATTTCTATTTATATACGTTATTATGATTGTGGTTGAATTTGCAAAACAAGTAGTCCGTAGTAGAACAATTTCTTGCTAAATTTGGCTATTTTAGTAGCTGTAAAAAATCTGGATTTTTTAATATTTTAATTATTTTTTAATATTTTTTTTGTTGTAAATGTGTTGCAAAAAAAGTATTATTTCAATTAAAAAATATATAAGTGTTGCTAATATGTCGCAAACTTATTATTTGTGGCAAATGCGTCACAAAATAAAAATTGTTTTGTTTAAAAAGTCTGTAAGTGTTTCTAATTTGTTGCAAACTAATGAAAAGAAAATTATTTTTAGTTGCAAATGTGTAGCAAACAAAAAGAAAAAAATCCACTGGGTTGCAAATGTGTAGCAAAATAAAAATTTATTTCGTTTGAAAATTTTGCAAAGGTTGCTAATTTGTTGCAAACCTACAAAAAGGAAATTATCTTTCGTTGTAAATGTGTTGCAAATAAAAAAATTATTTCATTTAAAAAATATATATAAATGTTGCTAATTTGTCGCAAACGAATGAAAAGAAAATTATTTTCAGTTGCAAATGTGTAGTAAACAAAAAGAAAAAAAAATTTCACTTGGTTGCAAATGTGTCGTTAAAAAAAATAAAAAATAAAATAAAAATTTGTCGCAAATTTGTAGCAAATGACAACATGTAATTACGTTAATATTTGTAATAATTTTTTAAAATACATTTAAGAAGAAAAATATAATTAGAGTGTGCGTAGCAAATGCGTAGGAACTTTGCGACACACTCTTTTTGTCGCAAAATGGTTACAACTTGTGTAGCAAATTTGTAACAAAACTTTTGCAACAAGGGTTTTTGCCTCGAAAAAATTTCGTGGTAAATGTGTCGCAAAATCCAGTTTGCAACGCATTTGCTACAAAATCGAGCGTAGCAAATTTATCTTTTTTCTAGTAGTGCAAACTTGTCAAAAAAAAAAACCCTAATTCAAACGATATGAAAACCATAAAACAAAATTCATGTTTCTAAAACATGAAGCAAGATAAGATAGAAACACACCACCAGGAACATGAAACAAGATGATCGAGTTTGAAAACTGTGACATTTAGTCGTGCTTGAAATCCACGTTGATTTAGCAATTGTAATTATTACAGGTTGATAGTATGCGAGAAATGGTGTGAACATAAGCGAAAACCGTGCGCGAAAAGGAGTTCCGGATTCTCCGGAATCGCAAAACGAAGAAAATTACAAAAATATCAAAACCTGTGATGCCAGGCGGTACGCCTAGCCCTAGCCTCTCCCGCTAGGCGGTATGCACGGAAGAGAAAAATATCTGAGATTTGGGGAGTCTCGCGCGGTACGCCCGAAGCCAAGCAGCCATGCGGGGCGATGCGCCTGGCTTGAGTCGGTTTGGTGGATCAAAACAACATATCAGAATTCATGCAAAAAATCACATTCATCTATTTCTCGAACATACTCGTTTCCCAGACGAAAGATCCGACTATTTCAGCCTCTAATCTTCATATTGAAGCCATCTGATCATAGATTTGAAGCCTGGGAACGCATCTACAACCTTTGATCACTGTTTTGCAGTAAAAAATCCGTCCGAACTGGTAATGATTTGTTTTAACCTTCTAGTTTGATAATGGTTGATTAGATCTTGTTTTTGAACGTAATGGTATAGTTAGGGTTGTTGATTATTGCCTAGATAATGGCTAGGAATGATTATAAACGAAGAACTCGATGTGTTAACGGGTAAATCCTTGTTTTGATCCGTTGTAATGCCCGATTTTCATGAAACTATAACCATGATTATAATGGTTTAAACCATTTGATTGTGACAATGTGTGACAACTCAAAATTCTCAGGTTAGAATCATAACTCGAAAATGAAGAGAATGAGTGTAAGCGAAATTGCGAAACGAGGCTCCGATTTCAAGATACACTTAATCGAATATAGCAATAGATAAGAGGTCAAATATTTTGAACTCTTTAGGTCTTGAGATTATAACCATTAGAAAGATCTCGAAAAATCGTGAACGTAGGCGAAAACCGTGCGCAAAACGGAGTTCGTATGCTCCCGGAATCGCGAAACGAAGTTTTGCTCGATACCGCCCCGGGCCACGCAACCACCTGGGGCCATGCGCCCGGAACATCGAAAATATCTGGCGACTTCCCTTTATCCGCGCGGTACGCCCGGACTCATCGTTTGGTATGGGGCGATGCGCCTGGGGCCAGAAAGTCGGGAAATTTGCTTAAAAGTCAAGATTTTCATCCATCATCATCATTTCTTGCTTCTGCTCGACGTTTCTCGCCTCCATACCCACAAAATCTCATTTTTCATCATCCAAACTCCATTTTTAAGGGTTTTAAACGTTCGGATCGCACCACGGAATGTTTCTGCAAGTCTAGATCATCATTTTACCCGCAGAACTCATTCAGAACAGGTAACGGTTCATTTTAACCTTCTAGGTTGATAATGGTTGATTAAATACTGGTTTTGAACGTAATGATATAGTTAGGGTTGTTGATTATTTCCTAGATGATGGCTAGGAAACGAAGAACTCGAACTGTTAATGGTCAAAGCCTTGTTTTGAGCCGTTATAATGTCCGATCATTATGAAACCCCATTATGGATCACCATGGTTTAACCATTTGATTATAACAATGGTTGTGGTTGTCGTGATCATTCTTTGGAATGACCAATGACAAGGGTTAACTATTTCTAAACCTGGAATCCACTGAGAAACCGTTTTGGGGATGTAATCAACAACAATACTAAGTTGGTTAATCTGGGAATGTCCTGATTAAACCAACAAGTTATAAGTTTCTTAATAAGAACCTAAATCATTATAGGTTCTCAGTTAAAACATGTTGTGAGATGTTGAACCAAAGAAAGTTCTGAGAATCAGTTTAGAATTAAGTAACTCAGAGAACTCTAATAACATACAGGTGTAGAGATCAGGAACTAGTGATACGAGCGTTGTGCACTGTTGTTGATGTGAATCAACTCAGGTGAGTTCACGAATCCTCTTTTATGTATTTTGGCTTTGAACTCGGGTAATGAGAAAACATAAAAACGTGTTTGAAACATACTGATTATTATGAAGTTTTGAGTTAGTTTTTGAAACACTTGATGAAACATGGTACCTGATTTGATCAGGCGGAGTTTTGAAAACAGTTCTGATACATTTGTGAAACATGATACCTGATCTGATCGGGTGAAATTCTAAAATGGTTTTTGATACATTTTGGGTGACACATGAAACCTGATTTGAGCAAGTGGAGCTCTGAAACAGTTTTTGATGCATTTTGTGAAACATGAAACCTGATGTGATCAGGTGGAACTATGAAACAGTTTTGACACATTTTTGTGAAACCTGATGCCTGATTTGAGATCAGGTGGAACCTGAAAACATTTTGATACATTTTTGTGAATCATGGTACCTGATTTGATCAGGTGAAACTTTGAAACGTGTTGATACATTTTGTGGAACATGATACCTGATTTGATCAGGTGGAACACTGAACACGTTTGATACATTGTGTGATACATGATACCTGATGAGATCAGGTGGAACTCTGAAACGCTTTCGTTATATTTTGTGAAACATGAAAACGTATTTTGCATCATGTGTTATGCTGAAAAACTTTTGAAACATTTTGCGAGACATGAAAACGAAAACGTTGTAAAACATTTGGTTGAGACACGTGACAGTGGGGAAAACATATGACCAAGCTTGTCGTTATTTCTCGGGTTGAACATTTGTCGCTAAGTCCCCTATTATGTAACCGTTAACCGTGGGGGGGGGGGGCGTGATTATTGAGAATAGATCTATTTGTGATTGACAATCCTCGCCCGTGGTTCGTAGCTAAAACCACGACTGGATGTCGAGTGGGCGCTCAATAATGGGAGAACACACAATGTCTTGCGACAAGGACATTGGAACAAGGGGCATGAACTCGGTTATGGGAGCCCTGGAGTTATAATTGGACTGTTGGTCAGAGAGGAAACACGACATTGTTGGAAGGAACAATGTTCGCACTGGATACCAATGTTTTACTCCCAGTTTGGGACATTAATATTTTTGAACTCTTTTTATGAAAACATTTGACTGATTTGGATACATTGTTTACATTTTGAAAGTTTTCTTTAACAGATAAACTTGCAAACTCACCAGCAATATGCTGATTGTTTTTAAAACCATGTTTTCTCAGATGCCTAAAGATACAGGGGATGGAGCTGAAAGCTCAATCTTTGGAGACACATAGTAGAGTCTATGAGTACCAGGCTCAACAAAGTGAAACATAGTGAAGTATAGATGTGAAACCTTGAAAGTCACACCGTACGCTTCCGCAACGATCAGGGTGTGACAGATTGTATATGATTAGTTTGATTAATCTTTGAAATGCAAGGTTAAATCCAAGTGTTTCAAACTAATCACAATCATTAAGATAATCATTGGAATAACTATCTGATGTTTATGATAACAGTCAGATTAGTACGTTGAACATGATTGTTAAACCTATTCCAATGTCACATTATGATGTTTCATGATATTTGGGTAATCAATAACAAGGATTGAACATTCCTAAGCCATAAATCCATCTAGAAACTGTTTCAGTATTATAATCAACAACAATACCTATTTGATTAATCTGAGAATCCTGATCTATACGAGAATTATAGAGGATAGGATGAGGCAGATTATGGTTTATAAAGTGATCTCAGTGCTCATTTCTGAATACCTTGTGCGGTATCATTTCTGAAAACCAGCGTGGTATTATCTCTGAATACCTAGTGTGGTATCATCTCTGCATACCTTGCGTGGTATCTCCTCCATCGTTTGTGTGTGAACGTATGAACTATATATATTAATATCAAACTTGTGTGAACAAGTCTGTGTGGGAACATACCTATTGCCTGTATGGAAACGTATCATAGAATTGTGTGAACAATTTTGTGTGAGAACATATCTATTGCCTGCGTGGCAACGTATCATAGAACTGCGTGAACATTTCTGCGTGAGAACATCTCTGGGTGAGAACGTATCTGGATTGTGTTAGGTAGTTATACTGTATTTCATATAATCACGATTTCAATATTAGAAACTTTCAGTATAACTGAATACGATTGAACTTATGTGATCGAACGATTTATATATTTAATGTTCTTGAACTGATCTGAGTTTGTCAGCATGAGAGCAGAACAATGGCTCCTAAACGATGTTGATCAGATAAGAAATCTACCAAAAATGTTATTAACTCTGAGTCGAACCAAGTTCCACCAGTAAATGTTGAATCAAATCCAGATTCACGGGTTAGTCTGGAAACAAATACAGTTCCACTTAGGAACCCTGGAGTGAACACTGTTCCACTTGCTGGTGCAAGTGGATCTGAACTAAATGAAGCTACGATAGCACGAATTGCGCGAGAACAGCTATCTGTGTGTGGTGTGTTGGTACAACTCCAACCTCATGTTACTGCGGGTTCTGGTGGGGACTACGATTACACTGAGCATAATGATACTGGTGGCAACGGGGAAACTCATAATATCACTGAGACAACGACAACAAAAACATCTGTACCTGATCCACCTCAGCAAGGATGTACTTATAAGTACTTTGTTTCTTGCAATCCTCCTACTTTCACGGGTAAACAAGGAGCGGCTGGACAGTTAAGGTGGATTGAGGAAATAGAGACAAAACTTAAGATCAGCCAGTGTTTGGCGAAGCATAAGGTATCTTATGCTGTTTGTTCTCTGAGAGAGTCAGCTCTAACATGGTGGAATACCCCGGTTAAGACTTTGGGTTCAGCCACAGTTGATTCAATGGGCTGGAATGATTTTAAAACTCTGATTATGTCAGAGTATTGTCCATCACTGAGATTCAAAAGCTCCAGGAGGAATTCTGGAATCACTTTATGATCGGTGCTGATTGTTTAGCTCATATCGATTGATTTCCTGAGCGTACTTGTCTGTTTTCCCAATATGTTTTCTACGGAGACAGCTTGGATTGTGAAGTACATCAAAGAATTGGTTCCCTAGATTCGGGGAAATGTAACTGCAGCTGAACCAACGACTCTTAAACGTGCAATTCTTTTGACCACTAAGCTTACCGATGAGGCGGTAAGGAGTGGTACCCTTTCCACAAAGACATAAACGGCTACGGGCTGTAGTGATGTTGATACTTCTGGTGCTGTGAGAGGCACTGAAAGTGGATGGGCAAGAATAAAACAAAGGCTCCGGTTGAGACTACTCAAAGCAACTCAGTAGTGAAGAACTAAGGTGCAACTGTTTCTGAAAGGAAAGTTACAATGGACAAGCGCCTAAATGTACTCGGTGTTCATTTCATCATACTGGGCTGTGTCCTGTCTATGCCAACTGTAATAGACTTGGACATTACACCAGGTATTGTAACTTGCCTGCTCAACCACTCAAACAAAACGGTTATGTTTTAAGTATGGAAGTCCTGACCAATTGATGAGAAACTGTCCGAACAATAGCAACATCAATTCGGGGAATGAAGCTAGGGGAAAAGTTTTTCAGATTGATGCAACCGAAGTGAGGCACGATGCAAATATTGTCACTGGTGCAGCACATGTTGCTAAAGCTCATTATCGTTTAGTACTCTCAGAGATGCAAGAGCTCTCAGGTCAACTGCAAGAACTCTTAGATAAGGGTTTTATTTGATTTAGTTTCTCATCCTGGGGGTCATCAGTTCTTTTTGAGAAAGAGAAGGATGGTTTATTCAAAATGTGTATTGAAATACGCCAATTGAAATACGTCAATTCTTAGGGGTGGCAGGTCATTAACGCTGACTTATCAATAATTTTTCAAAGATAGGTGTGCCACTGACCACATGGATGTATAAAAATCAACTGTTTATATGGGGTTCTCAACAGGAAGAGGCATTCCAGCTGTTGAAACACAAACTCTGCAACACATCTATCTGGGCATTACCGGAAGCTACTGATAATTTCACAGGGTACTGTGATGTTTCTCGTCAAGGACTTGGGTGTGGTTTAATGCAGAATGATAAAGTGATTGCTTATACTTCTCAGCAATAGGAAGTACATGAGGTGAACTATACCACTCATGATCTAGAACCTTGTGCAGTGGTGTGTGCACTCAAGATTTGGAGATATTTATCTTTCACTCGTTGAACTCTCATATAATAACAGCTATCCTACCAGTATTAAATGCGCTCCATTTGAAGTACTTTATAGACGCAAATGTAGATCACCTATCTGTTGGTCAGAGGTAGGTGAAAATCAGATCATAGGCCCAGAGTTCATTCAAGAAACAACCGATAAGATCGCACTCATTCAAGACCGAATTAAGACTGCTCAAGATCGTCAAAAGAGTTATGCTGATAATTGTGGTAGATCTTTAGAATTCCTAATAGGTGACCGGGTAATGTTGAAGGTTTCACCTTGGAAGGGCATTTTCAGATTTGGAAAGGGAGGTAAGCTTTCACCAAGATTTGTAGGGCCATTCAAAATCCTTGAACGAATTGGATCAGTAGTCTACAGACTTGAGTTACCTCCTGAACTCGGTAACATTCATGATGTCTTTCACGTATCAAATCTGAAGAAATGTCTAGCTAATGAATCATTGATCGTACCTTTCAAAGAAATCCGAGTTGATGAGAAACTTCAATTCAGTGAAGAACCAGATGAAGTGATGGATTGAGAGGTGAAATTACTAAAACGCAGTCGCATACCTATTGTTAAAATTCGAAGGAATTTACCACGTGGACCTAAGTATACGTGAGAACGAGAAGATCGAATGAAAGCAACATACCCACACCTATTTTCATGATCAATTGTCATCAAGTAAGTCTTCACTAAATTTCGGGAAGAAATTTTTATAACAGGGTGAGACTGTGACAACTCAAAATTCTCAGGTTAGAATCATAACTCGAAAATGAAGAGAATGAGTGTAAGCGAAATTGCGAAACGAGGCTCCGATTTCAAGATACACTTAATCGAATATAGCAATAGATAAGAGGTCAAATATTTTGAACTCTTTAGGTCTTGAGATTATAACCATTGGAAAGATCTCGAAAAATCGTGAACGTAGGCGAAAACCGTGCGCAAAACGGAGTTCGTATGCTCCCGGAATCGCGAAACGAAGTTTTGCTCGAAAAATGGACGAAATAACCCTGGGGCGGTACGCCCCGGGCCACGCAACCACCTGGGGCCATGCGCCCGGAACATCGAAAATATCTGGCGACTTCCCTTTATCCGCGCGGTACGCCCGGACTCATCGTTTGGTCTGGGGCGATGCGCCTGGGGCCAGAAAGTCGGGAAATTTGCTTAAAAGTCAACATTTTCATCCATCATCATCATTTCTTGCTTCTGCTCGACGTTTCTCGCCTCCATACCCACAAAATCTCATTTTTCATCATCCAAACTCCATTTTTAAGGGTTTTAAACGTTCGGATCGCACCACGGAACGTTTCTGCAAGTCTAGATCATCATTTTACCCGCAGAACTCATTCAGAACAGGTAACGGTTCATTTTAACCTTCTAGGTTGATAATGGTTGATTAAATACTGGTTTTGAACGTAATGATATAGTTAGGGTTGTTGATTATTGCCTAGATGATGGCTAGGAAACGAAGAACTCGAACTGTTAATGGTCAAAGCCTTGTTTTGAGCCGTTATAATGTCCGATCATTATGAAACCCCATTATGGATCACCATGGTTTAACCATTTGATTATAACAATGGTTGTGGTTGTCCTGATCATTCTTTGGAATGACCAATGACAAGGGTTAACTTTTTCTAAACCTGGAATCCACTGAGAAACCGTTTTGGGGATGTAATCAACAACAATACTAAGTTGGTTAATCTGGGAATGTCCTGATTAAACCAACAAGTTATAAGTTTCTTAATAAGAACCTAAATCATTATAGGTTCTCAGTTAAAACATGTTGTGAGATGTTGAACCAAAGAAAGTTCTGAGAATCAGTTTAGAATTAAGTAACTCAGAGAACTCTAATGACATACAGGTTTAGAGATCAGGAACTAGTGATACGAGCGTTGTGCACTGTTGTTGATGTGAATCAACTCAGGTGAGTTCACGAATCCTCTTTTATGTATTTTGGCTTTGAACTCGGGGAATGAGAAAACATAAAAACGTGTTTGAAACATACTGATTATTATGAAGTTTTGAGTTAGTTTTTGAAATACTTGATGAAACATGGTACCTGATTTGATCAGGTGGAGTTTTGAAAACAGTTCTGATACATTTGAGAAACATGATACCTGATCTGATCGGGTGAAATTCTAAAACGGTTTTTGATACATTTTGGGAGACACATGAAACCTGATTTGAGCAAGTGGAGCTCTGAAACAGTTTTTGATGCATTTTGTGAAACATGAAACCTGATGTGAACAGGTGGAACTATGAAACACTTTTGACACATTTTTGTGAAACCTGATGCCTGATTTGAGATCAGGTGGAACCTGAAAACATTTTGATACATTTTTGTGAATCATGGTACCTGATTTGATCAGGTGAAACTTTGAAACGTGTTGATACATTTTGTGGAACATGATACCTGATTTGATCAGGTGGAACACTGAACACGTTTGATACATTGTGTGATACATGATACCTGATGAGATCAGGTGGAACTCTGAAACGCTTTCGTTATATTTTGTGAAACATGAAAACGTATTTTGCATCATGTGTTATGCTGAAAAACTTTTGAAACATTTTGCGAGACATGAAAACGAAAACGTTGTAAAACATTTGGTTGAGACACGTGACAGTGGGGAAAACATATGACCAAGCTTGTCGTTATTTCTCGGGTTGAACATTTGTCGCTAAGTCCCCTATTATGTAACCGTTAACCGTGGGGGGGGGGGGCGTGATTATTGAGAATAGATCTATTTGTGATTGACAATCCTCGCCCGTGGTTCGTAGCTAAAACCACGACTGGATGTCGAGCGGGCGCTCAATAATGGGAGAACACACAATGTCTTGCGACAAGGACATTGGAACAAGGGGCATGAACTCGGTTATGGGAGCCCTGGAGTTATAATTGGACTGTTGGTAAGAGAGGAAACACGACATTGTTGGAAGGAACAATGTTCGCACTGGATACCAATGTTTTACTCCCAGTTTGGGACATTAATATTTTTGAACTCTTTTTATGAAAACATTTGACTGATTTGGATACATTGTTTACATTTTGAAAGTTTTCTTTAACAGATAAACTTGCAAACTCACCAGCAATATGCTGATTGTTTTTAAAACCATGTTTTTTTCAGATGCCTAAAGATACAGGGGATGGAGCTGAAAGCTCAATCTTTGGAGACACATAGTAGAGTCTATGAGTACCAGGCTCAACAAAGTGAAACATAGTGAAGTATAGATGTGAAACCTTGAAAGTCACACCGTACGCTTCCGCAACGATCAGGGTGTGACAGATTGTATATGATTAGTTTGATTAATCTTTGAAATGCAAGGTTAAATCCAAGTGTTTCAAACTAATCACAATCATTAAGATAATCATTGGAATAACTATCTGATGTTTATGATAACAGTCAGATTAGTACGTTGAACATGATTGTTAAACCTATTCCAATGTCACATTATGATGTTTCATGATATTTGGGTAATCAATAACAAGGATTGAACATTCCTAAGCCATAAATCCATCTAGAAACTGTTTTAGTATTATAATCAACAACAGTACCTATTTGATTAATCTGAGAATCCTGATCTATACGAGAATTATAGAGGATAGGATGAGGCAGATTATGGTTTATAAAGTGATCTCAGTGCTCATTTCTGAATACCTTGTGCGGTATCATTTCTGAAAACCAGCGTGGTATTATCTCTGAATACCTAGTGTGGTATCATCTCTGCATACCTTGCGTGGTATCTCCTCCATCGTTTGTGTGTGAACGTATGAACTATATATATTAATATCAAACTTGTGTGAACAAGTCTGTGTGGGAACATACCTGTCACACCCCTGCGCCGCGTGCGGAATCCACGGCGCGGTGACGTATGATCAGTTGAATCATGCACAAGTATTGAATAAGAACAACCACAATGGATTACTACATTTCATAATGTTTAGACAGTTGATTAGGTACAGACATTCTATCTACAAAAGTAAGACAACTACAGACCCAAAATATAGTTTACAAAATAAGACTCCAAACAAGACAATTAAACATTTAGGATTTAGTGAGTTTCTATTCCATCCTAGCATGTTTCTTCATCTTGTTCTATCTTAGAATGGTCTCCTTAGTTGTCCCTGAGAATGTCTTAAACCTGATTACCTGAAACACGTGAAAAGTAACTGTCAACTACAGACGTAGTTGGTGAGAACAATAGGTTTAAGCATTTGTAAACATGAGTATATGATATAAGACATAGGTAAGTTAAAGCATCATAAGATTCACACGGATGAGCTGCAACCCAAACTAACATCAAGTAAGAAAATGAGTGTAAACAGTCCAATCACTGTTCGCACGACAGCCGATAATATCAAGTCCCAAACCACGTTTGGAGTTAGATAATACGTCAGCAGTTTTGATAACCATATGACACCAGACCTGCAGTTGGCTTTTAAAAGCAAATTTAAAAGCCAACTCCATCCTGGATAAGAAAACCATGACACCAGACCTGCAGTTAGCTTTTAAAACAAATTTAAAAGCTAACTCCATCCTGGATAAGAACCAATGTGTCCGCTTTCCCTTGTTGTGATCACCCAGTACTAACGCTAATGAATATGATACTTGATGGGTTTATAAGTTTGTTTACAACAATGGACACCATGTTTTCTGAATCTTACTTTAACCGGATGTGTTAATGTCTTATTGAAAACCCGGATTTAACTCCACGAGTTAAATCCTTTGTTTATGTAACATGAAAATGAATCTCTTGATTTGAATACCATGATGTGAACAACTTGACTTGAATACCATGTTTTGCACCACTTGATTTGAATACCATGTTTTGAACCAATGAGTTTGAGTACCATATTGTGAACCACTTGGTTTGAATACCATGATGTGATGACCTTGTGTAATAACAAGGTTTATAACAAAAGGGTTTGTAAAATCCTTTATCAAAAAGTGTTTATCCTTCATAAATACATTTGAGTAAATAATTTCAAAACAGTTCAAAAGTCCCTTCTAAAACCTTTTTAATGAAAAGAGTTTAGTAATTGACAAGTAAATTAAAACAGTTGACAATTTCTTTAAACAATTGATGAATCCCTTGGATTCGTAAGATGAACCTGAAATGTTTATGACTTACACATAACTTGTGTAATGAAACAAGATTGAAATAGCGATTTTGATCACGTGTTCCACCCCAAAACAGTTATAAAACAGTAAAAGAGGGGCTAAAGTTCTCACCTGTCTGCAGTAGACTCTGAACTAAACAGTTAGCAAGTAGCAAACAGGACTTCTAATTGTTTCCTATAACATTGTAATCATACATAAGATATAGGATTTATAATTGTATAGACTTTGATTCATTGATTGACTTGTGTTCTCATGATTTGATTGTTGTGAAAACTTGAATGTTATGCTTTGAGTCATTTGATTGATCATGGGTCCAAGAAACTTATGAAATGTTCTTTGATGCATAATTCTTATGCATAAAATGATAAATGTTCTTGAATACGATAGCCATTGATTACCATGACTTATGAAAAGGTGTTCCAATTGTTTTAAGTCTTGAGATTGTGATTTGATGCTATGATTAGTTTAAGTTGTACTTAAACCAACTAAGATCAAATTACAATTACTTTGCATTATGACCAACAAAAAGGTCCTACGTCCATGAAAGTCATCATGGACTTAGACAAAGACCATGGCCATTTAAAATGATAATGATCCAATTGAAAGTGATGTTGGGCCTATTGCATGTGACGTTGGCCCAACAACTTGTATATAGGCCTCGTAACGCGCTCTCATTAATATCGAGCTAATTGATATCATAATGAGTCGTATGGCTTGGATTGGGCCTAAAGGATTTGAGTTGGGCTAAGAAATGCTTAAGTAGACCATTAAGATTTCCAAAGTGACATTGGGCCAATTAAAGATCTTAATGGGCCAAACCATCTCAATTGTGTTTGAATTAAGTTCATGGGCCAAATTGCTAATGGAATTGGGCCGGTTGAAACCTGTTTGGGCCGAAGTTGTTTATGGATTACCACTTGGGGCAGCGAACCCTTTAGGTTCTCTGGCCTAAGGTTCGTTGCATGCTACTCAAGGAGGGTTCGTGAAGTGATCTACAGGCAGGGTTCGTCAGCCTATACATGGTTCGGCTACTTCACTAAGGTTTCAATGATAATCATGGTTCGTCTGAGATGAGTCTAGGGTTCGTGCATGGAAAATCCGAGGATGGTTCGTGAGAAGGCCTGCATGCAGGGTTCGTTCAACAATTGATGGGTTCGTGAATGGCTCGTGGTCTCCTTAGGGTTCGCCAGCTGAGATTGAGGGTTCGTTGAATCAGGTATGGTTCGCCAATAATGCTAGGGTTCGGCTGTCAAGCCACGAACCATGCAAGATTCGTGAACATGGTTCGTCGGAGGCTCATCAAAAAGGTTCGTGAACATGAAGACCACCTGCAGGTTAGTCAAGGTTCGGTGAAGGCTCGTCTATGGTTCGCATCATACAAGCAAAGGTTCGGCCACCACGTGATCCCACGAACCTGTAACCTGCATAATCAACTTCGTCGAAAAACTAGTTCCCATACTCCGATCTAAGTGAATATAACCTCAGGAAGGGTTGCTAGAGGTGCGAAATCAGTAATGGTGATGAAATATCCGACCAGTTATCGGTTTTTAAGCAAAACACATCAAATTTTCATGAAAACCCTAATCTCCGAAATCTTCCAAGGATCATACCTCGTTTTTGGCTGGACAAATCAGCTGTTTTCTTGTACTTTCTTGTAGAGAATGTCGAGGGCTACGCGTGGGTTCAAGAATCACCGAAATCCGTTGAGAAACGAGCAAGATACGAGCGATTGAAGCTTTGAATTTCTAGAGAGATGGAAGGTTCGCGAGTTTTAGAGAGAGGTGAGGTTGTTGGCTGAATTAAATGAGGAAAATGGTCTTCTTCAAGGCTTTTATAGCCCGTGTGGTATCCGGGTCCGCTTCGGTTGCTCGGTTCGCGTTTCCGGAACGTAATGCGTATTTTACGCGGTTTTAATTAAAATTAAGTGTTAAACTCATTAAAATGATGAGTTTCAAAATTGTAAAAATATAAAATAATTAATATAATTATTTTTACTCTTCGTGTGTTGTCGGATCGTTAAACATTCACAATTTACGTGTATACCCGCAATCGCGTACGTTTTTCGATCGTATTAAAATATTTAAAGTCGTTTAATCGTAATTATAAGTTCAACATTCGTATTATTATGGATCGTCACCCATAACTATACTCAGTCTCGCTTACAGATTACGATCTTGGTTGAATTAATTAAATGTCATAGTATTCGTCTCGACACTACGCACTAACACTAACCTGTTACACCGAACGCAGTATATGTATAGGGCTCACTCTCGCTGCCCACCACTGTTTCGATATAACAAGTTACTGTTCTTGCCTAGTGAAATCGACTGTAAATAATAATACCTACTTGTTTTCTGATTACTAAGATCCTGTAACACACAAGCACACATTTTGAACATACGAATCACATTGATGAACTGAACCATGAATAGACACTGTTCTAACACTGTTTACAACTACATGACTATATGCACAAATGTTACAGTCTCCCCTAGTTAAGGGAATTTCGTCCCGAAATTAACTAGCCGAAGATACTGTAAAAAGATGAGGGTACTTAAGCTTCATCTGGTCTTCACGTTCCCAGGTGAACTCAGCACCGCGTTTGCCCTCCCATCGCACTTTCACGATCGGGATACGGCTGCGTTTAAGTTTCTTGACCCCATGATCCATGATCTCAACTGGACGTTCAATGAATTGCATGTTGTTCTGAATCTGTATGTCTTCCAGTGGAATCTGAACATCATGATCCGCCAAGCATTTCTTAAGATTTGATACATGAAAAGTATCATGAACATTGCTTAGCTCCACTGGAAGTTTGAGTTTGTAGGCTACGGGACCAATCCGTTCCAGGATCTCAAAAGGTCCAACGTACCTTGGTGCAAGTTTCCCTTTCTTCCCGAATCGGACAACGCCTTTCCAGGGAGAAACTTTGAGTAAGACTCGGTCACCGACTTGGAACTCAAGCGGTTTCCGACGTCGATCAGCATAACTCTTCTGCCGATCTCGTGCGGCCTTAAGCCGTGACTGAATGATTGTGATTTTGTCTGATGTTTCCTGAATGAGTTCTGGTCCTACGACCTGTGAGTCACCAATCTCGGTCCAACAGACCGGTGATCGGCACTTTCTACCATATAGAGCTTCGAATGGTGCACATTGAATGCTCGTATGATAGCTATTGTTATATGAAAACTCAATGAGTGGGAGATGAGTGTCCCAACTTCCACCGAAGTCAATGACACAAGAACGAAGCATGTCTTCAAGTGTTTGGATAGTCCTCTCGCTTTGGCCGTCGGTTTGGGGATGATACGCCGTGCTAAGATTAACACGCGTTCCCAAAGCCTTTTGCAATGATTGCCAAAAGCGAGAAGTGAAACGACTATCACGATCAGATATGATTGATGTTGGAGTACCATGACGTGCAATGATTTCGTTGATGTACAATGTGGATAGCTTCTCCATCTTGTAATCCTCTCGGATTGGGAGAAAATGAGCAGATTTGGTGAGTCGATCAACGATCACCCAAATCGAATCGAAACCTCTCGGAGTTCTCGGCAACTTTGTTATGAAATCCATGGAAATTTGCTCCCATTTCCATTGAGGAATTTCAGGTTGCTGCAGAAGTCCCGAAGGCTTTTGATGTTCTGCTTTGACCTTTAAACATGTAAGACATTTTCCCACGTACAGTGCTATGTCTTTCTTCATCCCCGGCCACCAGTAAGATGTCCTCATGTCTTGATACATCTTGTCGGCTCCAGGATGAACTGAGTATCGCGACTTATGTGCCTCATCACAGATGAGCGTGCGCAATTCATCAGACTTTGGAATCCAAATGCGGCCATTGAGATATAACAACCCATCTGATCGAGGTTCTAGTTTCTTCTCAATGCCACAATCCAAGTCTGTTTTGAGTTGATTATCTGTTACTACTTGTTGTTGTGTAATACGAATCAAGTCTTTCAAGTTTGGCTGTGTGTTGATCTCCATGGCTCTTACACGAATCGGTTTGACTGGTTCCTTGCGACTAAGAGCATCCGCCACCACATTGGCTTTACCCGGATGGTAACGAATCTCGCAGTCGTAATCAGTTAGAAGCTCAACCCAACGTCGTTGTCTCATGTTGAGTTCTTTCTGATTGAGAATGTGTTGCAGGCTCTTGTGGTCTGTATAGATGACACATTTAGTACCGTACAGGTAGTGTCTCCAAATCTTCAGTGCAAAGACCACAGCCCCTAACTCAAGGTCATGAGTAGTATAATTCCTCTCGTGAACCTTAAGTTGTCTTGAAGCATAAGCAATGACCTTGTCCCGTTGCATAAGTACACAACCGAGACCAAGGTTTGAAGCATCACAGTAGACAATGAAATCATCACTGCCTTCTGGAAGACTAAGGATAGGGGAATTGCATAACTTCTGTTTAAGAAGTTGAAATGCATCTTCTTGTTTCTGTCCCCATATAAAAGCTTGACTTTTCTGAGTCAATGTAGTGAGTGGCAAGGCTATCTTAGAGAAGTTTGCAATGAATCTTCTATAATAACCTGCCAAACCCAGAAATGAACGAATCTCTGTTGGAGTAGATGGAGTAGTCCAGTTCTTAATCGCCTCAATCTTGGCTGGATCTACATGAATTCCATCTTTGTTTATGACATGTCCTAAGAAGTGAACCTCCTTTAGCCAAAATTCACACTTTGAGAATTTAGCATAAAGTTGTTCCTTTCTTAGTAGTTCCAAGACTTTCTTCAAATGATCCTCATGTTCTCGTTCTGACTTGGAATAAATCAGTATATCATCAATAAAGACGATAACAAACTGATCCAAGTAAGGCCTGCAGACTCGATTCATCAAGTCCATGAACACTGCAGGTGCATTGGTCAGCCCAAATGGCATAACCACAAACTCATAGTGTCCATATCGAGTCCTAAATGCCGTCTTTGGTATATCCTCATCATTTACTCTCAACTGATGATACCCGGATCGTAAATCAATCTTAGAAAAGCAAGTTGCTCCTTGTAATTGATCAAATAGATCATCGATCCTAGGTAGAGGATATCTGTTCTTGATTGTTAACTTGTTCAGCTCACGATAATCTATGCACATGCGAAATGAACCGTCTTTCTTTTTGACAAAGAGAACCGGAGCTCCCCATGGAGAGAAACTAGGTCTTATGAAACCTTTGTCTAAAAGTTCTTGAAGCTGACTAGACAGTTCTTGCATCTCAGACGGTGCTAACCGATACGGTGACTTCGCCACTGGGTTTGCTCCAGGGACGAGATCAATTCTAAACTCCACTTGTCGGACTGGTGGTAGTCCAGGCAAGTCTTCTGGAAATACGTCTGGATAGTCTTTGATAACCGGTACGTCTCCAACTGCTTTCTTGTCAGGTTTCTTTTCCACCACGTGAGCTAAGAATGCATAATATTTCTTCTTCAGATACTTCCTCGCCTTGATGCACGATACAATCTTCAATTCGCGGCAGGGTTTTTCACCGTAGACTATCATCGTTTCGCCGGACGGTAGGGGAATTCGAATAAGTTTCTCCGAGCATATGATTTCAGCATTGTTTTTGGATAACCAATCCATTCCTATCACAACTTCGAAGCTTCCGAGAGTCATAGGAATGAGATCGATGGAAAAGAGATGGTCATTTAGTCTTAATTCACAACCATGGATAATAGAATCTACAACTATAGTCTTACCATTCGCTACTTCTACTGTATAGGGAGCAGTAAGTATAGATAGTTGCCTATTAAGCAAAGAAGCAGTATGAGCAGAGATAAAGCTTTTATCAGCACCAGTATCAAATATGATAGGAACATAGTGATCATTGATAAGAAATGTACCCGTGATGACTGCCGGCTCTTCACGTGCTTCAGCAGTTCCAATCACAAAAGCACGAGCAGCAGCAGTATTGTTATTGAGTTTTGGACACTGGTTTCTGAAGTGCCCCTCTGCCCCACAATTATAACAAGCTCTTCCACCTGTAGCAGCAGAAGTTGTGGCAGCAGTTGTTGCAGCAATAAGATGAGCAGATCGACAAGTCGCTGCAAAGTGTCCCATACGCCCACACTTGTGACACTTCTTGCATGGAGTATTGGGCAGGTGATGATACTGGCATTTGGTGCAGAGTGGAAACGAGCCAGTGTACTGCTTTCTGACATTAGCAGGTTGTGGCATAGCAGTGAGGGGAGTAGCATGAGTAGGTGCAGCCGCAGTCAACGCTGCAAAGTTCTTGATTGTCTTCTGTTTCTTCTTCTTATGATGGTGCTGTTCAGGCTTCTTGCCTTCCTCAATCTGTGCCCTTTTGAATCCCTTTCGGGTGAGCACTCCAGATTTCACATACTCTTCAGTAAGAGTAGCACCCAGTTGTATCGCAGCTTCCAAAGTAGTGGGGTTGTTCCCCATAACAGTTCCTCTAACCACTAGAGGCAAGCCTTCGATGTATTTCTCTATCCTGCGGGATAGAGGAGTAACCAGATGTGGTACCAAAATGCACAACTCATGAAAACGAGTTGTATACTTGGCATTTTCGCCACTATCCTGCACCAGATTCCACATCTCCACTTCCAGTTTCTTTAGCTCGTGACGTGGACAAAACTTTTCCACCATTAAGTTCTTGAATCCATTCCATGGTAAGGCTAGAGCGACTTCACGTCCCCTGGTGTTCTTCTCAGAGTTCCACCAGGTGAGCGCTCCCTTATGAAAAGCACTTGAGGCCATCTTGACCTTCAGATTTTCAGGACATCCAGTGAAGTCGAGAATGTCTTCGATGCTTTCCAGCCACTGCAGTAGGCCGGTTGCTCCCTCAGTACCAGAGTACTTGGGAGGTTTAGCATCGTTGAACTGCTTAAAAGTAAAGTTAGCAGTTCCAACGTTAGTGGCATTGGAGTTGTGTGCAGAATCACCGGTACTTCCCCGAAGATTCTGGGTAATATCAGTGACCATACCCGGGATCACATCCCTCATGTGAACAGCGATAGCTCGAGCAATCTTGTTAATTTCATCATCATTACCGCTTGTCGAACCTCCAGCATTTGGGTCTCGTCGAGGAGGCATTCTACGAATAGAAGCCACAAGCGGGTCAGTAATGAGAATGGATACAATTGAATTTTCATGATAAGGTCAGTAATATATCCATACTACTAGTATTATCATTCAATTGTAATATGATCCAGTACACGTATAAGTTATCAACTTATTTGTATACTTATCATGTGAATATGTACGATGTCTCATGATCTCTCCACCAAACCTACACACTGACACTTTCCCGATATACCAAAAATAGCTTATATATAGGGCTCACTCTCGCTGCCCACCACCGTTTCGGTATACCACGATCATGCCCTTGCTAGCATTTGGCAACACGTTTGTACTGATTTCCATGTGTTTTCCATTGATTAAGAATCCCATGATCTTTGATCAACTTGAACTATGATTGATTCCATGATTGAACTATGATTATGTTATGCGTGCACCTACTAACAGTTGTTAACATGTAGAACTAAATCATACGTGTGCTCTATACTTTCCTGTTAACTTATGCCAGTAAGTACTAATGATGTAATCACTTAAGAATTTCACTTAAGGTTTACATTTACAGAATATTCACAACTTGGTTGATTCACCATAATGTCTGGTTCATCCAAGTTTGAATTCCACTATGATTTGATTCACCAATGATTGTATCCCATGTGTTTGTACCCCATGTGTTTGACCAATGTTCAATGATTCCGGTTGTTCCCGAATCCTCACTTCAAATTCAAGCGCCGAATTTTCCCTGACAAACCAAGATAAGCTTATATATAGGGTAAGCTCTCACCGACCCACCACTTACCTCAGCCCATCAGCGTTAATCCACCGTTTGCATTTGAAGCTAAGATTCCAACCCTTGATTGATTATGATTATCCCATGATTTCCTCTTGTTCCATGATTCTGTTTATGATTGTGTAAACCGTGGTCCTTAATTTACTAGAAACTAAGACCTTAGGTTTATGTATATGTGTCCTAGGTTAATCAACCTAGTTTCCCAATACTTACAGTACTGAGCATAATGATTTCCTGTGAGAACTTCAACTAAAGAATACTGTTACACAGATTCTAAGTTATAAAGTTCCTATGATAATGAATCCATGATAATGATAACAATGACAAGGATTTCAAATCTAAGTTCTAAATTAATAGACCTCAACCTTTGAATTCCTATAGTGATATGACAAGGATCTTAGATCAAAGATACTAAATTAATAGATCTTTGCCTCTAAATCCCATAATGAATATGACAAGGATCTCAAATCCAAGTTCTAAATTAATAGATCTTGACCTTTGAATCCTATAATGAATATGACAAGGATCTCAAATCCAAGTTCTAAATTAATAGATCTTGACCTTTGAATCCTATAATGAATATGACAAGGATCTCAAATCCAAGTTCTAAATTAATAGATCTTGACCTTTGAATCCTATAATGAATATGACAAGGATCTCAAATCCAAGTTCTAAATTAATAGATCTTGACCTTTGAATCCTATAATGATCTCTGTGTGAGAATTTCAGATCAAGGATACTAAGAATATAGATCCTTGCCTCTGAAATCCTTAAATGCATATGTGTGAGAATTTAATCCGGTTTCTAAAATTATAGAATTCCGGTTCAAATTCTTTGACTCGATGTCTAATCTTAGAAAAATGTCCCTAAGATCTTTCAAGCTTATTGTAGACTTAATGCTCACTTAAGTTACTTAGATCCTAAGTATCCTCAAGCCTATAGCACTTAGTCCTATTGGGTAGCTTAGGTTATAGTCTAGGTCATTAAACATTGGGTTTTTCCTAGTTCTCTACAACCTTGGCTCTGATACCAACCTGTCACACCCCTGCGCCGCGTGCGGAATCCACGGCGCGGTGACGTATGATCAGTTGAATCATGCACAAGTATTGAATAAGAACAACCACAATGGATTACTACATTTCATAATGTTTAGACAGTTGATTAGGTACAGACATTCTATCTACAAAAGTAAGACAACTACAGACCCAAAATATAGTTTACAAAATAAGACTCCAAACAAGACAATTAAACATTTAGGATTTAGTGAGTTTCTATTCCATCCTAGCATGTTTCTTCATCTTGTTCTATCTTAGAATGGTCTCCTTAGTTGTCCCTGAGAATGTCTTAAACCTGATTACCTGAAACACGTGAAAAGTAACTGTCAACTACAGACGTAGTTGGTGAGAACAATAGGTTTAAGCATTTGTAAACATGAGTATATGATATAAGACATAGGTAAGTTAAAGCATCATAAGATTCACACGGATGAGCTGCAACCCAAACTAACATCAAGTAAGAAAATGAGTGTAAACAGTCCAATCACTGTTCGCACGACAGCCGATAATATCAAGTCCCAAACCACGTTTGGAGTTAGATAATACGTCAGCAGTTTTGATAACCATATGACACCAGACCTGCAGTTGGCTTTTAAAAGCAAATTTAAAAGCCAACTCCATCCTGGATAAGAAAACCATGACACCAGACCTGCAGTTAGCTTTTAAAACAAATTTAAAAGCTAACTCCATCCTGGATAAGAACCAATGTGTCCGCTTTCCCTTGTTGTGATCACCCAGTACTAACGCTAATGAATATGATACTTGATGGGTTTATAAGTTTGTTTACAACAATGGACACCATGTTTTCTGAATCTTACTTTAACCGGATGTGTTAATGTCTTATTGAAAACCCGGATTTAACTCCACGAGTTAAATCCTTTGTTTATGTAACATGAAAATGAATCTCTTGATTTGAATACCATGATGTGAACAACTTGACTTGAATACCATGTTTTGCACCACTTGATTTGAATACCATGTTTTGAACCAATGAGTTTGAGTACCATATTGTGAACCACTTGGTTTGAATACCATGATGTGATGACCTTGTGTAATAACAAGGTTTATAACAAAAGGGTTTGTAAAATCCTTTATCAAAAGTGTTTATCCTTCATAAATACATTTGAGTAAATAATTTCAAAACAGTTCAAAAGTCCCTTCTAAAACCTTTTTAATGAAAAGAGTTTAGTAATTGACAAGTAAATTAAAACAGTTGACAATTTCTTTAAACAATTGATGAATCCCTTGGATTCGTAAGATGAACCTGAAATGTTTATGACTTACACATAACTTGTGTAATGAAACAAGATTGAAATAGCGATTTTGATCACGTGTTCCACCCCAAAACAGTTATAAAACAGTAAAAGAGGGGCTAAAGTTCTCACCTGTCTGCAGTAGACTCTGAACTAAACAGTTAGCAAGTAGCAAACAGGACTTCTAATTGTTTCCTATAACATTGTAATCATACATAAGATATAGGATTTATAATTGTATAGACTTTGATTCATTGATTGACTTGTGTTCTCATGATTTGATTGTTGTGAAAACTTGAATGTTATGCTTTGAGTCATTTGATTGATCATGGGTCCAAGAAACTTATGAAATGTTCTTTGATGCATAATTCTTATGCATAAAATGATAAATGTTCTTGAATACGATAGCCATTGATTACCATGACTTATGAAAAGGTGTTCCAATTGTTTTAAGTCTTGAGATTGTGATTTGATGCTATGATTAGTTTAAGTTGTACTTAAACCAACTAAGATCAAATTACAATTACTTTGCATTATGACCAACAAAAAGGTCCTACGTCCATGAAAGTCATCATGGACTTAGACAAAGACCATGGCCATTTAAAATGATAATGATCCAATTGAAAGTGATGTTGGGCCTATTGCATGTGACGTTGGCCCAACAACTTGTATATAGGCCTCGTAACGCGCTCTCATTAATATCGAGCTAATTGATATCATAATGAGTCGTATGGCTTGGATTGGGCCTAAAGGATTTGAGTTGGGCTAAGAAATGCTTAAGTAGACCATTAAGATTTCCAAAGTGACATTGGGCCAATTAAAGATCTTAATGGGCCAAACCATCTCAATTGTGTTTGAATTAAGTTCATGGGCCAAATTGCTAATGGAATTGGGCCGGTTGAAACCTGTTTGGGCCGAAGTTGTTTATGGATTACCACTTGGGGCAGCGAACCCTTTAGGTTCTCTGGCCTAAGGTTCGTTGCATGCTACTCAAGGAGGGTTCGTGAAGTGATCTACAGGCAGGGTTCGTCAGCCTATACATGGTTCGGCTACTTCACTAAGGTTTCAATGATAATCATGGTTCGTCTGAGATGAGTCTAGGGTTCGTGCATGGAAAATCCGAGGATGGTTCGTGAGAAGGCCTGCATGCAGGGTTCGTTCAACAATTGATGGGTTCGTGAATGGCTCGTGGTCTCCTTAGGGTTCGCCAGCTGAGATTGAGGGTTCGTTGAATCAGGTATGGTTCGCCAATAATGCTAGGGTTCGGCTGTCAAGCCACGAACCATGCAAGATTCGTGAACATGGTTCGTCGGAGGCTCATCAAAAAGGTTCGTGAACATGAAGACCACCTGCAGGTTAGTCAAGGTTCGGTGAAGGCTCGTCTATGGTTCGCATCATACAAGCAAAGGTTCGGCCACCACGTGATCCCACGAACCTGTAACCTGCATAATCAACTTCATCGAAAAACTAGTTCCCATACTCCGATCTAAGTGAATATAACCTCAGGAAGGGTTGCTAGAGGTGCGAAATCAGTAATGGTGATGAAATATCCGACCAGTTATCGGTTTTTAAGCAAAACACATCAAATTTTCATGAAAACCATAATCTCCGAAATCTTCCAAGGATCATACCTCGTTTTTGGCTGGACAAATCAGCTGTTTTCTTGTACTTTCTTGTAGAGAATGTCGAGGGCTACGCGTGGGTTCAAGAATCACCGAAATCCGTTGAGAAACGAGCAAGATACGAGCGATTGAAGCTTTGAATTTCTAGAGAGATGGAAGGTTCGCGAGTTTTAGAGAGAGGTGAGGTTGTTGGCTGAATTAAATGAAGAAAATGGTCTTCTTCAAGGCTTTTATAGCCCGTGTGGTATCCGGGTCCGCTTCGGTTGCTCGGTTCGCGTTTCCGGAACGTAATGCGTATTTTACGCGGTTTTAATTAAAATTAAGTGTTAAACTCATTAAAATGATGAGTTTCAAAATTGTAAAAATATAAAATAATTAATATAATTATTTTTACTCTTCGTGTGTTGTCGGATCGTTAAACATTCACAATTTACGTGTATACCCGCAATCGCGTACGTTTTTCGATCGTATTAAAATATTTAAAGTCGTTTAATCGTAATTATAAGTTCAACATTCGTATTATTATGGATCGTCACCCATAACTATACTCAGTCTCGCTTACAGATTACGATCTTGGTTGAATTAATTAAATGTCATAGTATTCGTCTCGACACTACGCACTAACACTAACCTGTTACACCGAACGCAGTATATGTATAGGGCTCACTCTCGCTGCCCACCACTGTTTCGATATAACAAGTTACTGTTCTTGCCTAGTGAAATCGACTGTAAATAATAATACCTACTTGTTTTCTGATTACTAAGATCCTGTAACACACAAGCACACATTTTGAACATACGAATCACATTGATGAACTGAACCATGAATAGACACTGTTCTAACACTGTTTACAACTACATGACTATATGCACAAATGTTACAATACCTATTGCCTGTATGGAAACGTATCATAGAATTGTGTGAACAATTTTGTGTGAGAACATATCTATTGCCTGCGTGGCAACGTATCATAGAACTGTGTGAACATTTCGGCTACAACATTCGCTTTGTCTGGGTGATAACGAATTTCACAATCGTAATCGTTTAAAAGTTCTACCCACTGCCTTTGTCACATGTTCAACATTTTCTGATGTAGAATGTGTTGAAGACTTTTGTGATCAGTGTATATAATACACTTGGTTCTGTATAGATAGTGTCTCCAAATCTTGAGTGCAAACACCACTGCACCAAGTTCTAGATCTTGAGTGGTATAGTTCTTCTCATGTACTTTCAGTTGTCGAGAAGCATAAGCAATTACCTTGTCGTTCTGCATTAAAACTGTGACAATTCAAAATTTTCAGGTTAGAATCATGTCTCTGAAATAAAGAGAATGAGTGTAAGCGAAATCACGAAACGAGGCTCCGATTTCAAGATACACTGAGTCGAATATAGCGTTAAATAAGAGATCATATATTTTGAATTTTTCAGGTCTTGAAATTATAACCATTGGAAAGAGCTCTAAAAATCGTGAACGTAGGCGGAAACCGTGCGTGAAACGGAGTTACGGATTGTCCGGAATCGCGAAACGAAGAAAATCAAAAAATCAAGGAAATAGGCTGGGGAGGTACGCCCCGAGCCACACACCCAGATGGGGCGGTGCGCACGGCGGCTCCTGAGGCGGTGGAAGATTTAAAATATCAAATTGCATCTAGAAACTTGATTTTTTTCTTCTATCTCGACTTTTTCTTGCTTCCAGTCGAAGAACCAGCCCCTTAAACAATCAAAACTCTATTTCAAAGGTGTCTAAACATCCCAAACGCGCCAAGGAACATTTCTGCAAGCCCTGATCGTTATTTCTGTCCGAGAAATCCGTCAGATCAGGTAACGGTTCGTTTTAACCTTCTAGCTTGATTTTGATTGATTAGATTTTGTTTTTGAACGTAATGGTATAGTTAGGGTTGTTGATTATTGCCTAGATGATGGCTAGGATTGATTATAAACGAAGAACACGATGATCTAACGGTTAAATCCTTGTTTTGATCCGTTGTAATGCCAGGGTTGCATGAAATCATTACTATGATTATAATGGTTTAAACCATTTGATTATAACAATGATTGTGATTGTCTTGATCATTTCTTGAAATGCTAGGTTAACTCCAAGTGTTTCAAACTAATGACAAGCATAAAGATAATCACCGGAATAACGATCTGATGTTTATGATAACAGTCAGATTAGTACATTGAGCATGGTTATTAAACCTATTTTGATATCACATTCTCATGTTTCATGATACCTAAATGATCAATAACAAGGATTGACTATTCCTAAGCCAGAAATTCATCTAGGAATTGTTTTAGTGAAATAATCAACAACATCTATTTGATTAATCCAAAAATGTCGTGATTAATTCAGTTAGTCATAAATTGTTATAGGAACCATATAGGATTTCCTATCAGCTGAACATCAAGATCATCATCATCAGCATATAACTGTGAGATCATAGCCCCTCTCTCTCTTTAAATGTCTATCAAAACTCGGGTGGAACATGTAGATACATTTTCAAAACATATTTTGTCAATTATTTTAAAATCATATATCAGTATCATGAGGAAAGTCATGATAAACATTTATCAACACTGTGAAAACATATATCAGTATCATCAGGAAACTATTATCAAGTAATCTTTTATCAAATCATTAAATCAAGTGTATCACTTGGGAACTTTGGTTATGTTGATGCTATTTGAGGACATTCTTATGTGAATATCATTAACTTGTTATCAAGCCCTTGGTAGTACTGGTATGATCATATGCGGGAAAACAAGATCATTATCACAAATCGCTCCAACCGTGGGTTGGACATCATCATGTGAGCTAACAATCATTACTAACGATCATTTATCATTAGGTTTGATGTTTGCATGCTCAAGTAGATTCAATTTCAAAGTACCTGTTTGATCACTTGTAATTACTACATCATGAAAATCATTGTTTGAACAATCATTTTACATCGACAAAACCTATGATTCTCACTCAACTATTCGTAGTTGACTTTTATCTATATGTTTCAGGTAATCGGGAGCGTCAGTAAGGCAATCTAGGTCAGGATCAACAGCAGAAATAGTTGTGACCTAGAAAGAAAACAAAAACATCGTATTGTATAATAATTATGTTATGATAAACTTGTTGTATAATATGTATGTTATGTCTGTTTAAATGAACTTAAATTTATGAAACATAGTTAATCATGGGTTATTCTCCAACATTCGCACATGAACACATAGTCACACCGTGGATTCCGCATGCGGCGTGGGTTGTGACATATGTGGTATCAGAGCCAAGGTTGTAGAGAATTAGGTTAACCTTAATGGATGACCTAGACTACAACTTAAGCGCCCCTTATGTGTTTATGTGCTTTCTTACCTGAAACTCTCGATCCTTATCTTATACATCATGCTAAATCTATTGTTTGTCATTCTGTCTTTAGAATGGTAGACAATAATCCCAACGATGAGACAGACCGCCTGGCAGCTGTCATCACTCGACAAGTGGCACAAGTCTTGCCAACTCTAGTTACTCAACTAAACAACTCTTATCAAATTCTCCTAGTGGTTCTCAGTATCGTCCTACTCAGAATAATGGTGAGAATTCGAGTAACTTTACATTTAAGCAATTCAATGATGCTAGGCCCAAAACTTTCTCTGGGATAGAAGGTGCCACTGGACTCATTCTGTGGTTTGAATCAATTGAGGATACCTTGGACTACATTAACTGTCCAGAGGATCAAAAGGTGAAAATGGCTGCAAGCGCGTTCCAACAGGGAGCCTTGACCTGGTGGAATGCTGAAAAGAGGAATAGAGGCAGGGAAGCTGCCTTAAGCATGTCTTGGGCCGATTTCAAAGCTCTTTTGGTTGCACAATTTTGTCCCAGGCATGAAATGAAGAATTTGGAAGATGAAGTATACAGTTTAGTTCAAGTAGGTGGAAATAATCGCACCTATACTACCCGATTTCAAGAGCTCAGTATTTTGGTACCTCACATGGTTACTCCTGAATCCCACCAAATCGACATGTACATTGGAGGATTACCATTGCTTATCAGGAGTATGGTGATGGGTAGTAAACAGCAACACTGCAATCAGTAATACATCTAGCTGCTGCTGTTACCAATGAATTCGTGAAGGGTGGTCAGCTTACTCGAACAGATGATGTTCTTCCTGTGGTTAAGGAAGAAAATAAACTAACAGAGCCACCTAAGAAGAAGCAGAAAACCAAGAAAAGCTTTGCCATATCATCAACCCCATCTGCTTCTGTAAATCAAGTACCTTCAGTTGTAGAGTTTACAACAAAGTCCAGAAGATCATACACTGGACCTCATCCTCTATGTAACAACTGCAAGTATCATCATCCATTTGGTCGACAGTGCTGGAAATGTACCAAGTGTGGGAGATATGGTCATTTGGATAACAATTGTCGATTCACGGGGAAAATAATCACTGCAGCTACGTCGATGCCTGCACCAAAACCAGTTGGGCCAGCATGCTTTGAATGTGGAGCAACTGGTAATTTCAGGAACAGATGCCCTAGACTTTTTAACAACAATCAAGGTCAAAATGCTTCAGCAGGCGTGTTTGCTATGACTGCTCCTGAAGCACGCGAAGAAACTACGGTTGTCTCAGGTACGTTCACTATTAATGGTCATTATGCTTCAGTTCTCTTTGATACTGGTGCCGACAAGAGCTTTGTCTCAGCATCAATTATACATCATTTGGGTAAGTCGGTAGAAGAATTAGAACCCCCGTATACCATAGAAATAGCAAACGGTAAACTTATACATGCCAATTTTATCATTCGTGATTGTACATTGAAACTCAATAATCATGAATTCTTTATCAATTTGATCACAATGAACTTGGGAAGCTTTGACATTGTTGTGGGCATGGATTGGTTATCTTCTAATAGTGCCGAAATCATTTGTTCAAATAAGCTTGTACAAATTCCGTTACCATCTGGGGAAACATTACGAGTCTATGGAGACAAGCCTTGTCGTACACTCAAGATAGTATCATGCATGAAGGCTCGAAGCTATCTTCGCAAACAATATCCCGCCTTCCTCGCACATGTGGTGGCTAAGGAATCTCCCAAGAACACTATCCAGGATATTCCTGTCATTCGTGACTTTCCTGAAGTATTCCCTGATGAACTACCTGGACTTCCACCAGTACGTCAAGTTGAATTCAGAATAGATCTTGTACCTGGGGCAAATCCTGTTGCTAAAACACCTTATCGTCTTGCACCATCTGAGATGCAAGAACTCTCAACTCAGCTACAAGAGCTATTAGATAAAGGTTTCATCAGACCTAGTTATTCTCCCTGGGGTGCACCAATTCTGTTCGTCAAAAAGAAAGATGGATCGTTTAGAATGTGCATCGACTATCATGAACTCAACAAGTTAACTATCAAAAATCGTTATCCATTACCAAGGATCGATGATCTATTCGATCAACTTCAGGGAGCTACTTATTTCTCTAAGATTGATCTTCGATCTGGTTATCATCAACTAAGAGTTCACGATGAGACATTTCTAAAACAGCGTTCAGAACACGCTATGGACACTATGAATTTTTGGTTATGCCCTTCGGACTAACCAATGCTCCCGCGGTGTTCATGGACCTTATGAACAGGGTGTGTAGACCCTATTTAGATCAATTTGTCATTGTCTTCATTGACGACATATTGATTTACTCTAAGACTCAGAAGGATCATGAAACTCATCTCAGACTCATTTTGGAACTTCTAAAGAAAGAACAGCTTTACGCCAAGTTCTCGAAATGCGAGTTTTGGATGAAAGAAGTTCAATTTTTAGGTCATGTTGTGGATCAGCAAAGTATTCATGTAGATCCAGCCAAAATTGAAGCTATAAAAGACTGGAAAGCACCAAAGACACCATCGGAAATTTGTTCTTTCCTAGGATTAGCCGGATACTATCGGCGATTTATCGCCAATTTTTCCAAGATAACTGTTCCACTTACTACTCTCACTCAGAAGGATCAACCATTCGTTTGGGGTGAAGCACAAGAAGATGCTTTCCAACTGCTTAAACACAAGCTATGCAATTCTCCTATTCTTAGTCTACCAGAAGGTAACAATGACTTTACAGTCTATTGTGATGCTTCGAACTTGGGTCTTGGTTGTGTGCTAATGCAACGAGACAAAGTCATTGCTTATGCATCACGACAACTCAAGATTCATGAAAAGAACTATACGAGACATGATCTTGAGTTAGGTGTGGTAATCTTTGGTTTGAAAATTTGGAGACATTATCTTTATGGTACCAAATGTGTTATTTACACAGACCATAAAAGTCTTCAACACATTTTTGAGCAAAAGGAACTTAATATGGGACAAAGACGTTTGATAGAATTGCTCAATGATTACGACTGTGAAATTCGCTATCACCCAGGCAAAGCTAATGTGGTGGCAGATGCGTTGAGTCGAAAAGACAGAATTAAACCCAGAAGAGTGCGAGCATTGGAGATTCATACTAGTCTTATATCCCAAATCCGTCAAGCACAACAACAGGCACTTACTGAGACTCATGTCTCTAATGAAGCTTTACAAAGTTTAAATCAACAATTTGTAACCAAATCAGATGGAGCATACTATTTCCTAAATCGAATATGGGTACCTTCTTTTTGGCAATCTAAGGAAAGTAATTATGGACGAAGCCCATAAATCTCAATATTCGATTCACCCAGGCGCAGACAAGATATACCAAGACCTTCGTGAGTTTTATTGGTGGCCTGGAATGAAGAAAGACATTGCTACATATGTTAGTAAATGCCTCACATGTTTACGAGTAAAAGTTGAACATCAAAGACCCTCTGGGTTACTACAACCATTGGAGATCCCAGTATGGAAATAGGAGCAAATCTCTATGGACTTCATAACTAAGTTGCCTAAAACGCCTAGAGGTCATGATGCAATTTGGGTTATTGTTGATCGATTGACTAAGTCAACACATTTCTTAGCCATTCGAGAAGACTACAATACGAACAGGTTAGCCAAACTTTACCTCGATGAAATTGTGAGCAGACACGGAGTGCCAATCTCAATTGTCTCTGATAGAGATAGCAGATTTACTTCAAGAGTTTGGCAAACATTTCAAAAGGCTTTGGGTTCACAACTTAATCTTAGCATAGCTTACCATCCTCAAACTGATGGCCAAACCGAACGAACCATTCAGGTTTTAGAAGATATGTTAAGAAGTTGTGTTATTGATTTTGGTGGTAGCTGGGATACTCACCTTCCTCTTGTCGAATTCTCCTACAACAACAGCTATCACACAAGCATCAAGTGCGCTCCGTTTGAAGCTTTATATGGACGAAAATGTAGATCTCCTGTTTGCTGGGCTGAAGTAGGTGAAAGCCAATTCACAGGTCCGGAACTTATACAAGAAACAACTGATAAGATTGCTGTTATACGAGACCGAATCAAAGCTGCACAGGATCGTCAAAAGAGCTACGCCGATACTCGAAGAAAGCCTTTGGAATTACAAATCAGAGACAAAGTTATGTAAAAGGTCTCTCCATGGAAAGGCATAGTTAGATTCGGAAAACAAGGTAAACTAGCATCTAGATATGTTGGTCCTTTCAAGATCCTTGAAAGTATTGGACCAGTAGCATATCGATTGGAATTGCCTTCCGAACTCAGCAATATACATGATGTATTTCATGTATGCAATCTTAAAAAGTGTCTATCAGATGAATCCCAAATCCTTCCTCTTGAAGAAATTCAAGTTGAAGATAAGCTTGAGTTTGTTGAAAAACCTGTTGAGGTTATGGATCGAGAAGTCAAGAAACTAAAACGCAGTCGGATACCTATCGTGAAGATTAGATGAGATTCCAAGCGCGGCCCTGAATTCACTTGGGAGCGTGAAGATCGTATGAAAAAGAAATATCTTCACTTGTTTTCATAAACAGACAATTATGGACGAGCACAAATTGAATTACGAGACGAAATTCGAATAACAGGAGGAGACTGTGACAATTCAAAATTTTCAGGTTAGAATCATGTCTCTGAAATAAAGAGAATGAGTGTAAGCGAAATCACGAAACGAGGCTCCGATTTCAAGATACACTAAGTCGAATATAGCGTTAAATAAGAGATCATATATTTTGAATTTTTCAGGTCTTGAAATTATAACCATTGGAAAGAGCTCTAAAAATCGTGAACGTAGGCGGAAACCGTGCGTGAAACGGAGTTACGGATTGTCCGGAATCGCGAAACGAAGAAAATCAAAAAATCAAGGAAATAGGCTGGGGAGGTACGCCCCGAGCCACACGCCCAGATAGGGCGGTGCGCCCGGCGGCTCCTGAGGCGGTGGAAGATTTAAAATATCAAATTGCATCTAGAAACTTGATTTTTTTCTTCTATCTCGACTTTTTCTTGCTTCCAGTCGAAGAACCAGCCCCTTAAACCATCAAAACTCTATTTCAAAGGTGTCTAAACATCCCAAACGCGCCAAGGAACATTTCTGCAAGCCCTGATCGTTATTTCTGTCCGAGAAATCCGTCAGATCAGGTAACGGTTCGTTTTAACCTTCTAGCTTGATTTTGATTGATTAGATTTTGTTTTTGAACGTAATGGTATAGTTAGGGTTGTTGATTATTGCCTAGATGATGGCTAGGATTGATTATAAACGAAGAACACGATGATCTAACGGTTAAATCCTTGTTTTGATCCGTTGTAATGCCAGGGTTGCATGAAATCATTACTATGATTATAATGGTTTAAACCATTTGATTATAACAATGATTGTGATTGTCTTGATCATTTCTTGAAATGCTAGGTTAACTCCAAGTGTTTCAAACTAATGACAAGCATAAAGATAATCACCGGAATAACGATCTGATGTTTATGATAACAGTCAGATTAGTACATTGAGCATGGTTATTAAACCTATTTTGATATCACATTCTCATGTTTCATGATACCTAAATGATCAATAACAAGGATTGACTATTCCTAAGCCAGAAATTCATCTAGGAATTGTTTTAGTGAAATAATCAACAACATCTATTTGATTAATCCAAAAATGTCGTGATTAATTCAGTTAGTCATAAATTGTTATAGGAACCATATAGGATTTCCTATCAGCTGAACATCAAGATCATCATCATCAGCATATAACTGTGAGATCATAGCCCCTCTCTCTCTTTAAATGTCTATCAAAACTCGGGGTGGAACATGTAGATACATTTTCAAAACATATTTTGTCAATTATTTTAAAATCATATATCAGTATCATGAGGAAAGTCATGATAAACATTTATCAACACTGTGAAAACATATATCAGTATCATCAGGAAACTATTATCAAGTAATCTTTTATCAAATCATTAAATCAAGTGTATCACTTGGGAACTTTGGTTATGTGGATGCTATTTGAGGACATTCTTATGTGAATATCATTAACTTGTTATCAAGCCCTTGGTAGTACTGGTATGATCATATGCGGGAAAACAAGATCATTATCACAAATCGCTCCAACCGTGGGTTGGACATCATCATGTGAGCTAACAATCATTACTAACGATCATTTATCATTAGGTTTGATGTTTGCATGCTCAAGTAGATTCAATTTCAAAGTACCTGTTTGATCACTTGTAATTACTACATCATGAAAATCATTGTTTGAACAATCATTTTACATCGACAAAACCTATGATTCTCACTCAACTATTCGTAGTTGACTTTTATCTATATGTTTCAGGTAATCGGGAGCGTCAGTAAGGCAATCTAGGTCAGGATCAACAGCAGAAATAGTTGTGACCTAGAAAGAAAACAAAAACATCGTATTGTATAATAATTATGTTATGATAAAATTGTTGTATAATATGTATGTTATGTCTGTTTAAATGAACTTAAATTTATGAAACATAGTTAATCATGGGTTATTCTCCAACATTCGCACATGAACACATAGTCACGCGCCGTGGATTCCGCATGCGGCGTGGGTTGTGACAAAAACACACCCAAGACCTTGACGAGAGGCATCACAGTACACTGTAAAATTATCAGTACCTTCCGTTAATGCCAAGATAGGTGCATTGCAGAGTTTGTGTTTCAATAGTTGGAATGCCTCCTCCTGTTGAGAACCCCATATAAACGGTTGATTTTTCTGTGTCAATATGGTCAGTGGCAAGGCTATCTTTGAAAAGTTCTTGATAAATCGACGATAATAACCTGCCAGTCCTAAGAATTGACGTATTTCAGTTGGGGTTCATGGTGTTTCCCATTGCTTCACAGCTTCGATCTTACGGGGATGCACTTGAATACCGTTTTCATTCACTATGTGCCCAAGAAATTGAACTTCCCATAACGAAAACTCACACTTTGAGAATTTGGCATATAATTTCTCATGTGCCAAAAGTTTTAAGATTAATTTCAAGTGTTGAGCATGTTCTTGTTGGTTTCGAGAATAAATAAGAATATCATCAATAAACACAATCACAAATTTATCCAGATAAGGTCTACATACACGATTCATCAGATCCATGAAAACTGCAGGTGCTTTGGTTAATCCAAACGGCATTACTAGAAATTCGTAATGTCCGTATCGAGTTCTGAAATCAGCTTTAGGAACATCATCATCGTGAATTCTTAACTGATGATATCCAGATCTTAAATCGATTTTTGAAAAGTAAGTAGCACCTTGTAGTTGATCAAATAGACCATCTATACGTGGCAATGGATATCGATTTTTGATTGTTAGTTTATTGAGTTCTCTGTAGTCAATGCACATCCTGAATGAACCATCTTTCGTTTTTGTAACGACCCGTTTTGATAAATTATTATAATATAATCGATCGGGTGAAATTTTGAGTTAAATATTTATTTAATAAGTATTTGAATTGTGTTGGTAAGTTAAATTAAATAACTAAGTTAGTTAACTTGGTTATAAAGTTTGATAAGTTGAGGGATGGGAGTTGCCAATCTCTCAAACTTGAAAAAAATTGGTGAATAAGTGTTGACTTGAGTCAACATTACTAGATATTTTCTAGTGTGTTGTGTGTGTGTGTTTTACGTGGTGAAGAAGACAAGAAGAGGAGAAGAAACTCAAGCCCTAGCTTCTAATCTTGTAAAATTCGTGGTCCAAATCAAAGATTGGAAGCGTAAATCACTATCCTTAGTGATTACTAACATCATGTAAGTGATTTGTGATTCCTAATTTGATGTTAGTCATGATTTCTTGAGATGAACAAGATATGGGTTTTGCTCAAATCTTGAAATTTGTTGTTTAAATAAGTTAGAAATCATGAATAGATGTTTGTTATGAGTTTAAAACAATCAAACTACTAGTTGATATGATATTTGGTTGAATTTGATTTGGTATGGATTTGGGTAACTTGAGAAGTTAAGAGAAAATTCATATGATAGTGTTTATCAACTAGTAGGAAGGTTGAAGGCATGGTTTTGATTGTGTGATGCATCAATTTTGATTAATCTTATATAAAAATGATGAATTGGTGATTTTGAGTGGGATTGGTTAATGTTTAAACATTATAGAGATTAGTGTAATAGATTGATGCACACAAAGTGTTTGTAGAAATGCCAATAGTTTGATTTTTAGTCAAAGTTGGTGAAATGAATCATGAAACTTGTTTGAAGTGATTATCATTGTAAAATAGAGAATTTGATAGTAAATGAATTGACTTAGATAAGTCAATGTAAATCTTAACTAGAATGATAGTTAAGAGAATTGAAATTTGATGTGAAATAGGTGGGTGGTATTAGAAGTGCAAAGGAAAGTCAAAGAGAAGACAAATCACCATTTGTTAATCTCTAATCCTAGTGCTAAGGTAAGTTATCCAACTTGCTAAACACCATATATGTGAAGTAGTAATAGTCTACTAATTGAATTGGTGTGACTATGAATGGTTTGGTTCATAGGGTTATTTGTTGAGTGTGCAGTTTGACTTGTTTAGTCAAACTGTGCATATCTAGATTAATGTTTGAATTGTGATTAATAGTATGACGTTGAGTATTGGTTGATGAGCTAGTCTCACAACTGAGTTAAATTGGTTATGAATTGTTAAATTCATAAAGAAATAGAGTTTGATTGTGTGGGTTGGCTTATTTGGTCAAACTATGCATATATCAAAATATGGGATTGTGATTAGTTGTAGTTCACTAATTGAGTTGAATGGACTATGAATTGTTGAATTCATATTTGAATGGAATTGATTATGAATTTTTGAATTCACCTTTGAATTGGATTAATTATGAATTGTTTAGTTCATAATTGAAATTGGTTTGAGTGTTAGGTTTGACTTTATTTAGTCAAACTGTATAAAGATCATAATGTTTGAATTATGACTTGTCTAATTGAATTGAATGTAAATTGGTTGGTAAATATATGATATAAGTATCGGAGGATGAATATCATAGAATCATGGTTTATAAATGTTTATAAACCTATGAAATTGTTGGTTGATATAAAATCTATGATGGAAGGACTAGAGTGTGAACATCATAGTATGAGTTGGAAATTGTTGATACTTCACCACTTGAATGTGGAAGTAAATTTGGTAAGTTATGATGGAAGTACTTGGGTGAGAACATCATAACTATGTTAAATATCAATTTGCCACTTGAGTGTGGTTTAATTGATTTGAATTGGTTGAAATTTGATTAATTGATAGAGTTGATTTGAAATCTATAATGGAAGTACCTTAGGGGTGAACATTATAGTAATTATTGATGAAATATGTTTGGTTATTGATTGAATAATCTAACGAGTTGATATGAAAGTAAAATTTAGGAGTTAAATCACTTTTGGTGATTTTGACCCGTTTGGGAAAAATAATGCATAAACTATGTTTGGTGTGCATTTGTTTGTTTGAATTCATTATAACATGATTCAAACATGATAATAATACATATAATATGTATGTGGACGAATTAATGAAGTTTTGGAAGGGTCATAGCGTTAATTGCTTGATTTTGGAATTTTGACCCGTTTGAGTGAATTGATTCACAAATTGAATTAATTGGTATCCAATTATATTTGGATATGTAATGATTTGAAATTGAGGAGTTGATGCTCCATATAATATGTATTGGGAATTTGGGATTTAGTTTTGGGTGGTTTGGAACGATCGAAAGCGGTTAAAAAGGGTCAAAACGCGCGAAATGGAAGAAAACCTGCACCCAGGGCCGGACGCTACGGACTGGCCAGAGGCTACGACAGCAAGGTTCTGTCCCACTGGGCTGTAGGCTACGACAATGTTGTAGCCTACGGCGCGGGTAATCTAGATTTGTCCGTTTTTGACGTTTTAAACGCGTTTTAAGGCCTAGAACCCTTCCGATTCGAACCCTAATTTATATTTGGATAATCTTACTTAGTTCTTATGAACTAATGGTAAAATTATATGTGGTGTTTGCAGGTCGGAAGTAGATGATGCGTTAAAGCTCATGATCGGGCGTGTAAGTTGAAAGTTCAAACGTTTTGGTAAATTTTGGTTGTTGGGTTTTAATACAAACTATTGTACGATGATTTTTGAATGTAATTAGTAACTAATTAAGTACATATTACATATAAAAAGGTTTTTGACGCTTCCGCATAAATATTTGATAAATTTTTGAGTTAAAACTTAACTGGGACCTATTTTTGACACGTGTATGCGTGTATGGATTTTGGGTGTTACAGTTTTCACAAAAAGAATTGGTGCTCCCCAAGGTGAGAAATTAGGTATGATAAAACCTTTGTCTAACAGTTCTTGTAGTTGACCTGAAAGCTCTTGCATCTCTGAAGGTGCTAAATGATAAGAAGCTTTAGTTACAGGTGCTGCACCTGGAATCAAGTCAATACGAAATTCAACTTGTCTCACTGGGGGTAATCCAGATATATTCTTAGGAAATACTTCAGGAAAATCCTTGACTACTGGAATATCTTCGATACGTTTTTGTAAAGAACAGTTGTCGATCACATGTGCTAGAAAGGCATGACATCCTTTCCGTAAGTATTTCTGAGTTTGGATACAAGATATGATACCAAGTTTTCTACCAGCTCGTTCTCCTTGAACTATCAGTGTATTACCGTCAAGTAATGGAATACGGATCATCTTGTTTTGACATACAACTTCCGCTTGGTTATCAGAAAGCCAGTCCATACCGACCACAATATCAAAGCTCCCAAGCTCAATAGGAAGTAAATTGATATTGAAAAGATGATCATTCAAATTCAAGGAACACCCTTGAATGACACTATTAGTTTTGATCAACTTGCCATTAGCAAGTTCAATGACATAAGGAGTTTCTAGATCTACCGTAGGCAATGAAAGTAATGATGCAAATTCAGGAGAGATAAAACTCTTATCTGCTCCTGTGTCAAACAGAACTGATGCGTATAGATTATTAAGAAGAAACGTACCAGTGACAATGTTAGCATCATGCCTTGCGTCGGTTGCACCAATCTGAAAAGCTCTTCCCCTAGCTTCATTTCCCGTATTGGTGTTGTTGTTCGGACAGTTTCTCATAAGATGGTCAGGACTTCCACACTTGAAGCATGACCGGTTGTTTTGAGTGGTTTGTCGTGGTGCTTGGTTTAGTGGTTGAGCAGGAAAGTTGCAATATTTAGCGTAGTGTCTTACTCGGTTACATATCAGACAAACAGGACATGGTCTTGTGTGATGAAATGGACACTTATTGCATTTGGGCGCTTGCCCAGTGTACACTTTCTTTTTCAGAAATAGTTGTACCATAGTTCTTTACTATTGGTTTGCTCTGACTAGTCTCAGCCGGAGCCTTTGTTTTAGTTTTGCCAAACCACTTTCGTTTGGTACCTTTAGAAACATTCGAGGTACCAACATCACTACGGCCCACCGCTGTCTAATTTTTTGTGGACAACGTACCACTCCTTACCGCCTCATCAGTAAGTTTAGTGGTCAAAAGAATTGTACGTTTAAGAGTTGTGGGTTCAGCTGCTGTCACCATTCCCCGAATCTGGGAACCAGACCTTTAATGTACTTCTCAATCAAAGCTTTTTCCGTTGGAAACATATTGGGAAGTAAGCAAGTAAGTTCATGAAAACGATCGGTATAAGCTAAACAATCAGCACCGATCATCGAATGATTCCAGAATTCCTCCTGGAGCTTTTGGATTTCAGTGATTGGGCAGTACTTTGACATAATCAGAATTTTAAATTCGTTCCAGCCCATAGAATCAACTGTAGCTGAGCCCAAAGTTTTAGCCTGGGTATTCCACCAGGTTAGAGCTGATTCCTTCAAAGAACAAGCAACATAAGAGACCTTATGCTCCGCCAAACATTGGCTGATCTTAAGTTTTGTTTCCATCTCCTCAATCCACCTTATGAGTCCAGCCGCTCCTTCTTTACCCGTGAAAGTATGAGGGTTACAAGAAGCAAAGTACTTGTAAGTACATCCTTGCTGTGGTGGATCAGGAGTAGTTGTTTTTGTGGTTGTTGCCCCAGTGGTATTAAGAGTTTCCACATGGCCACCAGTAGCGTTATGTTCCATATGATCATGGTCCCCACCGGAACCTGTAGTGACATGAGGTTGGTGTTGAGTCAAAACACCACAAGCTGATAGTTGTTCTCTTACTATTCGTGCTATCATTGCTTCATTCGATTTAGATCCACTTGCTCCTGCAGGTGGAACAGTGTTCACTTCAGGGTTCACTGGTGAAACAGTATTTGTCTCCAGATTTTCAGGTCGAACCATGCTCGCTTCCGGATTTGATTCTATGTTCACAGGTGGGACTTGATTCAGTTCGGGGTTAGCATTATTCCTGCCAGCTTTCTTGGCTGGTCGACCTCGTTTCGGAGCCATCGTTCTGCTCATATGCAGACAAACTCAGGCCAGTTCAAGAATAACAAAAATATAACCCTTGTTCAATCACATTAATTCAATCATATTCAGTCATACTGAAAATTTATGTCGAATTGTGATTATAATAAATATAGTATAACTACGTTGATATAGTTCAGACATGTTCTCAGTACAAAGAAATCACACAAATGTTCGTAGTTATACTCAGTCCTGTTAATTCAAAAACATGTCAAAATATTACACAGCTCACAACATTGTAATATAGATATGTTACTACCCATGTTTTTGATATATTAACATACATGACACTGATAAGTTCTCATACAAAATGTTCACATACAGTTCTTTGATACATTGTCACGCTGACAATAGATATGTTCTCGTTCAAAAATGTTCTCATAGTTCGGTGACACATTGCCATACAGGCAATAGATATGTTCTTACACAAAATGTTCTCATAGTTCTGTGACACATTGCCATACAGACAATAGATATGTTCTCACACAATATGTTCTCATAGTTCTGTGTCACATTGCCATACAAGCAATAGATATGTTCTCACACAATATGTTCTCATAGTTCGGTGTCACATTGCCATACATGCAATAGATATGTTCTCACACAAAAATTTACGTGATCTAGTTATTGTTCATACGAGTTTGTTATTGAAATATAGTTCACACATCACACACATAACTCATTACACAAATAGATATACAAAAGCAACCATTTTATTAACACTACCATAGTTTTATACATAGACAAGTTTTGATACACCACAAATCATAATACACCGAAACCAACAACACCTTACCCTACGTTTCACAACTCGGGATCTGTATACATCAAAATATCCCGCACTCACACCCAACTGATCTACCTATGTCACAAGATATGTACAATGAGATCCCAACCGATCAATCCCTTGATCACCCTTACTGCATGAAGTACGGTAAGCAAGCCATCACAACAGCTATAGTAGCTAACACTATAGCCAAACATAGTAGTCTAGCCTCTAGACTCATCCCCTCAAGTATCCCCATCACCATCTCTCTCATCCATACTAGTCTCTCCCTCATCACTGTCACTTGCTGCCATAATGCAGCAATCACTATTTGTCCCCAAGTCCTCCTCAGTCTGTCCTCAACCGCGACTCTCCATGCTCGAGTGTCAGTATCTAGAGCATTCACCTGATCCATAAGGGTCAAGTGAGAGGTAAGAATCTCTAGTATAGTCATGTGGGTATCCTCTACTGTAGCCTGACACTGCTGCAGGTTCTGACGTGTCCCCTGCAAATCCTGTGTGACCTGCTGCAGCTGAGCTCTCATCTCAGCCTGTCTAGAAGACTCACCCACCTCATGAGTAGAGTCTGGAACATCCCTAGGGGCAAACTGATGCCTAGGTGGTAAACCTGTGGTTTTGCGGGCTTGACCCCGCATACGTCTCAATCTGTCCCAAGCCGGCACCCTCTGAGGTGAGGGGCTCTGTATCCTCTGTGCTGGTGCATCCTCAAGCGGAGCCTGAGAATGTCTGGGTGAAGCAGATGGAGCTGGTGGTGGTGGTGGCGTAGCTGATACGTGAGGTACAGCCTGTGAAGCAGCTGTCGACTCCTCCGATGGATCAGAATCTAAGCTCGAACTAGAGCTGGGCGTATCATCAAGGATCACGTAGGGAAATCGCTGATAAATGTAGCGCTCAGGTGGGTTTGCCATCGCTGTACATACAAAAATTTTAAATCAGTACCATGAAATAAATATTGAATAATAATATTCAACATAAATATGATATGTTTTCCTATCTTAAAGCAGCTAGTCGTCCTTATAGTTATTATTATTCTGCTTGCATTGAAGTTCACCAGAATGCACACATGTTGCGAATTTCAGTTATGTTGGCCAGTCATAACTGGAATTCATACCACCTGATTATCCTGGCTTAATTCAAAACAAGTTTTTGTTCATTAGTTATGTTCGGTGCTCTCTGTGTCACTATTCGAGCCTATGGTTATAGTCTAGGTATCTAAGTTCACCTATGGTTTTGTTCATTAGTTATGTTCGGGTTTTGACCGTTTTCAACCGGTTTTTTGCTGGTTCCGGTTTTGACCTGTTCCGGTTCGGATTTGACCGGTTTAAGGGTGGAACCAGTTCCGCTTTTTCCAGTTCCGCTTTCAATTTCTCTAAAAACCCGGAACCACCCGTACCCACCGGTTCGGGTAAGACCGGTTCCGGTTCGGTTCCTCTGTTCCGGTTACCTTGGCCACCTCTAAGTACATTTAAAAAAATCAGATTCTAATTTTAGAGGTGCCACTTTTCTGGATTAAAATCCAATTTTTGCAACTTGAGTCAAAAAGCCCAATTAAAATAGTACCATCAATTTATCAGACTATAATAAAATTACTTGGCGAGAATGAGAATTGCTATGACTCATTCAGAATGATGACAAATAATTTAACTAAAATTTAAAAACTAAATCTGTTTTAAAAAAGACTATTTCTATAAATTGTTGCATATTTTACTAGAATTTGGATGGAAAGAAATCTTAAAATGTTCGGAGGTGTGGAATACATGCTCGCTTAAGATTTATGAGTTTCAGATCAAAAAAAGGTCTTTGGACCAAGCAAGGGTTAAGAGAACCACGCCCCTGATGGGGTCCACAGGGCAGAGTCCCTTGTGAGCTTTGGGGCCCCTAAAACCAAAATGAAATTTACTAAATTTAAGTGATCGGATTTGTAAATTTCAACCAATTTAACCACCAATAAACCACCATTTTCTTGGTGTAATATATAAGAAACCAAACATTCTACTTGTAGATTTCTTTGGATTATCCCAAATCAAATCTCTTGATACTCATAAGGGTGAAATTATTGATTTTAGAAAGCGATCTCATAAACATTCCGATTGATATCCAAGCGTTGATTGTAATATAATAATCCATAATTTACCTAACATGAATTGCAAATTGAAATATTAAATTCTGCAATTGTTGAGAACATGTGAAGATATAAATCTCAAAGAAACATTTTCAAAAAGAAGAATATTATTTTGAAAACTAGAAAACATCTTACGTTATAAGTTTTGAACGGATGATGTTTTTTCAACCTAAGAGACCAAATTAAAAACCACTTTGAAATAATAAAATATTTGGTTTTAGTTTTCAATGAGATTGAAATAAACTGATTTAATGTTTTTTTTTTTTTTTGTATATGTGATCTTAATATATTTTTGATTTAGCAAAATGCAATGAAGTATGTAACTAGGACAAGAATCCTCTATGATCGCACGGTAATCTCACGTTGTTTTAATGAGATTTGCATGATGAAAGGTGAAAACTTTAGTGTTTTCTAAAAAAACTATTTTTTTTTTCAATTTTCAGTGTTTTATTTAGAGAAAATTACATATTTTCCCTTTTTAACTTGAAAAATTACATATTTTCCAAAGGTACAAAATTTTAATTCATAATATACAATGCTCTTAAAACATGATTTAAGTAGAAATGTAATTTTACAAGTTAGGAGGGAAAAATATGTAAAAGTCACTTTTTTTAAGAACTGGTTTTTTTTTCTCCGTTATATTTTCTAAACCACTATTGTCTTATTTTTCAGTTGTTTATTTTTAATAATTAATTTAATTATTTTTTCCTTAGTTCTTTTTTTCTAAAACAACTGATCTATTTCTTTGTTGAGTTGTTAAATTTTAGATGGATTGAAGCTCCTTAATTATTTTAAACATACATAACAAATTTATCAATCAAACATCAAATATTGTTTATAAAGATGTAGTCAACTAAATCTTTCCTTCCTTAATCATTATTAAACAATGTTCCTTTCAAACAACTGATGCCCAAAAACAGCTAATTTCTTTCTGCCCAAAAACATGTATATATAATTTTTGTTTCTTCTAAAATTATTAATCTCTCTCTCTTCCTAAGTTGTTACTCTTAAACCAATGTTTTCAGAACCGAACCGGACCGGACGTTGAACCGGTCTCTTTACTGGTCAGAGGTCCGACCGGTCGGACCGGATGGTTTTATAAACATTTTATAAATATATATATAAAAAAATAAAAAAAATTATAATAAACCGGTTCAACCACCGGTTCGCCGGTTCGACCGGCCGTTTCCTCAAAACGGCCCAGAACCCCTAACCGGACGAGTTCACCGGTTCCCAGTTCGACTGGTTCGGTTTTCAAAACATTGTCTTAAACTAATAATTCCCTTAATTATTTATTTAGTTGTTTTTCACTAAACTATTGTTTCTTTCTTTCTCTGAGTTGTTTCAGTTAAAACCAATGTTGTACAAATCGCTAGTTGCTTGTTGGTCGGTGGGGTGAGGACTAGGGATTAATCGGCCAACTAATCGGCATAATTGGATTGTCGGGCCTAGTCGGCCTTAGGGGACTCACGATTAATCAGCCTAGTCGGGGATTTTTACAACCATGGTTAAAACAACTAACTTCTTTATTTTTTTAGTTAAAAGTAAAGGCGGATTAAAACTACTTATTTTAGACAAACATAACAAAATTATCAATCCTTCATCAAATATTATATAGAAGTAGATGGATCACTATGATGTTAACATAATTATGCTGTTTGTATTATTTGGAGAGTGCAACTTGTTTGTAAATTCATAATATGATAAAAGGTATATAGCCTAATGATATCTTCTTGACTTTTCTTATGAATTGTCTTTGATGTGCAGTGGTCCATACCCTAAAAATAAAACAAATTAAAACTGTCTAACATAAGCTAAAGACACTATAACTAATCCTAGACCTAGACTTGACCTAAACACCTAGTTAAAATCGGAAATCCTAAACTAGACCGCTACGAAGGCAAGTGTACCTATCGGTGACAATATAGCTTGTGGAAGTCCGGATATCGAACCTAAGGACACTAGTTTGACAAACTTAACCTAGACTATGAACAAAATAAAGTAAAAGAGGGGGGAGGGGTTGGTGCAACTATGAAAACCTGATTGAAACTGTAACTGACTAAATAACTAAACCAACAACTGAACACTAAAAAGACTGACTAAAAACTTCTACTAACAACGGGAATGTAAAATAGAATATGATTGCAATAAGGATAACTGGTATACCTAGGCTGAGAATCAAAAGTGAGACAGGTGATAACTTGGACTGACTTGTGAGGGATGAAGACTATGATCTTAAGAAACACACTTAGAATAACCTAATGGGACCCAGATCAGATACCAGGGAACACCAATGGAAATCCTAAGAATGTTATGTATGCACTAGTCTATATGGTCATCTTCCGGATTTTCCCGGTATGCAATTGCACTCCAACGGGTAGATCACCTCCCGAATTTCTCCACCTGCGTGTATCCTAAGACACTAGAGAGTCATAAAGTTGACTAATTTGACATGGATTGACACAAACACTAAGTAAATCTAAGACAACGCTTTATGTCTAATGACTTAAATCCACCTCTGTATGCAAAGTACCTAGAGATAATCAAAATTCAACCTAATGATGGGGATGGATGAAGGTGTGAGCATTTTGTCTTTTTATTCTCTCATTTTCTTTTGTTTTTACCTCACTTGAGCGTATTACAACACTGTTTCACTCGGTTGCTAGCCGGGGTATGACAACTGCTTTTTAGCTCTTATTATCTCTTTCTTTTATTTGCACTGGCTCAGCTCACTTAGTGGATTGTGGATTTTCTTTTATTTAGCAGGTGCCATAAACCTCAGATTTATTTTCATAAAATGAGGACATATGTGCCAAGTTTAAATTTTAAAAACTCTAAGTTGCTAGTTTATAGAGGTTCCTTTATTCACTATTACCCGGCTTTCAGATTTCCCGAATTTACCAAGTCCTAATCCCACAAGAATCATAAACTTAGGTTTATTCTATCAATTCTAAGGAACTTTCTATCGGCTGGGCCTACCAACAAATCCCAAATCAACACAAAAGTTAGCCTCTAAAAACCAAAGTCCTAATCATAATCCGATCATCTTCCATTTATTAGGTGTAAGCTAAAACCGAGGACATTTTCAAGACTCTAGCTATATACAGCCTAAAACTCTTGACACAATCAGAATATGCAAATTTCAACTAAAAGAATATTTAATGAAAGAGAAACATAAGGTAAAAAGTGGAAAAGACATAACTGATAACGTAGAATCAGCACGCGCGAGTCTAATCCTAAAAGAAGTCAATCAACAACCGGCTGCTTGCATATTAAATAGTCTAAGTAGTCGCCACACGAATGTAAATTGAGTACTAGTGGTTAGGACCAGACTGCAATTAAAATCTCAAACAACCAACAAGATCAACTGTAAAATAAAAAGACTCAAATACTGACTTGATTTAAATATTTACAACTGACTCAATTAAAAGAAAAATATTTTTGTAAATTTCTCAATTTTTTTAATTTTTTGTGTTTTTACTTTTAATATTTACAATTTGTATTATTTATTTACAATTTCAAATTTATTTTACGAAAATTCCAAAAATTTTATTCAAAATTTTATTAAAATTTGACTTAATATATACAATGACTTGATTTTACAAAAATTAAAAACTAAAAGGCGCCAGCCTGACAAAATACCCACACTTAGAACAACACATTGCGCTCAATGTGGATATAGAACTGGCGATTGAAAAATGAAAACTAAAATACAGTAAAATGGAAAGTGACGAACTCCCTGATAATTTGCAGACTTGTCGTGAGTGGAGTCGCGCGCCTCTCAATATACAATCACAACTCATATATACAATAGTTAATATAACAAATGAATTACAATTTATACAACATCATTATACAACCAATAATATACAAATTGAAACAAACATACAACAATCAACCACAATATTACAAAAAATTTTGTACAGTCATTCAAATTAATACAACAAATGACAAAATTAAAATACAATCCACAACAACACCACAAATATATTAAACACAACCACACACATAAATAGATAAAAAGAAACAGACATACCAAAATATAAATATATATACAAAGTACTGTCTGAATACATACAAAAGAAAAATACATCAGCTAAACTATATACAAGCGATCACTCCTCATCCGCTCCATCATCGGAATCAGAGTTGGATGGAACGCGTGGCGCAGGCATCCAAGGGGAAGATCAACACCGGAAGAGTCCTGAGTATGTCCTCATTCATGTCTATCCTCTGGTGTATGTATCGGAGAGTGAGACGAGGAGGTGCAGGCTGTCGTGGCGGCTCGCCGCGATGCGGCCTCTCCCCTCGGTGCAAGATGCGATGCGTCGATGGCGGAGGAACCAAGGGTACAGGGGGGGTCTAGATCCCCCAACAGAGGCGTCCAGCGGGGTGGTACGTCAAACGTAACCATCGCCGACGTCTACATGTCATCCAGCGCGTATGATGTCGTCTCGAGGCCGAAAGTCAGATGCTCCACTAGATATACGTCGAACACCCGAAGACGACTAGCCATAAGGCAGACGTAAGGACCATATCCAAGTGTGTCGTATGGCCTCCCCGACGAGGCCTCGCGAATGATGTGAGTAAAATGGTAGCGAGGTTCACCGGGTGGTGACCCTGAAGGCAGTACAGGCAAAATAAATCAAAATAGCTCACCTTGTCCTTGCCAGAGTGGCGAGGAACCAAGGTGCACGCTAGAATCCGATGAATATAACGAAGTAATGGATCACGGATCTGCGTGGCTAGCCGCCGGTCGGTGTGTGGAGGAACAACTATCGTCCTCCAGTACATGACCATCTCCTCTTCGGTAACGTATCCGGGCTTGGCTGCTCGAGATACGCCCCGAAGGAGGCCCTCAAACTCGTCAGCGGCCACCTCCTCCCGGGAGAGATGCCCAAACTGACAGCAAACTCGGCGACACTCATGCGATGTGTCGTTCGACCTAAGGCGAACGACACAGCTCCAGGAGAAGTGAGGGAGCGCGTGTCATTGCGGAAGGTGGATAGGAACTCCAGTGTGAGCTCAACATACTGCGGCCACTCGCATTGCAGTAGGCGCCCCCACTGTGGAGTCACCATGGCGTCGAACTCCTCTACGCGGCCAAGCTGCTCGATGAATGCTCGGTCGTATCCACGATGCTGGATCGTCTCTAAGCCTACGAGCGTAGTCATGTGTGAGTACTCCAGCGTGTCCGTCGCAAACTGCAAGAAAGTGTGATCTGATAAGGCTCGCAGGTGCGAGTGAACTAGGCGAGCGTCTGGAGTTGGGATGACTAGAGGCGCTGAGTAGCGGATCTCACGGGTCGGTGGTTGCTGTCTATGTGCCTACTGCTCGGCTGTGCTCGTATGTCTGGCCCTCTTGGGCCTCGAGCTCGATGCATCAGCCATCTTTGCGATAATATACAACAAATATATACAACATGTTACAATCTAACTAAAGTCCTAAATCCAAATTTGATTATTAGTTTTATTTGAAAAATGTTTATTTATATACAAAGGTAATTGATTATGTTGCTTATTTATGTACAAATTTGAATTATTAAGTTGTTTGTTTGTGATATACATTACAATGTGTTATTCTTTATTTATATACAAATTAATTATTAAGTATAAATTTTATTTAATTATTTACAAACATTATTATTTATTGAGACATATTATTATACATTATTTATTATGATACATACACTTTTAATTATTTATTGTTATACAAGTATACATTCAAAAATTTATTTTTGTCTAAAGTGATACCTACATATAGTTTTAGTTTTTAATATACAACATTAAATTATTTATATACGTTGCGTAAGTTTATTCACTATACAATTATACATAAGTGTTTATATATACTTAGTTTATTTTTGATTTTTTATTAGTTTATTTTTGATTTTTTATGTTCAAAGCAAATATATATATAAATACTTATACAATTTATTATTTATTTATTTGTTTGAGACTACAATTTCTTTCTACAAATGTTTTATTTAAAATTATTGTTTTCAACATACAACGTTTACATTTATTTTAATTTATCAAACTGATTACATTTACATTAGTATTAAACATACATAATTTATACATTTATTTTTATTATTTAATTATTGTTATTAATTATGATTGTTATTTATTTAGTTACTATTTATTTTATGTTACAAAATATATATATACATATATGTATTTATGTTATTTTAATATTATTATTACTATACATAACACTTATACTTTATTTATATTCAACACATTAGTGGTTGGCGGTGGTGGTTGCGTGCGACTGGGAGTTGCTTGGCGGCTGCGGTGAAAGCGGAGGCGTCCGAAGACGGTGGTTGCAACCGGTTGATGGAGACGGATGAGGACGTTGGCAGTGGTGTTGGTGGGAGCAGCGGTGGAGATGGTGGCACAGCACTAGTCGAATGGTGGTGAAGGTTGGCGTCTGAGATGATGATGATGATGAAGACGACTGTTAACCGGAGACGACGGGTGAAGCGACCGGCGGTGAAGATGAACGGTGGTTCGGTGGTGATGACCGGTGGTTGTAGACGATGGTGGTGAGAAAGGGTTGGGCATGGTAGAAATGGTGGCAGGCGTAAAAGAAGTGGTGGAGAAGTGGTGGTGAATCCGTGCTTTTGTTCTATATTTTTTTTCCGAAATTCCTTGACCCACGTGCACCGCGTCACACTAGAGGATGGTCTAAGGCGTTGCGCCTTGAGCCAACGGCTTCAATTTTGAATTTCTATCCACGTGCATCGCCTGTTGTCCGGTACTGGGATGGGGTGTAGCGCCTAGGACTTGGGTTTCGTTTTTTTTTAAGTAATTCTAAATAAAAGATATCCTAGAAATTAAAACTAATTAAACTAGTCTCTAATAGAATTTAATTTAATAAGTTAATTCCGAAAAACTATAACTAACGAAATTTAATATAACTAAAAATTTTAATAAAACAAAAATTGAAACTAGTGAAATTAAATTTAAACTAAATTCTAAATTTCTAGAACTAAAGAAATTAAAATTAACTATAAGCAAAATAAAGCACAAATTTAAACTAGGGAAATTTAACGAAACTATATTCTAATAAAATTAACAATTAGCTAATTGAAAGCGGAATAAAACTAAATTAACCCCTAATATTTCAAAAGCAGAATTGTTCCAATAAACCTAATAAAATTTAACTAAAATAAAAGAAAATCGAGTCTAGTAACTGGTGATGTATAAAGTGATCAGAATTTAAGTTTGGAATGGTGATCAACTGTCCGAAATGGTGATATCGAACGTACATGACGCATACCCACACTCGAATCTGACACAGTCGTGTAAGCATATATGCATCACCAATCACATATGACTCGAGATACTAAACTACGATACTGAACTATGTACACTATATACAAGTTGGGCCTAAACCCAAATCCTTAATGTACCCTAATCAGGAGGCTCCTCTTTAATCCATCATGTGTCCAACCCGTTCAACCCCTTTCACTCATGATTATTTATGGAATTAAAGAACATTTCAAAACTAGTGAACGGGTCAGGCCATCAATATTTAAACTTACCTGGACCAAACCTGATGCGTGACAAGTACTGATGAGAGTGGTTGTGCACAAACTTTGTTGCTTTGGTTCTCCTTTCCTTTTGGTACCATCTTAGAACCTTCAGGTTGGATCATCTGCCTTCCTTTTTGTTGCCTTCTCCCGAGGTTGTTTTGATAGTGGAGGTTTTGCATCATCTACTCTCACTTCGGGTTGGCTTTGGTGCTCTACCTCTTCATCAAGTGCTTCTTCTTCGATCATAGGAAGCTCAACTTCCTTCTCTTCAGTTTCCTCAACATCCTCATGGGTTTCCACCTTGATCCCCACACTTAGTTCTCCATTTAATAATGTCTCTAAGATATGTAGATCACCAAGTGGGTAAATATGCACATCTTCTTCTACCACAGACGGTATATCTAGCAGCTCCTCGCCAAACTCATCTTCCCAAGAGTGTTCTTCAATGACTTCATCTTCACACTTGGACTGAACTTCCTCCTTCTCAACCAAGATCCTGATGGAATCAGCCGAGTCCACCTCCTCTTCTTCATCATATGCAACATCATGCGGAATTTGAAATCCCAAGTAGTTACCATCCCAGTCGTATGTAAATCGTCCTTCATTTTCCACACGGGAAGCGTTTATGCACTTAATCACAGCTTGGATTTCTCTATTTTTTTTCTTCTTCCCTGGCATCTCTCAACCATGCATTCAAATCCTCTCTAGATCTATATGCATACATGATGTACTCAACTTAGAAACAAGACCTGAACTCTAAGAATATAACCTAGAATCATAATACATACCACAAAAGACTCATAAATAACGACAAAAAAAACAAAGAAAAACACAGACACAATCAAAGCTAGTTTCGCTATTGCCTAGTGTCCCCGGCTACGGCTCCAAAAACTTGATGTGCAGCGTTCCGCACCCTAAAAATAGAACATATTAAAACTGTCTAACCTAAGCTAAAGACACTATAACTAATCATAGACCTAGACTTGACCTAAACATCTAGTTAAAATCGGAAATCCTAAACTAGACCGCTACGAAGGCAAGTGTACCTATCGGTGACAGTATAGCTTGTGGAAGTCCGGATATCGAACCTAAGGACACTAGTTTGACAAACTTAACCTAGACTATGAACAAAATAAAGGAAAAGAGGGGGGTGGTGCAACTCTGAAAACCTGATTGAAACTGTAACTGACTAAATAACTAAACCAACAACTGAACACTAAAAAGACTGACTAAAAACTTCTACTAACAACGGGAATGTAAAATAGAATATGATTGCAATAAGGATAACTGGTATACCTAGGCTGAGAATCAAAAGTGAGACAGGTGATAACTTGGACTGACTTGTGAGGGATGAAGACTATGATCTTAAGAAACACACTTAGAATAACCTAATGGGACCCAGATCAGATACCAGGGAACACCAATGGAAATCCTAAGAATGTTATGTATGCACTAGTAGTAGGCCTAACATGCATCTAATGGTGGAAAGACATTCCTAGACACACATGGATCCAACATTCATCAAATATTATCATTCAACACATGCAAAAACCATCAAAGATCATAACTTTACAGCTGATTACAATGCATATATCATCCCATAACATAAATCAAGTCTAAAATCATCAAAGTTCACAACTTTATCATCCCAAACCTAGATACAACCTAAGATCTAGCCAATAAACATCATAATAGTAGCAAACCATATCTGAATATAGTCTAAATACATGTTAAACTACTAATTAAACTAAGAAAACAAAAAGATAAGAAAAATACTCAAAATGCTTCCTTCTTATTCGCTCCCACAAGCTCTAATCAATCCCTAACATTCATGGTTAAGCTCCAGAAAAATTGATCATTATCTAGATGTGATTGGGCTCCAATCGAATCCAGTTCATGTTCATCATACAAAATGAAAACTCTATCTAAACATGGTGTTGGTCTCTTTAATCAATCAAGACTAAACTAACACGAGATGAGAATTATGAAAACATACCTTAACGATCGATCTATTCTTCTTGATTCTCTGCTCTGCTCGTAAAAATAGAAGTCGATCAGAAGATTTCTAAATGAAAACTTGAGAATGCGATCTTCCATATGTTTACTCAAACTTGCTCAAGACAATTAATGTGGTTAAATATAGTCCATTCTAAATTTCTTGTTGCTTGAGGGATGAATTACGGCCACAAATACAAAATGACGTAACAAAGTCATGAAGCATCTTTTGATTTAATTTCAAACTTTCATTTAGGTCCTTGAACTTTGGTGTTTTATTTTTAAAACCTCTTTCTACTTTGCTTACATATTTTTAATATTCAAGAGCTTGTATCGTGTTCATACTTTATCGTATAACGGTCCCGTTTATCTTAATTTGATCGCAATTACTGCGGGAACGTTTATAAAAATTTTTCGAACCCAAACGGTCACAGAAATTTTGCACGTTATTGATAGGCATTATAACGTGTCCATACATAATCAGATATTTTTATCGTTTATATCCTTTTGATAGTAATTACTTTACGAACGTTTATATAAATTTTGGACATAAACGGTTACCGAAATTTCGCACATTTTTTAATAGGTTACAAAATTTTCGGTTGTTACATAAACTAAGAAAACAAAACGATAAGAACAATACTCAAAATGCTTCCTTCTTCTTCACTCCCACAAGCTCTAATCAAGCTCTAACATCCATGGTTAAGCTCCAGCAGCTCTAGGGCTTGATTAGGGTTCCAAAATCGCAGAAGAAGACCCCCCAAAAACGATCTGGACGCGTCCCATTTATAGAGGGCATGAAACTAGGGTTTTAGGGCTGATAATGGTCTGGGGCGCATCGCCTAGCGGCGCTGCGTGAGGCTAGGCGATACGCACGGGACAGAATAGTCGGGCGGCTGAGCCTGGCAAGCGCATCGCCTGCGGCCGGTCGCTCTGACTAGGCGACGCGCGTGGAAGGATTCTGATCAGAGAATGTTTCGGCCCGGGGCGTACCGCCTGGGGTTTTTTTCTTCGTTTTCTTCGCTCGATCAACCGCACTCGATTCCGATGCCCGTTTTCCTTTGTTTCCGCTCCCTCGGGACACAATCCTGCATAATAATAAGAAAATGTAAAAAGGAAGGAAAAACGACTCCAAATATTAACAATACTTACGAAAACGGACTCGATTATGTACAAAAACAGATGTGTTAAACTAACACATCAGTCTTGGATTGAGCCGGGGGTTTTTTCTAATTATAGGTTTCTTACGAGGCGGGTGGGTCGGGTCATCACACTCTATTATTCGGACGGAAGGGTAATATATTTGACAGGGTGATTCCGGATGACTGGGCGTATGTTTTTTAAAAAATAATAATAATTTGATAAAAATATGTTGAGTATGATGTCAATATAACACCTCTCTCATTAGTATGTAGAGCATAATTTGATCGTCACAAATGCACCGCAATGCACGAGCACAAAATCTCGATATTATATATATATGTGTATATATATAGGGAGATGATCAAATGTTAACCCACGTTTATTGCGTTAACCGAATAACTATATTTTATTATTTTGGGGCCTACATTAAAGTAAATATAAAGGTGTATGTTTTTTTTCTTTTTTAATTAATGTAGGGCCCACTTACATTATTAAAAATAGGATAAAAACCTAAAACTTTAGATTTACTTTAATGTGGGTCTCAAATTAATAAGATGTAATTATTCAGTTAACGCAATAAGGAAGAGTTAACATTCGAACCATCCCCTATATATATATATATAGGTTAAGGATTAATTGGTAACCCACACTAATTGAGATAACTTAGTAACCCAATTTGATTGGTTGTTTAACAAAATTAATTTGAAATGTGTGGACCATATTAATTCTGGGAAAAATGAGTAGATGATATTTGTTTAATGGTATTTTGGAGATTTGTTAGGTATATTTGATTTGATTTTAAAAATAAAAGCTTACCCGGCCCCCAATTTTTTAAATCTTCATAACTTTTATATACATTATTATTTTTTTAAAAAATTATACCATTAAATTTGTCACATTTTTATCTTTAATTCAAGTATAGTTTTGTCAAATTTTGTTAAAATTTTTGAAATTACACTGATGTAACGAGCTGAATTTTTTCAAAGTGTTTGCAATTACACTGATGTAACGAGCTGAATTTTTCCAGGTGTTCGTAATTATACTAATGTAACGAGCTGAATTTTTTTTAAGTGTTCCTAATTACACTGATGTAACGAGTCGTTACACTGATTTAACGAGTCTTTACATTGATGTAACGAGCTGTAACTTATTATTTTTTTACGGTACAATTATCTAACTTTCTATCTTATTTGATATAAATTTATTTAATTAACTAATTTTTATAATAAAAAATAAGTTTGTAATATATATTTAAAATGAGAGAAAAAAATTTCATGATGGAAAATTTTTGAAAAAAGACGGAAATTATTGTGCTTATGTTTTTTACGTTAGTGTAATTACGAACGCCCGAAAAAAATTTGGCATGACTATAATGGAATTAACGATAAATATGACGAGTTTAATGGTGTAATTTTTATAAAAAAAATAACATAGTACAAAAAAATTATAAGTGTATAAAAATCAACGGGGAAAACTTTAATTTAAAAATAGGAAAATAGATGGTTTTTGAAAAGTGTGACATTTGTCACTCTTATATTAAATCTGATTTTTGTAATTAAGACAAAATACTAGAATGCCCTTTTGTATTTAAAATTAATTAGTGACACATGTCACCATATGGTTAAATCTAGAAAATTTGAACAATTGGATTTGAGTTATACAGTTTTCTCAATTAGAGTGAGTTATTATATGATCTCTTCCCTATATATCTATATTTAAACTATACTACATTTTTTTTATCAATGTATTGCATTTTATAAACAATCCTGAATTTTTGCTACACATCTTATTCGTAGCAGAATATAGCAAAAATAAATATAACACAAAAAGTAATGTACTTCAAAAGACAAAACAGGTTAATCACCCTCTAAATATGCTTTTTTTTATTGTTGTTTAACCCATGTATTATATGAGTTTTAGCCTAATAAGTGTGTGTATATGACAGAAAAAAAAATTCTCATTTGGAAAATAAATTAGAAAACCATTCCAATGAATCAAGTAATTTATTATATATATATATATATATATATGTGTGTATTTTGATAGAATTATTATTTTTTTATTTCTGAATTTATATTTCTGCTAACCATTGAGAGCAAACATTAGAACAACTTGTAAAATTGTTGCTTTGTGATCTTGAGGTCATAGGTTCAAGATGTGAGAAAGAGTCTCTAGCACAAAATGACTAGGCAAGGCTGTAAATACCAGATCACGAAGTGATCCAACCCCTTGTTGGCATCTTTTCAAAGAAGGATCTAAGTCAATCACCAAATACACCATATATATTTTTTTAATTTCATATATCAATTAGTTTTTTTTAGTCCCTAAATCTATCATATATTCACAATCTATATTAACTTATGATGATGATTGATTGGCTTTCAATGGTGCACTTCTAATGCTACATTGCCACTTTGCTTCTAGAGGCATATTAAAACATGTGCACTGCAATAGATGAAGATGATACATGTAGGATCGGGTTATGCACTTAGCACAATACTTAAAAAAGTTATCTTGTACAAGAATGAGAGATGTGGAATATCTATCAATCTTCTTATGCATTCAATAACAATGAAAGCTAAAGAGCACAACAAATACTTCAAGCTCAAAGTATATTTCACTCAATTGTAAAATGTACAAGAATTTTCTCTCAAGCACACACCCTAAGTTACAAGTGAATGGTCATATACTAAGAGCTACAGACGTATCCTCGTAGGGATACAAAGCTGAAAAAATAATAGAAACACATTAATGCTAAAACTAGTATATGGTTATGTCTTGAGAGGACAACAATATTAATTAAAATTAATACAAATAACTTAATTGACTTTAATATTAATTTCCTACACTATAAAAGACATTAATGTAAAGGGTCTTCTGCTTATATGACAAATATACTTTGATGCTGATTATCGTGAGAATGTCTTCTGATTTGGTCTTGATGATATAAAGCATCTATAAACCTTTCTTGAATGAGGCAGGCATCAGCAGAGGAATCTAGTCGGAAGTTATGGCATCGGAAGATGCTTGATTAAGCCCTTCGGATCTTCAAGACTTGTACTCAATGGAAGCTTTGTTTTTGTTGTTTGGAAGGATAAAGTTATCATTCAAAAGCATCCAGTCTTCCGAAGGTTTAACATACCTTCCGAAGATTGATGGTTTCCGAATGATACTTTTATCCTTCAGATGTTTTATTGGACTTCTGGAGTTGGGCCAAAGACTTAGAATATTTTGAGAAGCACCGGTTTTTTGATTTTACAATAGACTTGAAAACGATGAAGATACAATAGCAAAATAATTTAAATGAATGTAATCATTTAAATATCTAATATTTGTCGAAGAACATGAATTACATGCACGTAATTTAAGTTACGTATGTAATCCCTAGGATTTATAGTTGTCCAAATTAATAATAATAATAATAATAATAATAATAATAATAATAATAATAATAATAATAATAATAATAATAAGTTAAAACCAATTACTTATTTTCAAATAATAATCTAACAATGTAATTTGATTTATAATACTAGTATCTAAAAAAGAAATTTATAAAATTATTCAACATTCATAAAAAAACACGAAGTTAAAACTATATAGCAAAAACTTATAAAACCATTTCACATAAAATAATAAACACAAGGACTAAAACTACAAATTCTCAAACCAGATTTTAGTCTTAATAATATCTAACTTAAAAATACAAAAATTACAAACTTGAAGGGTATAAACCATCAAAACCCAATTCTGGGAATTCCTTCTTCACCCATTCCACGACCAACCCGACCCGGAGACCCCTTTGCGACCCGAATTGATTACAGCATGATCCAACTCATTAACAGGTCGATTTGGAGCAATTTTGGTAAGGATTATAACGCACAAACATTTTCAATCATCAATATTTAAACCAAAATTATGTGTAATCGAGTTTTCGGAAATACACGATCGAACCAAAATGTGAATCTTGTTAAATCTAGTATAAAACTCAAATCAAATGCACAACCCACCTTCTTTAGTCTAAAAGGAATTTGCCTGGGCATAAAAAACACACTCAAAACACTCCTAAGTGCGGATCGAAAACGAAGAACGCACATGGACAACTGGTTATTCAAACTTGATCTCTAATCCATAGCATAACAGGTAATTATTCATACTACTCTACTCGTTTTTGAATAAGAATCAATAACCCCAACCTTTGAAGAGCTAACAAGCTTGCAATCGATCGAATTGGACTGAAATTCGAATTAGGGTTTATATGGTTATATGGCGTCGAAAAAGAAAATGAATAAATATAATTAGAAGGGACGATTCTCAGCGAGCCCTTGTGGTAGTAAAGGGGTTAAAGACGCCGGGGTTACCCACAAAGGCGTGGATTCGAAACGCATAGGCCACATTAAAAACTGGTTTTTCATCATTTAAGGTCTTATGTGTTAATTTTTTATATAAAAATCTATAAACTTTTTTAAAATATTAAACTATTATATATAATAGTCTTATTATATCAGAAATAAATATTTTAATTATCTCTAATTATAAGCTTAAGATTTAGTTATAAAACTAGATTTTTGTAAATGTATAAAATGTAAAACATCAAATTACAAAAGATAAATATAATTTATAACAAGATTTATTCTTAGAAAACATAAATACAATTTTTGTTAAGTTATTTTATTTTATAAAAAAAAAAATGAAACCATAAAAGTTATATGTTATAAAATTATTGATATAATTTTATAAACATTAGTGTTGAAATTAATAAACAATTATTTCTTTTATCGTTTACAAATTATATGCTATCAATATCTATACTTTACAAACTCATTTTTTAAAACAATTTCTATATAAACTATTATTCTTGAATTTATCTTTAAATACAATAAAGACTATATAAATCTTATAAATTTATTTTTATAAAAAAAACACAAAAAACATGTTTTAAATCATTTTATAAAATCACAAATTTTGGTGTAAGTTCAAAACATATAATAACCATAAAGTTTAAACTACAAATTTAAAATAGAATAATCAAAACTAATTATTTCAAATAATTAAATAATTATCCTATAGAAATGATTCATAACTTTCAATATAAGGTTATTTAAATATTAGTAACTATTATTATTATAGATCACCATATATTACATCTAGATATTTTATAATAAATAAATACAATAGTCAAATGTTTTATTATATTTATTGTACCAAAATTTTGAGAATATTTAATGAAAATTATATATAAATATTCTCAAATTACCCTTTTAAATTGGATAAACATCTCACAAATCTTAAACATTTTATTTAGGATTTCCATAGAATGCCATAGTCTTAGAACATTAAACTTGAACTTTTAGGAATATCAAACTCATTAAGTTATACCTATAAACTTTAGGTTATCGTGTAATCCTTTGATTCAAACTCTAAGCAAGAACTCTTGGACGAAGTTAAGCAATCAAGTGAGTATATTCATATTCTCTCTTTATTTTTTATTTTTGTATTTTTGGGATTTACATATGTTACTCGAAACAATGTTTACATTTAATCAAAATCATTCGATGCAAAGCTTTTAGTCTATTTAGTTAGAATCCTTACTATGTGTATACATGCTTGTTTGAAATTTTTGATTCATATTCATGTGCTATCTATTGCAAACAAGGTTGACATACTAGATGTGATGCTAGTATTGAGACTTGTTTGATAGACAATTATCTATTGCAAACATGGTTGATGTAGTAGCTATTATGTTAGTACTGAAACTTGTTTGAGAGAATGTTTATCTATTGCAAACTTGTGTTTTACATGTCTTAGTTAAGACTTGACCAGTCTTGGCTAATTCTATGTATTACACTTGTTTGAGAGAACTATACTTATTGTATTCATCTTATGTGCAAACGTGACTTATACGTGCTTAATTTCTAATTTTTAATAGTCTAATTGTAATGCATCATTTATGTTTAAACATTTATTTATATAGGTGACCAAAAACCCATTTTAAAATATGTAACATGTTAAGGTGAAGACATGCATGGTGAAGACATATGATAAACTTAGTGGAATTAGTTAAATGTTTAAACAATTGTTTAGAAATTCACTTGTACTGCTTAGAATTGAATTATGTAATGAATGTTATTTGATAAATGAATGAATGTTTGATTGAAATTTAATTATGATGCCTTAATTATCGAAACGTTATAATAGTACTATGAGCTAATGAACAGTCAAGCTCGCGCCCTAATGTATTCCGTCGTCGGCTGGGTGTGACAATGTATATGTAACATAATAAGTTGTTGATACACAATCATTTTTTACATTAGTTTAGCTAAGTTTAATTTGTGTTCTTCATCTTTTCTCAAATTCTCTACTAGGTTATTAACCCGTGTACTATACGGATTTAATATAAAATATTAAGTAGTTAGTAATGAAAATTTAACAATTATAAAATGATATTTTGAAATAAAATGATTAATTACTTATTAATAAATATTTTAAGTAATAAAAAATAATTAAAAACTTTAATTACTAAAAGAATGATATATGACGTTAAAAACTTCGGTTTGTATTATATTAAAAACTAACTTTTATAAATCAATAATATAAAATATAATTTTTGTAATTATTAAAGTTAAACGACCGGATTTAAAAATAGCGTTAAACATAACGCATTAAAAGTGTAACTTTTTCTATAATTTATATTACTTCGGTTTTAAATAAATTTAAAAACGCCATTTTTTTTTATAAAAATCTCATTGTTTAAAAACTCCTTTTATAGTATATTTTATTTTAAAAAAATCATTTTTTTAAAATAACTTGTTTTTTACATAAATTTTGTTTTTTTGAAAATAAAATATTTCTTACTATAAAAATTTTGATTTTAGAAAATTTCGTATTTTAGAAAAAAATTTAAGTGTGTTTTAAAATAAAAAGATATATAATATATTAGTTATTAGTATTATAATTATTTAATAAGAGAAAAAACTATTTAATAAGAGAGAGAATATATTTATTTAATAGAAGAAAATATTAAGTGGAATGATAAGAAATTGACAAGTGACAATAGTGACGTAAAAAAATGATAAGTGAGAATAGTGGTGTAAAAATATGTAAAGTGACAAAATTTTTACTTTTTTATTATAAAGTATAGATATATATACAAACAAATCACTTATGTACTAGTTTTTGAAACTAGTATATTATTGTTTTTAATTTGCTCTTATATCATATTATAATCTTTTTAATTGCAGACTATTACTTAAATGTTATTATTTATTATATAAACTATTGATCAAATAGATTATTATATGATTTATATTTGGTTTTTTTAGTTTTTTAAGAAATGAAGGTTTTTTTAACAATTAACATTACAAGAAAAACCGAAAGGATGCATGCATTCTTGAAAGCCATCTTAATTATATGATTATATATATAAAAAAAAGAAAGTGAGATGCTTATAAATCTTGTTATTTTAATGTTTTTAAAGTTGTTTTTGTGATGGCTTGAATGAATTTGCAACTAGAGAAAAGAAGTTAAATAGAAATAGAATTTGGTGTTTGACTTCAAATTTTTTGTATTTCTTTGAATAGCGGTGGGTTGTTATCACGACGTCACTGCATGTTTTAGACTAACAAGAAAGAGAAAAGGTCTAAGTTAATGTGTTGAATTTTTGTAACACCTAAATATTGCAACTTGATCCACTATTTAGGTGGAAACTCACACTAAAATAAGCCCTTCTTATTTAGAAACAACTGCTTTAAAAAAGAAGACTTAAACTCAAGACCTCTTATAAAAAAAGTAGAAAAAATACTACCAGGTTAGAAGCGTAATGATCGGCAATGTGAGACTAGCCCACTTGATAAAGACTTGCCTCTTAGAATAAAAGGTCATGGTTCAATCCCATACAATGGTGTAATTATGTTGTAATTTAGGTGGATAGTAAATTTAGCCATTAAAAAAAAGAAGCGTAATGATCATGTTAATTTGTTGATTATTACCTAAAATTATTTACCTTTTTCCAACTTTATTTCTGAGAGTAATAACAAAATACAACCATTTTATTTTAATATTTTAATATTTACAATGTTATAACTACTTGTAATTTATTTCGTAACTTATAAAAATTTCTGACTTTGCGCAATGTTATTATAGACTATGTAGTAGAGTTAGGTGGCGTCTCTTGTATTTAGTAGAGTGTATTAATTCACTTAAAAGAGGTTGTCTTTTAAAATTGAAAGTTAGGTAATACGTTTAATCTCAGATATTGATGCAATTTAGTTTAAAGTAGTTTAGAAGTTTGAATAAATCTATCATTTAAAAAGTAAATTAGCTTGAAGTTTAAAATATTAATAATAAAATAAATAATAATAAATAAAAGATCTCATTTAGGTCTAAAGCTTTTTCTATAAAACAAAAAAAAGAAGGGCAAAACCACTTTCTATTATCAATAACGCAAACCGATAAATATAGTTCTTGATATTGATATCTTTGATTCTGTTTATTTGGTGCAATAAATTGCAAAGTGTTAGAGATTTTACCACTACAAGTTTTTAGGTGATAGGTTTTCTTTGAAATGATGTGTATAATTGTCGCCAAATGCTATGTTCGTTTACAAGCCTAGGTAACCTTTTGTCAATTAGTTTACCCGGTCACCCGTTTGACTATGCTTAAAAATAAAAATTCTGATTAGGTAGTTACAAAATCTTTATCAATTAAATATTGCAGTCCTTAATGGATGATCACACGTGCGTAGAAAATGTGGGTTTAATCGGATTTTTTTTTTAAAAATTATTCAATAAAATTTCCATTTTTTTTACTTTCTTTTTAATCGTTAACTAACTCTTGACAAAACCACAAGACTATAAGCGTATCAACAGGGTCGATCAATTGCCCTATCACCACCTACAACCGTCACCCCGATTGGTGAAGCTTGGTGATGGTATGTGGCAACTGTTTCTTTTTTCTGTGAGTAGTGTTAATTTTCCAATTAATAGATTAAAAGGTTTTATAGGTAGTTATTTTGCCTTAGTTTTAAAATTTCCTCCTATACATTTATTTTTTTCAAGATTTGTCGCTGATCGATCACCCCAACCTCCGCATTCCATAAGGTATTTCATCACATTTGAAACAAGTTAAACACCCATTTTCTTAATATATATAAAAGAAATGATATTTAAATTGAAACCAATTAAGTTATTATAAAATAAAGAGAAATGATGGTTAGGAAGTTCATCTCAACATCATTAACTTATCTTGACTAGTTATTAGACTGACACACATCACGTGACTCGTTAGTCAAGAGTATCTTTGACAAGATTCTTAGAAAATGTTTGTTAGTATTTTAATAGCCAGAGGCATTGATTTAATAGTTTATTGGCTTTTACAATAATTAATAAGTAATATTAAAAGGTAATCTTTTAACTATTTATACTTATATTTACCTCCGAAACATTATGAGAATATAAATCATTAACAACAAGTCTCTTAACGATCATTATAAGCTAGTATGTTAATAATTATTAAAAACTTAACAAACAACATAGGATCACTTGTTTCGATGACTTATTTTTGGTATATCTTGATAATAAAAAAATCAAAAAAACAAAAAAATTACATGCCTCAACGACATGCATGTCGTTGGCATAGGTATTGTACGGAACGATGTACGTTATTTTTTACAAGTTCATTAAATGGAGGAGAACAAAATTCTTTTTGTCTCGACTTGTGCCGATGACATGTTGAGATAGGGTGATTAAAAAAACGTGCTTTTTTTACTAGTTCATTAAACGGAGGAAAATTTTTTGTCTCCATTTTTGCTGATGACATGTCGTCGGGATATAGTGAAAAAGGATGACACAGATTTTCCCTCCAAAACTTTTAACCTGAACCAACAACATATTGTCGTGGTAGGTTGAATTTTCTCAAAAATCTGAACAGGTTTATACCAATGAGAAGTCGTTGGGACAGGTTAAATTATACCAATGACTTTTGTCGTCGGAATAGGTTTCGTCTCTATAGTGTCATTTTTTCCGAATCTTCGTAGTTCTGGATCTTCAAGTTCTTTATATGTTCATGGCTTATTTCAAAATATATACGTCTGGGCAGAACTTGGTTCTGCTTTCTCCTATGCTATTGTCTCCATTGGAGTTCTCATCTTATTTTGGCTTCTAAATTCGTTAATCACCCCCTTATTTTTAACCCAGACACTCATTAACTTACACATGAATTACATGTTTTACAAGAATTGGTCTAGTTTAACATAATGACATAACTAACACATATTTTAATTTGAACTTAATGTTTTAGACACACTAAGTATTTATGTTTAATATCTAATGATTTATTGTCACCAAGGCTTAAACTAGGACTCTAGGAGAGCCCAATGTTTGCTAGTTATTTGTTTTCAATATCTAATAGTTTATTTGTAGACTAGATACTCATTAACTTTACACATGAATTACAAGTTTTACAAAAAATTGGTCTAGTTTAACATAATGACATAATTAATACATATTTTGAATTTATGTTTTTGACACCCATCTAAGTATTTGTGTCTAATGTCTAATTTTTTTTTATTGTCACCAAGGCAAAACCTAGGAAGCCGATTGTATGCTAGTTATTTCATCCTTTGCATGGATGTTTCTTGGAGGAGTAGCTCTTTCATAAGTGGATGGGTTTAAATCAAAATTTGGTGTAAATGTCTTAAGTGTGTTATGAAAACTAGCTGAAGAAATCAACTCAAAAAACAAGTCTGATGGTAAGGCCTAAGGGAGCATTTTTTTGGTCTATAACCTCACATTAATTGTCCGTACAACTGATGTGTGACAAATTATATACTTTGCAATTGTTTCGATACTTAACTAAGTGGATGAATATATTGAAGGTATAAATTTGATAGAAAGCTAATTTTATTAGTTTTGGTGTCATTTCCATCGATATGCCATGCCATCAATTTTGACTTATTTTATTTTATTTTTAACTTTTTCTTTTTATTTTTTTATGCTTGTTATATCATAATATTATTCACAAGTTTTGAAAATTCTATGAGTTCTCACGGCCAAAAAGACATGCGATCTAACATCTAAAGTCAGAACTATTATCTTCAATTCTTACGTGGCATGCAGATAACAAATGATGAGAGAACGATGAAATATCCAAAATAGGGGAAAATTCCTAAAATAACCATTTGATCTTTTTTTTCTTTATAATTTTTATTTAACTTTCAAATGTTCATACTACTATATGGATGCTGAAGCTTGTGAGTGTATAGGCGGGCACCCACAAAATCATTCATAAATTACCTGACATGTGTTGATTACGGGCGCGGGCATGGGGGAGGCGCCTTCACACTTTTTATATTATTTTTTACGGGTGTCTATATACATGCTCCTAAATCTGATTTTTCAATCCGCCTGATTCATTGTCCTTTTACTCTTGAATTTGTTTCTTCTCCTCTTTGTATAATTTTGACATGATTTGATTAAAAAAAGCGAAAAAAATTGTCCTTTTTTTTTTGTTTCTTCGGCAACATGCATTACTTTTATATAGATACATTTTTTGTTTTAACTAGTATTACGATTATAATAAATAAGAAAATAAATAAATTATCGAACACGTATATATGCGCCTCCCATAATTAACAGGCGCCTGTCCATACTTCAAAAATCCATTTTCCCTCTTGTTTCTTCCTCTCTTCTTTCTCGTCCATACGGACGCCGTAAAAAGTAATATAAAAGTGTATAGGCGTCGTCATGCGCGTTATGCGTCAGAGTATACGGGTGCTGACGTCCATAAACAACACGTGTCAAGTAGTGTTTGGATGATTTTGTGAGCGCCCGCCTATACATGTACAAGCACTTACGCCCATACTGGGACAAACATTTGAAAGTCAAATGAACATTTTGAGGAAAAAAACGTGTTCAAATAAAAGTTTTATATAGGCACATACATTTATTATTCCTGGATAAAAAATTATGTCAAATTAAATCTTATATTTATAATCAACGTTTTTGACTGCTCCCATTAGATATATTCTGTCTACCATAGTTCCAACTACCGGACGAAAAATATTAAAATCTTTATTTAAAATTAATGTGATCTTTCTCTGCACCATCGTTTCTATATATTCTTTTAGTCAAACACTCTCTCTATCTGTCTATCTTTCTATATATAGATACATATATACATATATATATACACGTATACACACACATATATATATGAGTCTCCAAGGCTTTCTTTATTCTCATTCAAGCGATTACACATGAACTAGAGCTAACAAGCTTTATTAGTATCAGACAGATTGTTTATATATACATATTCTTTATAAATATGTCTTTCAAGAAAACATGCACCCTTTTTGTTTTTATTATCATCTTCTTTATTGTTGTTATGAGTCCACCAGCAGTTAAAGGAAGACCCTTATGTGAAGAGTTTGCTAGAACCAACGATCTCTACTCATCAGTTTACCAAAATGCCAAAACCAGCATGTCATTATGGTTCGAGCAACTCCCATCTGGTCCGAGCCCCAAAGGACCGGGTCACTAGCTGGTTCGAACATGCTGCAAATAATGGCGATTTTGATCGACTATATATTTTCTTCTTCTTCTTCTTCTTTATTTGTAACATATTTGTTGTAATATGTATACAGTGTAAGATGTATCATTTAGTGTAACATATTTGATGTAATATGTATACAGTGTAAGATGTATCATTTAGTGCATGAATTTCGTTCATCTTTCGATTGTATTTCTAATTTTTATTCAATTCTAATGAAGCACTCCATCAAAATATTGTTTTGAAACAAAAAGTGTAGCTAATTACGAGTTAGAACTTGTTTTATAGAGATCATATTTGCTAAAAGAGTGCCCTCCTCGTAAGATGCATGTTTTTGCTTAATGGAATAGGACCATACCAAATCTATCTTAAAGAGTATCCTAAAGATCGAAAGCAACGTAGATTCATAAATGCTTGGTTCAAGATTTTTCCTAGTTGGTTAGAGTATTCACAACAACAAATGCTTCATATTGTTTTCTTTGTTATTTGTTCAATGATAAATCAAATGTGTGCAATGGCTATGATGCATTTACAGTTAAAGGTTTTAACAATTGAAAAAAAGTTAATGATGGGAAAAATTGTGCATTCTTGAACCATATCGATTCTTCTCAACATAGAAATGTTGTAACTTATAGTGAAAATATGCTAAACCAAGCAACACACATTGGAAATGTCTTTGAAAAAAAAAGTCAAAAGAACTAATATTAAAGAACCGTTTACGATTACAAGCTTCAATTGATGTAGTTTGTTGGTTGACATACCAAGCTTGTGCCTTATGTGGACATGATGAATCTCCTAATTCTAAGAATCGGGGTAATTTTCTTGAAATGCTAAAAATTTTAGTTTCTTATAATGATGAAGTTGCAAAAGTTATATTAGAGAACGCTCATTATAATCCAAATATACTTCTGAAGAAATTCAAAAAGAAATTCTAGATATTATTGCAAATAGAGTTAGAGGCCATATTCGTAGTGAAGTGGGGGATTCATACTATTGTGTAATGGTTGATGAGTCACAAGATGAGTCGAAAAAAGAGCAAATGGCCATAGTTTTGAGATTTGTTGATGCACAAGGGATCATAAGAGAAAGATTTTTAAATTTGGTTCATGTTAGGGATACCTTATCATTAACATTGAAAATAAGTTTGTGGAATCAACTTTTACAATATCAGTTTGATGTTCAAAAAATTCGTGGTCAAGATTATGATGGTGCTAGTAACATGAAAGGAAAATGGAACAGATTACAAGCACTTGTTCGTGATTGTTGTCGTTGTGCATATTATGTTCATTGCTTTGCTCACAGGTTAGTTCATTATTATTATTTTTCTCTTTCTTATTTCAGCTTAACTAAAATGCTCCTAATGCTTATAACGTTTTCTTTTGCTCACAGGTTACAACTTGCCTTTGTTTTAGCTTCAACTGAAATTATTCCAGTACACCAATTCTTTTCAAACTTGGTTTTTACTATTAATGTTGTTTGTACTTCTAGTAAGCGTCATGATGAGTTACAAAAGGCAAAGGCAGATGAGATTGAAAAGTTGTTAGATTTGGGTGAAATTGAATCAGGAGCGGGACTTAATCAAGTTAGGACATTAAGTAGACCTAGTGGTACACGTTGGGGTTCCCATTTGAAGTCCGTTTGTAGTTTGATTGAAATGTTTGATGTTACTCGAGTTGTTCTCTAGGGAATTATTGAAGACTTATCTCATACTACTCATTCACAACATGGAGATGCTGATACAGCTTACGGTTACTTGCAATCATTCGAGTTTGTGTTTATTCTTCACTTGATGAAGGAACTAATGGGAAAAAACAATGATCTTTCTAAAGCACTACAAAAGAAATCCCAGGATATTCTTAATGCCATGGAGTTAGTTTCATCAACAAAGGATAATCTGAACACTTTTAGAAACAATGGATGGGATTCTTTTTTTGCAAATGTAACTTTGTTTTGTAGGAAACTTCAAATAGATTTTCCAAATATGGAAGCTCCATATACTTCAACTCGGTTTCGACCTTGGAAAAAAGATCTTCATGTTACATTTGGAGATTATTACCGAGTAGATTTGTTTAATGCCACATTACACAAACAACTACATGAGTTGAATGGTAGATTTAACGAGGAAGCGACATAGTTGTTATCTCTTAGTTCAATTTAGTTTCAAAAGAGATTAATGTTAATGAGATTTGTCTTCTTGTTGAAAAGTATTATCCTCAAGATTTTAGCGATCAAGAGAATATTCAGTTATGATATCAGTTGGAAATTTTTAATTATTGAGAAGTTAAAGAATATCAACTTAAGTGGTGCATGAACAATTTCTGATCTATGCAAAAGTCTTGTGGATACTAAGAAACGTGAAACATACTATTTGGTTGATTGAGTGATTCAGCTAATTCTGACACTTTCGGTTTTAACTGCAACAATAGAGAGGGGGTTTTCAGCAATGAAAATATTCAACAATCGCCTTCGCAATAAGATGTCAGATGATTATCTTGCGAATAGCTTGGTGATTTACATAGAGAAGGAAATTGCCGAAAAATTTCACTCGGAATCCATAATCGATGAGTTTAAAAATCTTAAAGGTCGTCGGGCTGAGTTGTAATTTTCTTCAAGGTACTCAACTTTTTCACTCATCATGATAATTATTTAGGTCTTTGTTTGTTCTAAAAAAATCTAAGTTTTATTGTTTGACCCGACCCAAATCGCCAACCCGAACATTTAACCTAAGATATACAGTGTTAGTGTGACATCCGTCAATTTTCAAATTTGACTTATTAACACCGTTAATGTATTTAACGTTGACTATGATGTTATAATTAAACGTTTATTCTCGTTTAATGTTTAGCGACATTCATCTATATATATATAGTCTTGCAATTAGTAATTCTCGCGATTGACGCGTTAAAATTCCTGACAACGAAAGATATTTGTGTTTAGCAGGATAAGGCGGACATAATACGCGACACATCATTTAATAATCTTATTAGTTACTAAAATTTAATTATTTTAGTAAGTTTTATTATTTTACTAATTATCGTAAAATAATGGCATATAATTAATATCAAAATTTATACCCGATACAAGATTTAACCACCATAATACCCAATATTTATACATCTTTAACCTACACTTGGGTATATATATATATGACACACACACAAATCATGCATGTATACTTACCAAATACATGACTACATACATGCAAGATTCATTCCAAGCACATAATGACAAACTACCAAATCAACCTTCTTACACACTCAACCTCTTCCCCACTCTCTTCTCTCCCACTATCCAAGACCCCTTTCCCCTCTCTCCTCTCTCCTTAAAATCTCTTCTCCTTTACACAATCACACACACTCAAGACTTTCAAAGTTTCCAAGTTCTCTCTACTTCCCTCATTTGTTCCAGCCAACTTCAGCCCCTAATCCCTCCATTCTTGGTCATTTCAAGCTTCCAAGAAGTCAAGGAGCAAAGCTAGGATCAAGCCACACAAGCTCAAGGTTCCTACAAGAACGGTTTACTTCCAAAACTCACTTTTCTTCACATTTTTGCACTCTATCACATACACTTTCTAAACCATGGCCAAGACCTGGTTTTGAACATGAAATATTCACCATTTAACACTCTAAATTCGTGGGTATTGAAGCCATGACCTAAAACTCTACATACTAGAAATGAGTTTTTCAAGTCCAAAAACTTGTTTTTGGTGACTTGATTCATGCATGCATGTATTTGTAAGAGCAAAATGATAATCATGATGAATATTATTATTCTTCATCATTTTCGTCTCTATTAATGGTGTAAAGCCTCAAAAACTCGTTTTAAAAGATCGTACATAACTATACACACAAACATGCATTCATGAAGATTCTGGCAGATTGTTGTCCTGATTTCAAGGAGTCATAAAATGGTCATGACAACTCGAAATGGAACAAACTCAGATTCCATGACTAAGTTCATTGTGTTAGCTTTCCATGCAATACTTATTCAGCTTCTAACTCGACCAAATGATACCCCAAACAGCCTTCACAAGATTAGTGTGCGGATTTATACCCCCTAACTTGTGCAGCTGTTTTGACCTACGTAAGGTCGGAATCATGAAAACTTTTCTAAATGAAAGTTGTTCATAACATCTTAAAATAGTAAACTAGAGAGTTTCATAATTTAACTCAAAGGTTTGCTATGTCAAAAATGAATCCGAACACACTGGACTAAATCTGACAAAACAGAAACTTTAAGGACCTATACTTGTGTGACTTCTTTGACCCATTTACAAGCAAAATCACGAAAAGTTTTTTAAATGAAAGTTGTTCAAAACACCTTAAAATAGTAGACTGTAAAGTTTCATAATTTTATTCCAATGATTTCTATTTTTAAAAGTCATCCGAACAAACCGGACAGAATCTGTCCAAAAGCAGTTTTATAAATTTAGACATTTTAACATAAATATTAATTATTTTCACATATATAAATGTGTGTATATTTCATATACACACTTGAATGATGTAATATATATATATATATATATATATACTTGTAAATATATATATTTATATATGTTGATATAATCTATGAGTTTTGAAGTTGTTAAGCAAAAATGGTAATTTTCCCAAAATGCGTCGTTATAATGAAGAAATTTTTATAAAATCCGACACTTAGTAAATTCAAGGCATTACAAAATAATATTTCAAGTATAAGTTAAGACATAACTATTTTAATCTTGACAAATATGACACAAAAACAATCTCATAAACTATAGTAGGTTCACAAACTCAAAAGAAACTCATTATGTTATAGGAACCGAGTTATAAGTCTTCGTATAAACGACAATCAAGAAGTAGATCATCAATCATACTATGTGAGTATTCGTAGCCCTTTTCATTTCGAAGTATTGGGTGCAACATGTATACGCTATTCAATTTCAAATTCTATTTCACAAAACTTGCGGATTCAAACTCTATGTCTATGTGTATGATACTATGTCATATGTGTTAAACTATGATTCTATGTGTGTGCTATTCAAAGTCTAATTCTACTATGATCACTAACTCTATGAGCCAATGGAAACAATAATAGATCTATTGGGTGACGCCCATCCATCGTTTTGACCCTAATGAGTGCCTTTGGATGATTGAAACCAATTCAAGCTAATCGCGACTTTCGAGTCGAGTGTCAAGTCAACAAAGGTTTGATCATACATATGTTTATACATACATGCTTGTAATCTACCTTGACATATGAATCGCAAAAGTCTCAATTTTATTACATATAGTTTAAACCTATGTCTACTCACCAACTTTTAGTTGACTCTATTTTTATACATGTTGCAGGAAATGCCGTTTGAGTATTATCAAGTTGATGCTACACGTAGGATGCTATGGACCTAGTGTAGAAAATAAAAACAATGTTTAATTTATCTTTTGTTACGTTGAAAACTACTTGAATTGAGCATGTATTGAATTTGGTATGATTAAATTATGAAACTTAATTAGCGTCACGTGTTATGAACAGTCGCGTCGCGCCCCGACGTTATTCCGCCGTCGGTTGGGGTGTGATAGTTAGCATTAGGGAAAAAAAATTTAAATGTTGCAAAGTTTCGCCCCCCCTGACTTTTGGTCAAGCTCCGTCACTGAACCAAAGTAAACACCACAATCATCGTACCAAGTATTTTACACTATTAGCAAAGTTAATTAAGGTAGAGTCTGAGATGGATAACATGTAGACAACTTTACCTTTACCCCGTAAGAATAGAGAGATTGTTTCGAATAAAAACCTGGCTCATGATGCATTATTAACTGGTCAACCCAACGTTTTTAAAGTTATTTTCACAAAAAATATGTAAAATAACGTTAAAATTAGTGCAATTTTACTAAGATCTCAAAAAAATTTAAGCTATTCTAACATAATCTAATCTAATCTAATCTAATCTAATGTGATCTACAAAGAGAGAAAGTGACGATGTTCAACATTGTGAATTTCAAATTGAGGTTTACATGAGATGGGATATGAATATATACAAACTAGATGTAAACAGGAATGACAAAAAAACTCGTACTTGACGGGCATAACTGACACTAGAAGTTTCTGGGCCGGGTATAGGATTAGCTGATGCAAACTCAAATACTCGAAACCATATACCCGTTTATCTTTGACTAATACTATCTTATTCTTGTAATTTATTAATGTGGAAAACTAATTATATTTGGGATATAAACCATATACCCGTTTATCTTTGAGCCCACCTCACCACCAATGTTCATCACCCGACATGATCGTTTTGGCGAAAGTTGTTTCCCTTACAGTGTAAGATGTATAATCAGTGTATGAATTTCTTTCATCTTTCGGTTGGATTTTCAATTTTCATTCAATTCAATTCTAATCTACATCAAAATATTGTTTAGAAACTAAAAGTAAGTAAGTGTAAGTTACTTACATTAAGTGAAATGTAAGTAACTTACACTTACTTACATTTGTAAATAATTTCTAAACGGTGATGAATTAGCAAAAACACAAAAAAGAAACCCCCCATATTTATGTATAACAAAAACCATGAAAAAAAAGATTCGGACAAAAAATGCCGGGTTTACACGGGTTAACGATATAAGAGAGGGTTAACATTTGAACCTCTCCCTATACACACACACACACACACATATATATAAGGAGATGATCAAATGTTAACCCATGTTTATTGCGTTAACCGAATAACTACATCTTATTACTTTGGGGCCCACACTAACGTAAATCTAAAGGTGTAGGTTTTTTTTAATTAATGTAGGGCCCACTTACATTAATAAAAAATAAAAAAAAACCTACACCTTTAAATATACTTTAATATGGGCCCCAAAGTAATAAGATGTAGTTATTCGGTTATCGCAATAAAGAAGGGTTAACATTCGAACCATCCTCTACATATATATACATACATATATATGTATATATATACCTATGTATGTGTGTATATATAATCCTATTTCGACTGACCTCTAATGAATTTTGTTCCCAACCTCCATGAAAATTTGACGAATTAGATAAATCCCAATTTAAAATCAATTTAGTGCCAAAAATAACGCAATATGCATTACCTGTGATAAAATCCAATTAGTTTGATTTTATTTTATTATTTCTTTTATTTTTAATTTTATTATTTTTTATTTAGTTTTAGAACAGCAACAACACTTGAACCCAATATATCACCGAGCAAGGCTCGAATCATACGACAACACCTGAATCCAGGGTACCACACCTCAGAAGGAACCCTTTGGAAAACCCCTGACCCCCTAGCCCCAATATACCTTATGAGAGATTTGAACCCCTCACCTCCCATTTGGAAAGTTATGGAGTACCCTTTGGTATGAAACTCAATTAGCAATTAATAATTTAACCAAATACCTAATCAGTCATAGTCTACTTAAAAAAATTAATAAGACCCAAGTTAGTAATAATTTATATATTGAGTGATTGAATTTAATGTTCAGAATTCATGTTCGGATCCCTATTAAAAAAATAAATTAGTACAAATAAAATGTCATTTAATAGCATATAAAAAGTGCCTTAAAATACCAAAAAAGTGCCACTAGAAACCTTTTGAAGATTGTGTGGCACACAAAAAAAAGTGCCACTAGAAGTGGTGACGCTAAAGCCTTTTGGTGGCACTTTTTAAATGTGCTACACAGTTTTAGGCTTTTAGTAGCTTTTTTTTTTCTGCCACAAAATAAAAAGAGACTTTTGTAGCACAATTTTTGTGCCATTAAAAATTAATCTTAGTTACATATTCATGTTGGTTTAGTGGCACTTTTATTTTGCCATAATATAAAAACATCTATAGATGCTCAAATTTTGTGCCGGTAAAACCACGTATAGTTAGTTGTATAACACATTATCACAAAGATGCATTATTTTACGAATAAATATAAAATAAACTTTGAACAAGATTGTAAATAATAACATTAAAAATTTGATCCAAACATAATAGAAAAAATGTATAAAGCAATGTAATAAGCTACGTCTTTCAGTTTTCAAACGTTTACACGTCACGCGTAATTTAATCATTGATGAACATTTCACTGCCATATGACTTAGCTCAAAAACTTCTCATGAAGAAACTTCGACACTACTCTGGAAGGGACTTCTCAAGGAACTTCTTAAGCATCACATAGCACTTGTTAAGTTCTGCAATAACATATGCTGCAAAGTAAAAAAATATTTATCAACTAAAAAACAAACTGTAGCAACTTTCTTCTTATGTTTAACTGAAACTTAAAATGTAACATAAATCAATAACATACCTAATGAGAAGGAAACTTGTTAGAACATGCAAACAACCTATTAGCATTTGTAACAGTGAAATCAAATGAACCCTAGGCATTCTTGGGGAACTCATTCCATACACAGGTGTGTTCAGTTAGGAAATATGTTGAATCTATATTAGAAACCAATGATAGCTACTTAGAAGGCCAAAGTGCAAGTGGCTTTTAAAATAGGCTAGCTCATCTAATATGTCAAACTATAAATCCATCTCCAAAACAGAAACCTGCAAATTAAGAGATAAAACTATTGATCAAATCATGGTTATTTGAACATACATTTCAAAATATGATTATACAGCAATATACTGAAGTATATATAAACATTATATTCCAAATCACATAACATGTATTTCATGCCAAATAGCTATATAAATAAACACAAAAACACAATATTCAGAAATTTTACTTGTAAAATGAAGCCAGGACTTTCAACTATTCATTAGCAATCCTCTTTTTAATATATATCTGCATTTTATAAATTAGGACCTCACATTTAACAGAATAAAAACATGATCTTAAAAATTAATACTCAAATAACATAAAGTTGTCACTCCGTCGTAAATAGAAAATGAACTAACCTGTGAATACCAAGACCTGAGGCTGACATGTAAGAATCAATGCTCGAATATAACTAACCATTATAGTCCACCCTGCAATTTTCTTTTCCTTTTTTAATCAAATAAGGCAGCAAAAAAGTCATAAAACTCCATTAACTGGTCAAATTTTCTAGTGGCAGATGGGTCTATATGAATTCTATAAAGTCCGACTTACAAACCTTGAGCTACTACTTTAGCAATTAGAGGCTATTCAACTGATATATCTCCAAAAACACCTTAGATTCTTTTGCTTCTAAAATGAATACTAAAACTTTTTATGTCAAAAACATCATTGGTTGAAGATTTGAAAACTATAGCCTGGTTAAAAACCAATGCTTCTTTCTTCAATGTTGTTGATCTCAAATCAACTGCTACCGGTACTTCATTCCTAACAAAAGCCACAACACATGTAGTTAAAAAGCGTAGATTATAAGATTAAAAGATTGTAAAAAGAAAATAATTTGACTCAATTGATTTAGTAATATCAACATCAGCCTGTAAAAACACAAAACACACATGCAGTATACATTGGCTAGGCTTTAAATTGAGTTTATGTAAATGCTCAAACATAAAACAAGGATAATTCTTGATATACCTTATTAGATAACGAGAGTTGAAAATTTTTGGTTTCCTCTAAATGAGAAATTTCTTTTTCAATAGTAAGAATGTGTGGCAACCCAATAATGTGTAGAAATCTAAACAAATTACAAACATTTGTGTGAGCAGAAAAAGAATGACATCATTTAAACCATGAGAACGAAGAAATTTGGATTTTGAAATTGAGATACATATTAGATGGACCTTGTAAGTGTGGCTGTTGAATACAGCTGATATCATGTTAATACCATGTTAATACCTCTATGCAACGCTAAAACACGATGCCTATCAGGCTATCACGGAAATAAAAGAAACAAAGATACACAGCAGCCCATCACACAACGATACACAACAGCCCATTCATGATGGTTAGCATTTTGATAAAATTAAGCAAAGAATCATGTAAATGTAATATTAAATGGTTAAATTTAACTTAAAGTTGCAACATATATAATACCAAGTGGAGGTGGTTTTCCTAGTCTTGTGGTAACCTTTGAGAAAACATGTTTTTGTCTAATGGCACCACCCCATTGAACTGACCCAGATCATGCCCATCCTTATCTTTTAATGACCATAAATCTTTATTCAACAACCAGGACCCCAAATTTACTTTCAATGCACAATGAAATATTCAAGTGAGTTAGGATTCTAGGTTAAGCCCAAAACAATATAATAAAACTCTAAATAAAAACCATTACCTGGTTCAGGGCATAAAGCTCTGCATATTGTATTCATTCATGGGATGCCCACATATTTCTTGTTTAATCCTTCCTAAAATAAACATCAATTTATTAAACACAATCCTAAAATAAATACAGAGTAACACAAATCAATAAAACTTTATATGCATTATCTATGTCATACACATGCATACAAGATTTACCAATAGCGCATAATTGGTAATTGGTACATATCCCATTTGTTTTTAATTATAATGAATCAAGGAACATGTCAACATGGAAATGAAGGTATCTCATGTGGGAATAATTGTAATATAATATGAATTAAAATTGTCAGATGTTAGATGTATGTACAATACTACAATGTATGAACGACATTAGATTTTGCAAGTCATCCTTATAAGCATGTGGATGAGCATTTGCTGTACCAATTTAAATACACATAACAGGACTTAAAACTAACACTTGAGCAATTTCTCTGCAGATTATGTCAAATTTTAACACTCTTCAAAGACAAATACGACGATTATAGTGAATTGTGACATAAGAATGTTGATTGCAGGTTTTAATAAACAATGTGTTTAATGTTTCATAAGTTGGGATCTAATTGTGGAATAGAGAGCAAATGGAATACATTAAAAATCTCACCGTAAATTGAAAATATAAATTAGATAACCATACTATTAACAATTTCAAAATTCAAACGCTAGAAGCTCTACATGAGCAAAAAGGCAAGCCGCAAGAACAAGTCGAAATAACCAGGGAAACAAACCTTAGCTTTTGAGAGTTATGCAGCATACGGAAGACCGAAATTGACTGTGAGTTTCGAGGGCAAGCAGGAAGGAGTAGGAGCAGGGGCGTACCCAAGAAGGACTTACGGGTTCGACCGACCCCATGAATTTTTGATTTTCAATGTTTTATATATGATCCAATTTCGACCGACCCTCATGAAAATTTGACAAACTAGATAAAGCTTAATTTAAAATTTGTTTAAAGCCAAAAATAAAAAAATAATAATACTCAAATAACGAAATATGCATTGCTTGTGATGAAACTCAATTAACAATTAATAAGTTAATCAAATATTTAATCAGTCATAACACATTTACAAAAAATAATAAGACCCAATTTGTAGTTTAAGTGATTGAATTTGATGTTCAGAATCCACATTCGTTTCCCTCCTAAAAATAGACTATGAGTAATAACTTACTAATATACATTTTTTCCTTCACATCACAACAACCGCAATTTATTGATTGAACGATTATTGTGTAAGTTGAAAGTTATTAACATGATGAGAAAATTAGTAGATTTATGTATAATTTGTTTATTTAGGTAATACCGTAATATGAAACATTTTTTTAAAAAGAAAATTTAAACCTTTACCTTCTTTTAATATTTAATTTATAAATTTAAATAGTATTCTTTTGAATCATGTAAAAAAACAATTTTATCATATCCTCGTAATCACTGAAATGATAATTTAGCGTGCTTTTATTATATATTTGTGATTTAATTTAGTTTTAACATTTTTTTGGGTGATCCGACGCTATTCTATTTGAATTTGTAAAAAAAAAGAAAATAATTAGCAATAAATAATTATCCGAAAAGAATTCCCGACCCCTATAAAATAAATTTTTAGGTCCGCCACTGAGTAGGAGGTCGGGAATCCATAAACTTGATCGACTTATTTGATGAATCCATGTTCGGCGCAACCTTATTCCATGCTTCAACGAAGGCTCGTCAGATGAGGCATCAGTGGAGTCCTCCGTCGGAGTAAGTGGTAATGGTGTGTCGGGTGAGTAGGCGAACATGGTTTCAGATGGTTGTTGGGAGATTCAGGGATCGATTGAAAAAGGTTTTAGGGATTTGAACTTTCTTGACTGGAATTTGAATTTTCAACATGATTTCTTCCTTCACTTTCACCCTATTTCTTCTTTCATGATTTCTTTTTTCTCTGTAAAATGAAAGCAAATATTGTAACTTTCCCTTTTATGTTTTCAACATATCCGACCCATCATCATCATCAAGATCCATGAATATTTCTTCTGGTTATTTCATGCATAAAACACTTATACATCTTGCTTTATTTATTCTACAACTCTTAAACTGTTAAAATCCATGAGTCAACCCATCCAATATGCATTATATATAGTAGATAGATAGGTAGATATAGATATAACTAATAAAAAATAGAATATTTAAATATCAATTCGGTTTGAACGGTTTAACCGAATAACCGAACGAACCGAATTCAAAAAAAAACATGAAACCGAAAACCGTATTCGCAATTCAATTCAGTTTTTTTTGGTTATGGACACGGTTCGGTTAACGGTTTTTGGTTTTTCTGAACACCATAACTACCAGCACCTGCTGCACCTCTTTACGAAGATTGAAAATCAGGGTTTAAGAAAGAAATTAAGAAACGAAACTCTTGATTCGCTTATACCTTTAAACGGGTCAACCTAGGATTCGTGAAAATATAAAGATGTTTTATTTCAGAAAGTGGTAAAAGTTAAAAGGGAATTAATTTTAGTAAAAAAAAATTGAGCTAATTTTAAGAGGAAATAAATTTTAAGAGGGAATGATAAGTGTGAAAATGGTTAAATTCATTTAGTGGCATAAGTTAAATGCCATAAAAATACATGTTAATTATGTGTGTCATATATATAATGTCACTGAAAATATAATTTAAAGACATAAATACTAAGTGACACTAAAAGTATGAGTCGGACAAATGTGTGGCACACTCAAAGTGCCACCAAATCCTATAATAGTGACACAAAAGTAAAATGCCACTAAAAACGTGTGCCACTAACCACAATTTATAAATTGATTGATTAATGTATAATCTCAAAAGTTGAAACTTATAACCATAAAAATAAACTTAGTTCATTTATGTATAATTCGTATATTTAGGTTATATGATACTATTTTTCAAAAGAAAATTTAAACATTTACATTCTTTTAAACTTGAATTTGTTGATTTAAATAGTATTTTTTTAAATCATGTTGAAAGAAAACCAGTTTTATCACATCATCATAATCGATGAAATGATAATTTGGCGTGATTTTACTATGTATGTGTGATTTAGTTTAGTTTTATCATTTTTGGGTGATGTGGCCCAACCCCATTCGAATTGGTCAAAAAATAAAAAAAATTAACGAAAAAAAATTATCTAAAAAAAATAAAAATTCCGGACCCTCGTACAAAAATTTCTATGTCCGTCACTGTGTAGCTTTGCAGTTGAACTTGTTTTATAAAGATCGTTTTTTTTTCTAAAAGTGTGCACTATTCATAATGACTTCTTGATTTCTCTATAGTTAAGGTTGTTTTCAAAAGAGAATTTATGGTAGAAACACATATCATGGTGTGTTGAGGTGGAGACATAGTTGACAAACACACAAGAATCTATGTAGAGAACATGATTGCAATATTGATTCATGCATAGACAAACAAACAAATATACACAGTTAAGTCACACTATTCATAACGATGACAATACTTATGCATACATAGTAAACGTAAAAAAGCGATGTAAATGTTAAAGAGGATTGGTTGTGAATCAGATGAGTGCACAACTACTAAGAATCACTTACTTGAATAGGTCTGTGAAGAAAGCCACCTTTCTACTAATGCAAAAGATTCTTTAGGGTTGTAATGCATAACTGAATGTCGTACGTAAGAATGCATTAGAACATGCTTTATGTACCGTAATACTAAATTACACATTACAAATTTTCCTGTAATGCTACATGATATGCATGCATGCATGGTTTCACAAGATTCCACACATTACTTTTTTAAAATTAAAAAAATAATACATTATTTTTCAGTAAAGCAAAATGTGATGGTTGTTTCTCACCTAAACTATTTCATATGTCAAAGAATAATTATTTTGTGCATATTTCGTCACATATCTGCATGAGGAAAAATAAAAAAGACAATTATAAAAGCATAGTATATTAAAGTAATTAATCACTCAAGAATGTTAATATGAAACAATTAAGTCATAATAATTCATTTCTTTAGTGCAAACTAGGAGTCGTAGTATCTCACCCACCGACTTGATTATCAACGTAGAACGGTTTCCATGGTTCTTCAACATCAAGATTCAAAGAAGTTATCCATTGCTCAACACCAACATATAGAAATGTAAAATCATGATCCCCACTATCAATCAATAAACATATATTTAATCAAATGCATACAATGAAATTAAGTTGAAGTGTTTGAGAGGTTACTTGAAGATCAAAGCTCGACAACTTTTACTAGAAAGTTTCTTGTGATATGAGAAACTACTAAAGATGTCATAAGCATAATCAACTGTGTCATTCTTTCCTTGGAGGTAATGTAAGGTGGAGTTGACTGCCTCAAACTTTCCAACTTTTCCCTATAATAAAATACATGAAATGAGATGCAATGATAACTATAAAGTAAATGTAACTTTTAAACAAAAAGGCATGATTACATACTTTCTGAATGTTGAGAGCTTGTTGTACAACTTCCATGTTCGCCCATTTATTTAAGGCCATAATTGTCACACCCCGAGCCGGCAGGACGGATCGATATCCCCGCCGGCGGAAGGTTCCCGGGGCGCGATATCGTGAGTGATAATCGTGTTGATCAGATTGTTTACATAGCATCAATGTTAAGAATAACTAAAGCACAATTAGCATTAAACTAGGATTACAAAGTTAAATTACATTTGTCAATGTTTAGTAATTTAACTGAATAAACCTATCAAAAGAATCAATTGTTTTCTATCTTGTAACTATACAAGACATCAAAAGTGATTCGTATCAACAACAAAAGATGTGCTTTCAAAAGTCTACTAGGTCCTCTATCTGGGAGTCCTAGCATGCATTCTTGAAGCCTTAGTCTATTCCTGTGCATCACCTGAGAAAACATGTAAGAAAACAAGGTCAACACAATGGTTGGTGAGTTCATATAGTTTTAGTATTTGTAAAATAGCTTTTGCAAACCTTTTCAGTAAAACCTTAACCTCATTAACATCACCTGTATCATCCAGCTCGGTATGCTTATATATAGGGCATACCCCTAAGTCGAGCCTACAACCTGCCCAGACGCCGTCCCACCACATACTACGCCACATAGGACATTGCTGTTAATGATAATTAAGCATTTTACCTACCATTCAATCCCATTCCCTTTATAGCTTTAGCATTTTGTTTATAAGTTTCAACACGCATACAATAGCATCTACAAATCTAGCTTTGTGAGTTACCTTTATGGACAACTGAACACCTTAAGGAATCCAGTATCAATCCATATTGGATTAAATTGTGGTTAGCAACATTGGTGTTTTAATTAAGGATTTCCAAGATGACACAAAGTCAACTAAGGAAGCCATAATCACACTAGTCACATATCACAACCATGAGTATACAATGAGGAATCACTGTATGGCAAGCACTAAGAGACCAACAGTCTGTTCATCTAATCTGGACTATGAAGGTCAACCTATGGCAAGCACTGAGAGGCCGACGGTCTGTTCCTTCAAGTCCCGACTATGGAAACACCCTATGGCAAGCACTAAGAGGCCAAAACAGTATGTTCTACCATAGCCAATAGCTTTAGCATACAAGTTTATAGCATTCATATAGCATAGCGTTTACGTATCTTGTGCACAAGTACTAGCTTCACAACCGGTAAGGCAAGCACTGAGAGGCCAAACCGTTGTTTTAGCATGGCAAGCATATAAAGCATACAAAGTTCAAAGCATTCTGAGCATTTCAAGCATTTCGTATGTATGTATATAGCACTATCATTAGCATAAAATCATTAGCATTTAGCGTTAGCATTAGCATTATTCGGTAACATTAGCATATCGTATCAGCATTTAGCATTATCATTAGCATCTAGCATAAACCCGTAGCATTAATGTGTAGCATTAACCCGTAGCATTAGCATTTAGCATTAATCCGTAGCATTAGCATTTAGCATTAGCTTGTAGCATTAGCATTTAGCATTAACCCGTAGCATTAGCATTTAGCATAAATCCGTAGCATTTGCATTTAGCATAAATCCATAGCATTAGCATTTAGCATTAATCTGTAGCATTAGCATTTAGCATTAACTCGTAGCATTAGCATTTAGCATTAACCCATAGCATTAGCATTTAGCATAAATTCGTAGCATTTGCATTTAGCATAAATCCGTAGCATTAGCATTTAGCATTATTATTTTTGAATAAGTATAAAAGCATATTTGCAACAGTTAAACATTTGTTTAAAAGGTTTAACATGCTTCTCAGTCCCGAAGTAAAACTCAAAATAGTTTGAAAAGGGACAATGAACTCACCTGTGTTGCTAAGTATGTATTACCACAGATAATGCACGTTCTTTGGTTGTAGCTTAAATATCTTCAGCACCTGAGTTAATTTAAGAGGTTCGAATACGATAAGTCGTTATAGTAGACGCAAACTAGGGTTTTGGTATCGGTGTGCATCTAAATGTCTTAGGTTACTAATGTCTTGCTATAATCTCATCTACTAGTCTAAGGGGTTACCCATAAATAACCCTTGATCCCGTAAGATTTTGATTAAGTATTTGTAAAGTAACTTTACTTGATTAATTAAAGAAAGTTATTCATCGATTTCATTTGATAAAATCACAAAGTATTTTAAGAAAATCATAGCTTTATTTGTTAGACTTGAGTTAATCCAACTTGATTAACTCCAAGCCTACGATTTAGTTTTAGCTTCCTTTGTTTCTTAGTTCATTCGTGTGTACAATTTAGATTAGGAAGTTCAACGGAACTAACTAACTTAGTTGTATATAGCATAGTTTTCACCAAGTATCGTGTGTTAACAACTAACATGTCCACTTAGTTAAAGGCCTTGTCTCTTTGCATCTCATGCTTTATGATTGCTATGTTTAACATCCACCGTATTGTTGCATTAACCCTCGTATACCCTCAAATCCCATGTGATCGAAAAGTGAAAGTTTAGTATTTGGTTAACCATGTGATAATGTCTTAGCTCCTAGTATAAGCAACTTTTAAGTTCCTTGTTTTTGTTTGAGACAAAATGAGTTTGCTTATTGTTAGGAAAACCCTAACGATTTCCATGTACACACACACACATCTACACACACCATGCATGCATGAAGTGTGTGTGTAATTGTTTAAGCTTCTCACATGTAACTAATTGCTTAGTAACCCCCCCTTTGGTCTCGGTTTAGGTTTCCCGAAAAGATGATGGTCGAATGAAGAGTGCCGAATAGGTTAGGCCGCATGAGGGCCGACCGAATGGGTCGACTTGGTTCAAATGAGAGGCTGTCGAATGGAACTTGGCCGGGCGAGCGAATGAGTGCATGGTCCAACAAGAGGGTGTGTTCGAATGGCATTTGACCGAGCGAATAGCTCTTTTCGCCGAATGTGATCTCATTCGATCTTTGGGTCATTCGGCCTAGCTGAGTGAATCCTCATTCGGCCAGTCGAACTCATCCAAAAGCAGCTCCCCCTCTTCGAGTTTTACAATCAAACCACTAGATATAGCAAGTTCCCAATTCGTTTCCAAGGGTTTTAGTGTGTTTTCCCTAAGGTTTGAGAGCACATAACCGGTTTGAGGGTGGGGTTCGAAATTAAGGGTTTTGAAACCATAAAATCGCTACTTTGGGGCTCAGATTACCTTCGATTCTGAAGTTTCTGGTTCTGATCCTTTGTACTTTCGTGTAGAGGAGATCACAAGCTTCGATTGGGTTCAAGAATCACTCGATTTCGTGAAGAAATGATCAAGTTATGGTTGTTTGAAGTTCAAGATTTTAGTGAGAGGAGGAAAACCGGGATTTAGGGTTTTAGAGAGAGAAAGAAGAGGGGAAAATGAGGAAAATGAGCTCATTCAAGGTATTTATACCTCGAGTGAGTTTGGGTTCGTTTTCGTTAATCGGCTTGCGTTTCATTGTGTTTCCGAAACGTTACGCGTGCGTTTACAAATTTTAACTATAGATAGTTTCTTTATTAATTTTCGATGAGTTTCAAAATTGTAAAACATTAAATATTTTATTTTCTTAAATTACTGTCGTTCGTGTTTTTTTCGTTTTTGTTTCGTCAGAACGCGTCACCATCGCGTGTATTCGTCCGAATCGTCATTCAAACGAACACGGCAATGGTTTGGCTTTCTAATTCTTGTTTTCTACTTTTCGGTCATCATTTCAGAACGTTAAACTTTCAAATTTATTCATACAGATCGTCACCTCTACAAATAGTTCGTCAGTTTAGCATTCTGTAACAACAACCGCTATAGTTTTGTTTTGTTTAACCTCGCATACGTTTATACATAATAGCACATTAACAAGCATCGTGTGTATGTTCAGTATTGTCTGATGTGTTTCTGACTGTTAAACTGTTAAGTTTAATCAGATTACAGAAACAATAGCATAATAGTTTACTGTTAAGCATTATGTAGTTAATAGCATGTCAATAGTTTGCATAGTTTGTACCTGAGTTACTGTGCATTTACTGTTCAGTTCACTGTTCTGGCGACGTTTCCAGCACACATGTTACAATAATCTCATCCTAAAAGGATCACAATAAACACGTAAAATAGAACTTACTTTGGTCAAGTATCATGTCATTCCTTTTTCACTTTCATTTCATCATAATTAAGCAAGTTTTTGTTAACACTATTAAATAGAAGTATGATCTATATGTATTATTCTCGTATCTTTTTGTTCATATATGTGATAATTCTTTCCTACAAACTAACATGTTATGTGTTGAGGCTTGTTGTCGACCAACCCTAATGGGTCATCACATGGGCTGGGCTTAGCATGTAGGTTAAGTAAGAAACCTTAGTTGTGCCTCTCTCTAAATATTGTGGTATATATGTACATGTAATTCCTTGGACACATAATAATAATAATAATAATAATACAAACTGTAGTTGCAGCTCGTTGACGTAGGTTACACTGACCAAATCACATTAATTCTCTTGTGCTGATTTACTGCTATTTTGTGTGTGATACTTATTCAAACACACACCTGTAAGTTTGCTGAGTACGAGATTTTGTAATAATTGTTTGAATTAATCTGACAAAGATTAATCTTTACTATATAAAATGTTAAGAAAAACTATGGAGAAATGTGCTTCCTCACATTTCCTTTAATGTAGATATAAAGTTGTATTGTCTTGATAGACAATTATCGGGTTTGATGTTTCTCAATTGTACACGTAGGCTTATCATGCATTCTTAATCTACATTATATATTGTTATATGTTTGACATGATTTCAAGATGTAGAGTGAGCATGCTTTGTCGACCTTCAAGAAATCATCTTGCCACTATATCGATCTAGTGGGGTTCACTAATCTTAAGTCAGAATAGTTGAAATTTATCTACCAAAGAAAGTAAGTCCCAATTTAGTTTTTGAGAGAGACCAAATTTTCAACCCACCTAAAACATAATTTATATTCATCCAATCCTAGGATATTGATTTCATTGTATCCTAGAGAGCATGACAGAAATATGCTTTTCAGCTAGGTAGCACTGGTACGGGTACGCGACTGGGGTACGGGTACGATACGGAAACAGGAAACGACAAAATTAAAAAATTCAAGATACGGGTACGACAATGGCATGGCAATAAAAAAAAATACTTTAAACAAATTTCAAGTAGAATATATTGATGTAAAGTCTAAATTTCAAAAGTACTAAATTTCGCAAAGATAATTAACTATCAATAATCAAATTATTTTCAAATTATGGTTCATCTAATGAGAGATCGCAGAAGCTTGAAGTCATGAACGTGAAATCGAATAGGTTGTACCCGTTTGTATGTAATATGAACACGTATGTGTAGTGAGAACATGGTTTTAGAATTTGGAAGTTTTTAAAAAACCCTAAAATTAATTCGAAAAGGCAAGGAATCATATTCCGAAACATGTCCGGTATGCGGAGACGTTTCCCCGGCGTTTCCGCTTCCAAAATGCTTCCGAAACGGGTACGACAGTACCCTTGAAGTTTCCGTGCTTCCTAGCTTTTCAGAGATGAATTTAGTGTGAGATCCATTTTCATTGTTGGAGTAGGGGATTGTAGACCATGATGGCTGTTGGATTTTTCAAGAGGAGCAACATCTTTGCTACTTGATGAGCTTATACCATCAATAGCAACATCATCTTAATTCTGTTACATTAATGAACTCACCATGTATGAGTTCACCATCATCCACAACTTTATTCACTTTAACATCCACAAGTCAATTTTCTTGGATGAGAAATTATATGATCCTTAATTTTCTCTTCATGTTCATCACTGATCATAGATAGAACATCTCCAATAATGTTGTTTTGCATTGTATCCTCATCAAGACGGATGAGCCAAAAAATCATCAAAGTGTTTGTTTTGAATCTGGAGACCCTACATAGTTTTTTTGAGGGATTCACAAGTATCTCTCTCATTTAAATAGCATCACCTATAAGAGAAGATGAGCTTGCAACATTGGTTGGGGAGAATGTGGGTTGTGAGGTCTAAGTTGGAACTTCCACCGTATGTTTAGCTAACTGTGACATCCATCACGATGTCAAACTTTGAATAGATGTTGACAGGATGTCGACTAAACTAGACTGGACAAACAATGTACTTAAAACGTGGCAAATTAATAACATTATTAAGTTAAACCCAACTAAATAAACTGTAATTTCAAATTTGCGGTTACACTTGAAGTTATAAATTGAATCTTTAAATAACCTAAAACATATAAAATGAATGTTCAAATAAATCAATTTTCAGACCCTAATTGGAGTTATAAATTAATACGAAGATAAGAGATTAACTAATATGAGATTTCATTCCTTTTATTAAAAATTATCAGCTCAGGTTATAACGTGTTACGGAATTTACCCATAAATAATGAAGTGCACTTAGAGAACACTCATAACGAGCAGGAAAATTATGTGGTAAAAAAATCGATTCCGAACACAACGATCATAACTTGAATCCAACCTTGGTCTCATATACATCTGTGAATATCAACGGTCTGTTTGGTATGACGTAATAGGAAAGATGAAAGAATAGAATGGATGTGAAAATAAAATAGATTATTACCATTCCATTGTCATGTTTGTATTAGAATGAAATAAATCATTACTTCATGGTAGATAGGAAGATACGAATGAAAATAATATATAATTCATAAGCAGGTAAGTTCATTGCTCATGGCATGGGTTGGGTCAAGGGTCATGTCATGGTTCGAACATGGGTTAGGTGAAGCTTCTAGTCGTGAGTCAGGTCATGATTCATGTCATGGGTTGGGTCATAATTCAAGTCATGTCCTTTGAGTCATGGGTCGGGTGATAGTCCGGGGTCATGAGTTAGGTTGGAGAATGGCTCGGATTATGTCATTCCTTCAAGGAATGAAAAAAGAACGATTCTCCCAAAAAATGAAAATCATTAGATAAAAAGGAATTGCATTTCTTATGTAATTGTTCGTTCAATTCCTATGTCACTACAAGAATAAGGAGCTAAAGAGGCAAAGGCTATAGCGACGTTGAAAGGTCGTTCCTATAGATTAAGCTATAGCGACGACATGTCGTCGCTATAGCTTAAAAGTACTTTTCAGACTTTTTAAGCTATAGCGACCACATGTCGTCGCTATAGCTCAAGATGAAAAGGGCGCGTTTGACCGAATTATTGGTGGTTCTGGGAAAACTCTATAGCGACTAAATGTCGTCGCTATAGTTGACATTTATTAAATTTTTTATTTTTTTTATTTCTTTTTATCAGATTTAAAAGGGTTAAAAAATTAAAAAAAAATAATTTACCTATTGCGACGACATGTCGTCGCTATAGACCCGGAAGAAGACAAACGTACTTTTCAGCAGTGCAATTAATGCGCGCAGCGGTTTCAATGTTGACCTATAGCGACGACATGTCGTCGCTATATGGTTTATATACCCAAAATTACGCGCGGACCCCATTTTCGCAGATTTCCTCCATTTTCTTCTTCACCATTCTAAACGGCGATTTTGGGTTTTTAAGGGTCTTTGGAGGCGATTTCACGGCTAAGGGGTGTTTGAAATCTTCTCATTTGTATAGGTATGTGTTTTTTTGTTAAATCTATCATTTTTTTTTTTGTTTTTTTCATTGATTTGCAAAGATTTATGGATTTGTATGATTGTAGGGTTGATTTGGTTGTTGAAGATTGTTGGATCCTTCTCATTTTTCGTAGGTATGCTTTTTTTGTGCAATTTTTTATTTTTTTTTGTATTAACGTATTTAAAGAGATTTCTTTTCTTTTGTTTTCATATTTTTTTTGCAATGTATGTGATGATATGAAGTTGATTTCGTGTTGAAGCTTTCTTGGAACTTATTCGACATAGGTATGTTGAATTTTCAATTTTAATATGTTATTTTTATTGTTTTGAAATGTTTTGTGTTAATGATGGGATATTAGTATAGTTTTGTTGATGAAACACATTTGTTTGGGTATGTTGTATATTTATATTTATGTTATGTGTGTATGTTAGAAAACATTAAGTTAAATAATTTGAGCTAAATTAAGATATGAATTAATGTATGTGTGTAAGTCTATGTTTATGTAATGTGTATTTTTCAAATTGAGATATAATTAAAATTACAATATGTATTTTGAATATGTTTATAAGTATTTTTGAATATGTTTAGCCATGTTTGTGTATTGTGTATGTTAATAAAGCTTCATTATTGTTTATGTTTATATAAAAGTTTAATGTTTTGATAAGTATGTTTATTTTTATGTGTTTATAAATTTCATCTAGATATGCAAGTTTAGGTTTATGTGATGAATGAATTTCATTTGTATGCATATGTTTAGATATGTTGTATGTCTTGTTTATGTTTCATTTGTAACATTGACTTTTGATAAGTATGTTTATTTTTATGTGTTTATAAATTTCATCTAGATATGCAAGTTTAGGTTTATGTGATGAATGAATTTCATTTGTATGCATATGTTTAGATATGTTGTATGTCTTGTTTATGTTTCATTTGTAGCATTGACTTTTGATAAGTATGTTTATTTTTATGTGTTTATAAATTTCATCTAGATATGCAAGTTTAGGTTTATGTGATGAATGAATTTCATTTGTATGCATATGTTTAGATATGTTGTATGTCTTGTTTATGTTTCATTTGTAACATTGACTTTTGATAAGTATGTTTATTTTTATGTGTTTATAAATTTCATCTAGATATGCAAGTTTAGGTTTATGTGATGAATGAATTTCATTTGTATGCATATGTTTAGGTATGTTGTATGTGTTGTTTCATTTGAATTTGTAACATTGACTTTTTATAAGTATGTTTATCTTTATGTGTTTATAAATTTCATCTAGATATGCATGTTTAGGTTTATGTGATAAATGAATTTCATTTGTATGCATATGTTTAGGTATGTTGTATGTCTTGTTTATATTTCATTTGTAACATTGACTTTTTATAAGTATGTTTATGTTTATGTGTTTATAAATTTCATCTAGATATGCATGTTTAGGTTCATGTATTGATAACTAACATGGAAGTTGATAAAAGTTGGATAAAATTACGAAACCAGAGATGTCCGGATTTTTTAAACGGTCTTAAGAAGTTTATGGAGATTGCAAAGAACCATGTCAATGGTGAAGGCAAAGGGTATTGCCCGTGTAAAAGTTGTGCAAATTCTAAACGATCACTCCAGAATTTGGCTACAATTTATGCCCACATACATGACCGTGGTTTTCTACAGTCATATACAATATGGGTATATCATGGTGAGAAATATTCCAATGCTTCAGAGATTGAAAAAATGTGGGCTTCGAACGCAGATAATCCTCCACTAACAAATAATGAGATGTTTGATGCACTTGATGATGTCATTGGTGAGCAGAATACATATGACGAAAATGTAAATGAGTATGGAGATGGCTTAGACACGGAGTTTGACGCATTATTTAAGGAGCTTAATACTGAGCTATACCCTAGTTGTAATTGGATGTCTTCCCTAAACTTTCTGGCAAAATTAATGCATATTAAAGTTATTAATAAATGGACTTATAGTTCCTTTGACCAACTTTTAGAGTTTTTAAGAGTTGCATTCCCGAAAGAAAATAAGATTCCATCCTCCCATTATGAAGCTAAGAAGAAACTAAGAAAAATTGGTTTAGGATATCAGTCTATACATGCTTGTATTAATGATTACGCTCTATTCTGGAAAGAGAATTCTCTTAAGCTAAGAAGATGATGTTGAAATAGACAAACATTATTGTAGTGACAATTCTGAATAAATGTATGATAGTTATTTACTTTTGTTATAATTGTTTACATTTTTTTGCTATTTCATTGTTGTATTTCTTGTAAATTGTTGATATTGTTAATATTGTATTGCTGCATTTGTTAAAATTGTTAACATTTATTTGCTTTTGTCCAAGGAATGGCGGATGTTGCTGGATACCATGGCGGTGACGGAGGTGATGGACCTCCACATAGGCATCCTTATAGGGTTCCTACCAGCTGTGAATCTTGTAAGTTTCTAGTATAATATATTTTTAATCTCCTTTTAATTTCATGTGTTAATGTAGCTAAACCAACCAAATGAAGATCTTCTGGAAATAACTTAAACTTGTATGACAAATTCCAAAAGAATGGAAGCAGACCACTTCCAATTGAGTTTGATTACTCATCCAACTTATATAGAGCTGTTGGAGAAAATTATTAGCTATTTATTCGGTTGATATCTAATGAAGTTGACAGACATGCCCCATTTCATTATCGGAGCTGGCAGGAGGTTCCGGGAGATGTCAAGATGTCTATTCTGACCACTCTCCATGTTAGTATACTTACTAATACTTTTTGTATACTGGTTTCATATTTTTGGTTATTTTCTAATCATATCAACTTTTATAGCATTACTTTGATCTGGCCCAATATCACAATACCGAATACTGGGATGGAATCAAGCTGACTGTGCGAACCGGTACAAAGACCGGAAAACAAAGCTAAAGAAGCACTTTGACAAAGAAGGAGGATATGACAACACTGAAAGAGCCAAGCAGAATCCTCCTAAAGGCATGGGCCCAGAAGAGTGGGTGCAGATTATTGATGGGCTGTTTACAACTTTTACATACAAAAATAGATCTTTGAAGAATACAGCTAACAGATCAAAACAGCTGTATGGAAGTTATCATGGGACCCAATCATACCCTCAGAGACGTTATGATGAGGTTATAATTTAGTGTTATCAAAATATGTATTAATTCTTATTTGATATCTTAATGATAATATTTGTTATTGTTTAAAGGTCAAGGAGGGTGGTGAGCCTCAACATGTGGAAGGTTGGAGAGATATGCATTTTAAGAGAAGCTCGGGATGGTATAATCAATTAGCTGAGCAACATTGGGTAAGTAATAGATGTTCAATAGTATTATGTTTTACTCATTTAAACTTGATTTGAAAGTTGCCTTTTGATATATAAGATGGGTGAACATGAATTGTTAGATATTTGTTGATTGAATTGGGAATTCTTGTTTTTGAATTAGGATTTGTTGCCATTTATTATAAATTTTGGGTAGTCATTTTACAGCAGTTATGCTGACAGATTTTTGTAAAATATTTAACATATGTTTGTCTTGTGTTTTTAATGTAGGAGAATATTACTGATGAATTAAACAAAGCAAAATCCACATCCGGTGGTGATGACACACTAGTAGATGAAGTGGAAGTGCTACAGCGCTCACTGGGTGAGCGGCGTGGGCACGTAAGGGGCGTTGGAAGAAAAGTTAAAAGTATAACTCCAGACCTGCCTCCACAAATGTACCATCCTGCAGCCAATGAGCTGCAACAACAACTTGCTAACGCCAATGCTCGCTGGGCTGAGCAACAACGCATCAATGATATGATGCAACAACAAATTAACAAGTTGATGTCAATGCAAGGAGGCCAAGGCTCTAGCTCTTTCTACTATCCCGTATTTGAAACAAATCAAGAAAAAGATCAAGATCAAGAGGAAGAAGAAGATGAAAGTGAATAGGTGAAGTTGTGGATTTTAAAACACTTATAACTTTGTTATGCTTGGTTGGTTGATAAACAAACTTAAACTTGTTATGCTTGGTTGTTTGGTTAACTTTGAGATTTGGATGTAAACATATGAATGTGAATGTATTTTTATGTTTGATAAAGTCTTATTTGTAGCAGGTTAAAACTGGTATTGTTGTTTAAACATGTTAAAAATTGGAAATTTCTGAAAACAAAAAAAAATTGAAAATTTTTTGTAGGGCTATAGCGACGACATGTCGTCGCTATAGATCAAAGTCTGACTTTTTGACTTTGATCTATAGCGACGACATGTTGTCGCTATAGCCCTCTGTTTGACTTTTTGACCACCTTCTATAGCGACTATAGGTCGTCGTTATAGGTAATTTCGAAAATTTTTTTCCTTTTTTTTTAATAATTAACATAATAAAAATAAATCAAAAAAGAAAATGTGTCTGACACCTATAGCGACGACATGTCATCGCTATAGCCTAACCTATAGGAACGACATGTTTAGCGACGACTTTCCTGGGCTATTGCGACTAACCTATAGCGACGACTTGACAGCGACCACATGTCGTCGCTATAAGCTATAGCGACGATTTTTCTGGGCTATTGCGACGACTTTTGTCGTCGCTACAGGTGACTTTCGTTGTAGTGTGTGGTTACCTAAATTTTTAATTTTCATTCCAATATAATGTATAATTCCATTCTCTTTTTAATCAACTCATACTAAACACTACCTAAATATACTTGAGAATAATATAAGATGGTTTTAAAAGTAGGAGTATGAAGTCTAATGGTCTAAAAGTGAAAACTTCTAAAGTAACTGTTTTGGCTTTTTCATAAATATATCAAAAATCAAATTAATCACGAAATAACACATACAACGGGGAAAAGGCCAAACTGTTCGTCTTTTCTGGAGCTTTAAATGCATGTTCTAGAGTTTGCTTTTGGAGAAAACAGAAAGGAAACAAAAGGAAAGGAAGGAAAAATAAACAAAAGAATTTGTCTAGTTTTCCATGCATTTTCTTTCCTTTCCTTATGTGAAACTCAAGAACACAAACATATCTCCCCTTTCCTATCATGTAATGACCCATTTTGGGGAATTATTATAAGTAAAATATAATTGGTGTATAACTATGTTTTATTTATATTGATGGGTGTTTTATAAGTTCAAATTATATTAAATATAAATTGGTGGGTGTTTTGATAAATATTTGTTAAGTATAATTAAATGGTGGGTGTTAACTAACTTAACTAAGTTAGAAATAAACTAGCTAGATTTAAGTAGTAATTGAGGGGCTAGAAGTGACAATAGCTGAAACTTAAATACAAGGGGGTTAAATTAATTTGGGGATGGTCAAAATGGTCAAAAGACCATTTCTCTTGGGGTAATCGATGTGCAGAGGGATAGACAAGGGAGAAGCCTCAAAAATCTGGAAGTTTGATCAAATTGGTGTTTGGATTCGATCTGATCTTGAATGCAAGGTTAAACTGGAGTTCTCCTTGCATCATACTACAACTAGGTAAGATTTTTAGGTGTTTTTGTTGAAATTTTTGTGGGTGTCCTATGGGGGTGTGGGTTTGATGGGTGAAAATTTAAATCGGGTGTTTGGAGGGTGTTAGATGTTGATATTCATAGTGATAATCATTTACAAACATCTTTTTGCTTGTTTTCTTTCATGTTGATGCAATTTGATATATGGGTGTTCATGGTGTTCATTGGGTATATGAACATGGTGGTTAATTTGGTGTTCAAATGTTAGATGTGATGAGTTTATGAAGGTGTTATTACTATAAATGTGTTGATGGTGAGTGAGGAATCATTTTGAACTAAAAATGGAGTTTGATAGAAGTGGTATGGATCAATGATCATAGGTAGTTAATTGGGTGCACATAAGGTATTTGATAAAATGACCAATTGAGAGTTTTAACTTAAAAATGAGTTTTAAGTGTATTTGTGAGGTGAAATATGTTTCATAGATGATAAATGGTGAGTTTGGGTGATAATGGATCAATTGGAAATAAATTGTATTGAAAATGGTGAAAATGGTGTAATTTGACTAGTTATAGTTAACCCTTGTATTAAAACCTATTAGTTGTAATAATAGGAAACGATAGTAGAGGTAGTGCAACTAAACGACCCGGAAAGGAGATTGTTGTGGATAACTTGTCGGGGCAAGGTAAGTCACCCACCTATTATACTTAATATGATTAAATGGTGCAATGCAGATATATGTATATATGTATATAGATGTATGTGGAATATACATGAATGTTGAATTGGAGTTTGGATATTTGTTGTTTGACAATAGCATGCAATAGGAGTTATATTTGCTAATTTATTTTAATATAACATGTTTACATGTGGTATGGAGGAATAAGAATGATTTACAAGTGGTCTGAACTTCTTATTTGAAGTTTGACTGAAAATGGTCAAACAAGTCACAAGTGGTGTGAATTTGGGGTTTGGGTTGAATCACAAGTGGTGTGATCTTCTCATGGTAAATCTATGGTGTTTAAGTAAATCACAAGTGGTGTGATTGCTTACCTAGAGAATCCTTGGTGAAAAAGGAAGTCTCAAGGAAGTGGTGTGAATTATAATTTAAGTTTGGTAGTTGTAGGATCTAACACTTTAGTTGTGTTTTAAAGTGTTATGAATATGCATATCATGTGTTGAATATGTTGAATTAATTTAACTAACGGAAATCCTTGGGGGAAATGAGGTTTCATTAGTTTTGGGTGGGAATTTGTGTTGTTAATGGGTTTAGGTGCAAATGACCCGTTTAACAAATCGTTTGGTGATTAACTTAATGATATCACCAAATTATGTTTTGGAACTTGATAGTTATGTTTCAAAGGTGTTATGGGATGTATTTGGGAGAAACGGAAGGGTTGAAACGATCTGGGGTGGTTACGAGGGTGTAAAACGCGAAAAAAATGATATTTTGTATCTGCAGGGAGCATAAGCTACATCCTGGGCATACAACTGGATGCTTCTGTTAAGATGACAGTAGCCTACGGCCAAGCCATAAGCTACGGTTGAAGGGTTCTGATCAAATGGCCATAGCCTACGGCCAAGCCATAAGCTACGGCTGGGGGTGTCCAAAATCACTCGTTTTGGTCGTTTAATCACATTTTAGGATCCAATAACCTTCCGTTATGAACCAAAAAGTATACATAGGTTTTTTACTTAGTTCTAACAAACTAATGGTGATTTTAATGTGGTGTTTTGTATGTGAACGTAAGGGGTGACGGCGGACGTGATCGGGTATTTCACGGAGGATCAGATCGAACATGCTATGATTGAAACCCAATAACTTTTGTAAATATTTGTTAATGTTGTAATTGGGTTTTCTAATGTAGAATTAACCTAACTATATATGTTTTAGTAAAACGTTGGGTTATTTTGGGTGATTAAAATTAATTTTCAATTTAAAAAAAAATTGGGACCTAAAATTTGTTGTTTTAAACACGTGTTATGCATGTGTAGGTTTTGGGGCTTACATTTCAATTTATATATTTTCAATTCTATCCTTAAGTAAATTTGGGAACATAACGTAATTGATCGAGATCACAACGTGTAAAGCTCACCGTTTTGGTAGTCTGCTATTCCATATTTCACAGTCGATAAAACCTTTGTTGCCATATTTGACCACCATCTGTGTTGATTAGAATTACCTACAACTTGATGTCACCACACCTATGAAGAATAACACAAACATATGCCGTTTATTGAATCATCTCATGAAGATCAAACATTCCCCATTGGAAATATCGGTTGGAGTGTTACAACCATGTTCATATTGCTACCACCATAACCGAACTTAGAGGGCTAAATGGAACGAAAGAAACTACTTTCATTAATGGTCATCACATTGATCATTTTCTACCAAGTTTGGAGAAAAACAACTATCCATGAATAAAGAACGAGTTCACAAGAATTCGCAACCAAGTATGGTTAGGGTTTCAACATCCTCTTCTAACATCTTGAGGTACACGAAAGAACGGTGCTGTATCATCTTGTATGTTTTCTATTTTTAAGTTATAATCAAACAAAATGGACGTGTTGTAAGATCATAAAAGACTGATTCTTACTAAAACACTAACTCCCTTGATCAATCCCATCTCCCACAAGTCCAAGAGGCATTAGAAGGATAAATTTATCCTTTAGAAGTCATCAGCCTTTGGAAGGAACAATTAACCTTCGGAAGACTGAATACATCCGGAGAATAACTTTATCCTTCTAATGGACAACCATAAGACAAAGCTTTCAAAGAATGAAGCATATCATAATACATTCAAGTCTCAATGACCAATATATGACGAATGTCTTACGATGAAGAAGAAGATCAAAAGGACTTCAAGCTAACTTGATATATATTTGAAGAATGACCATCCAAAAAAGAAGAAGATCAGAAGGTCTCCAAGGTAATCTAACCAATGTTCTTCTTAAGACCAGCTTCCGAAGCTTAACTCACGTTCTTCTTAAGATTAGCTTCCAATGTTCAATAGCTTTTGATACAAAGACTTTCGAAGACTTTCAACTGCAGATGTTGAACTCCAATAAAGAAAAGTTGCAGAGTTGCTTTCTATTATCAAAACCAGACCAGAAGCTATCCTTGTGATAGTTAGTACAAACGTACAACTCTCAGACCAGCTGAAGATTCTTTGAAGACAATCTCATTAATGTCTTTTGCAATCTAAGTAATTAATGCAAAAGTAATAGAATTCATATATATTACATGTAATTAATATGGCTTGGAATGTCAAGCCATAACAATATACTAGAATAAGTTTTACTTTGTTTCTAGTGTGTGTCAAGCTTAGTATTCCTATGAGGATACAAGTGTAGCTTGTATTATAGAACCTCTCATTGTAACCTAGTAAGGGGTGTGGATTTTTGCTAGAGTCTTGTACACTTTGTATTTTGAGAGAAATATACTTTGAGCTTGAAGTAATTATATGTGCTATTATTTATTTATGTTTGAATGTTTGTGAGACCCTGTTTATAGACTATTCCGCATCTATCAATTTGAAAGAAGAAAAACATTGTTAAGTGTTGTGCAAGTGCTCAACCTGATCCAACACATGTAAACTTAAACATCAAGATATATTTACACAAATGGATACAAACATGATGGATATTAAGGGACTTTCGACGAACACAATAGGTTTGTGTAATTGTAATATGGACCATACTAGAGTAAGGAGCTGTTTGGTTGCATCTTAATGAGTCTCTGAATCTGAACCATTCAGATTCAGACCGTTTGTTTGCAACGTCTGAACGAAAAAACATCTGAATCATGGTCTGAATGGTTCAGATGTGAAGACAAGTCTGAATGAAAAAAAAAGAGGGGTGTTCAATTCTACCCTCATTTCCCCCTTTTCCTTAAAACACCGGCCGCAGCCCCTTCTCTCGTCTCATCCCGTCGCCTCTCTTGTCTACCACCACCACAACACCTCTCCCGCCGCACGCCCTCCGCCGCACAGCACCTCTGCCGCCGCACGTTCCTTCTTCTCCGACGATGGCCCACTGCGTCTAATCACCTTCGTTTTCTACTCCTCTATTTACCACTCGTAATCGATTGGGTAATCAGAATCGATACAAACAAACATAAAAACGACATTAAATGCATCCAGACGTGCCTTCTACCTCAGCGAAGCTCTCTGTGAACACGAAATCAATACACAAACATCATAGATCTCGGAATCAAGGAGATCCAAGTCTCGGCCGATCGTTTTTGAGTTCTAATCGAAACCCAACTAATTCCAAACAAAGTTTTGTGATTAATACATCATTACGTGCGTTTTATGATCACAAATCAAAGCCCCACATTTGTTACTTGAGACTGGTTATGAGTTGGGAACTTGGATGCCACTTTGATTCTTCAGGTTTATTAATTTTAAGAATTATATTTGCTACATTCGTATTTTTTTTATCAGAATTTAAAATGTAATTTTTATGGATTTTGAAAAAATTATTGTATCATTTGGATGTTTGGATTTTACCTTGTTTTATTGTTTATATTTATTACCGAAAAAAAGCTTTAGAAGGGTAAAATAGTCATCCGGCATATTATTCAGATGTTCAACCAAACAGTCTTAACTAGTTCAGCACTTAATGGTTCAAACCCTCTTAACCATTCACACATCTTAACCATTCAACACTTAATGATTCAGATGCTACCAAACGGCCTCTAAGCCTCTAATTCCCATAAATCTTTGATGTATTTAATGTTAAAATCTAAACACGAAACACTCATTTATTCTGATACTTTTTAATATTGAGAGTTAACATTTAATCTTATTCACTTAATTATCTTACGAGAGGTCTTAGTTTCGAGTCTCGTTTATAGCAAAATCTTCTATGTGGAACGAGGAGGTATTCATAAGTTATTTAATCTTAGCAGATCTATAAAAAATTAATTTTATCCACTGATAAAAATATATACTTGAACTAAATGAAAGGTTTGTATATGGTTTTTTGGTTCTAAATAGATAACAAGTTTTCATTTGATAATATATATACATAAAGAGAAAGGGATGAAGAGTGAGAGATATTACATCAGATTCGTTGTCATCCAAAATTGGATCTAGAATGTTGTCAATATTAATACGACTTGTGCACTGCAAGTTGAATTTTTTTGCATTAGTTGTATCATGTACACAAAGTTTATTTGTTTTGATACTAGTGTTTATAGTTCTCATCTCTTCATAACTTTGAAGACTCTTTCTGCAAGCAGAATTGGCCCTCATAATGTCCACATAATTACCATTACAATTGTTTATGGCTGACTACAAATCAAATTGCCATACATGTAACTCAAAAATCCAATTCTACCATTTTATATGTTTCAATTAGTAAGATCATATCACCTGATAAACGTCGTCTGATATGAGTGCCATACGATGAGCGTATTCGAGTTTTGAATTGAAATCCACAAACTTATTGGTGAGAGGACTACACATAATGTAACCCTGCATTCATGTTTAAGAACATTAAAAGGGTGTTTGACACGCGGTAATAAAGGAAAAATGAAATAACCTAGTTGAGGGTAATGTAAATAAAAGTTTTTTTTTTTTTTTTTTTTTTTTTTTTTTTTTTTTTTTTTTTCTTTTCTTTTCTTTTCTTCTTGTCTTTCATCCCCATGAAACTATCCCCCACAACACTTTTTTTTTAAAATTTATTTCATATTTTTTGTTTGATTTTCTATTTTACTATTCTCTCACGATTTAGAGATTGTTATGCAGTTTATCAGTGCCATCATGCCCGACCATGTTATGTCCTATGACCCTACTTATGTATGCTCTGACTCGAGCAAAGCCTTTATTAGTTAAAAACACTGTTGTAAAAATCGGCCTAGACGGCCGCCTAGGCGCTAAGTGCCCGTCAACTGTCTCGATTTTGGCCTATGTGGTGCCTAGGCGGGGTCTAGGCGACCTAGGCGAGCCTAGTCGGCCTAGTCATATTTTTATTTTTTTTGTCTTTTTTCTAGTAAAAAGGGACTAATTTCATGATTATTTAAACATTTCTCAATCCAAAATCCTTAAGTTGTCTCTGAAACATCGAATCCAGCCACTTAATATTGAAACCCATCTCTAAACTTTGAATTCGGTGTTTAAGTTTGAACTTTGAAGTACTTCACTTAGTATGTTTAAGTTTATTTTATAAAATATTGGAAGTATTATGTTATTTAATAATATTGATGTGTGTATATAATATATATTTGTAAAATTATATATAAAAATTCCAATCCGCCTAGCGCCAATTAATCCCGATTAATCCCTAGGCGGTACCTCGTCGCCCGACTAGCACCTAGCGACCTCTACAACCATGGTTAAAAATATTTTATTTTTCATAATATAAGCTTTTTATAATTTCTAACGAAATAATGTTGTGAAAATTAGTTAACTTTATTTATTTTGAGGCTGAGGTGTATTTGTCATTTTAATGAATTGTATTACATAATTTCATCTTTTCTTGTTCATCAAACACGAAATAATAATGTATTTCTTATAAAATAACAAAACACAACAACGAAATGGTAATGATTTATTTTCTTCTCTTATCTATTCATTCTCTCGTTCATTTTATTACCCCTTCAATTTCATTGTGTCATACCAACCAATCCTTAATAAACACTACATTATTTAAAATCTTTTTCTGATATAAATAAGACAAATGCAATTATGTATTATCAATAATTGAAGGGTTTTCGGTATATTGTAGCATTCTATTGAAGAATTCATGTCAAACTTATATAGTTGGAAGTAAATATGTGATTGGGTGCGAGTTGTTTTCAAAACATAAAAATTAATGTGTAAGAATGAAAAAAGTACCAGATTTTAAGGAATGTAAAATCTAAACGAGCCCAGCCCAAACTCGAACCTAAAAATATGACTTGTTTACTTATCAAGCCCGATCTTAAGCTTCAATTATCTAACTTGAGTCGGCTCGGCTCGCGAGCCTAGCTCGAGCATGGAAATTTTCTTACGAACCAAGCTCGGACTTTGGAAATAAAGTTCTTGACAAGACGAGTTTTAAATAATAAACGAATCAAGTCGAGCCTAGCTCAAACATGGAAATTTTCTTACAAGCCAAGCTCGAACTCGACCAGCTCGGACCGTTTACGCCTCTGAATGAAAGGTACAAAAGTGAAATTTTGGAAATATAATATATTAAAGTTTGGAGAATGGAATGATTTACTTGGATGTTGAAGGCTGGTTGATCTCCACGCTCGTTATCTGTGAATTAATAGGAAAGTTCTAAATAAGAAGCTATGCTTATAAGAAGATAAAAAGTAACAAGAGTTTGAAACGAGAGATAATAAAAAAATAAAAACTAATGATTTCGATGTAACATCTTTTGTTTTTTTTGTTTTTTAAAGTTATCTCATTTTCTTAGTGCTTATAATTTTTCATACAATATTATTTTTTTTAAAGAAACACCCCATAAAATCAAACTTTTTTTTTTATTTTTAATATGAATATAATATTGATATATAAAAATAATAATTAGAATTTTTTAAACGTACTAGATTTTATGAAAAGTGTACTGTATTTTTAGTGTAACACGTTACATTTTAATATAGTAAAAGATAAAACACAACAAAATGCATCTTAAAAATTTAGTATTAAAAAACATAGTAAAGAAAAATGTAGCACAAAATAGTACAATAAAAAACCTTAATGTACTGAATTTAAAAAAAAAAAATGTCTAACAGTGTACTTAAATTAAAGAGAAAAAAAGTTCAATTTTATGTTGTGATTATTTTAAGAAAAATATTAGTGTATAAAAAAAGTTATAACATTTAAAAGAATGTGAGATTTTAAAAAATTCAAACTAAAATGTTTTTTTTTTTTTTTTTTTTTTTTTTGCATGTTATACCTTCCTAACCTTTTTTTTCTAGTATTTTAATCTAAATTATTGATTTACGCTAAAAGCATAAAATCTCACTCTATTGTTCTAGACAAAAAAACGTTTATTAATTTATGATACAACCTTATAGCTTTATCTACAACATTAAAATTCAGGTAAAGAAAAAAACTATTTTTATTTATTTTTTTGGACAAAATAACTTTTAATTTTACCTTGGTATAATTCTAAAGTGACTTTTGAAACAATAATGCCGGAGTAGGAAATTCTTGATATGTATAATGGATTCTTCGAAAACTTTGGATTTTCGATAAAAAACTGTTGTTACACAAAATACAAAGAAGTTCATTATAAATAAAATATATACAAGCAATATATAGAACAATACAAAACTACATATATAAATATAATCATCACCACAAATGTGTGGTGTTGAAGCATGACATTCATCGGATTTTGGGGTCTTTGTTAAAACAATGCTAATAAGCAAAATGAAAATAACTAGTTAGCATGACGCACGTTGTGACGACGTTGCTTTATGTAGATGTTTGTGTGCGTTCGTTTAACGTAGATCCACGTAGAGGGTGAGCAGATTTAAAAAATCACGTGAAGATGGAAACAAACAAGAGAAGAGACTCTTAAAAATTAAACATCACTCTCGCCTTGTATTGGTGACAAAACACTTCCTTTATTTTTAGAAAAAAAGGTGCAAATAAGTGTCGTACAATATTTCACTTGAGGTAGTTTAAGGCATTGTTTGTTTTTTAATAAAAGGTATGCGCTGCCTTATTTTGTCTGCGCCGTGCAGATCACGCGCAAACGTTGCATCTGTAAGCTGTTTGTTTTCCCGAAAAGGTTTCATTAAAAAGCGTATGCGCGAGGTATTCTTGGTGCAGATGTGGATCAACCACTTCTAGGATCCTCTAAAGTCTGCAGAGACTACCCACCACCGCCGCCCACCCCCTCCGGCCCCCACTGCCAGTCACCGCCGCCGTTCGCCACCCACGCCGGCCACCACCGCCGGTCACCCCCATCACCTCCCACCGTACATCACCACCAATTTATTTTAAGAGTCAACAGACGTAAAAAAACATTCTTCTTGCAGATTGCAGACATTTGGTCCATCTCTTCTCCTATAAATGTATACAGATTTGATCCGCAGACTACAGACTATGTACCTCTTAAAATACAAACACCACCTAAGTCAATCCGGATAACATGGATTTTGTTTAGATAGGCAACATTAATTTTATAGTTTTATTTACTTGCGTAAAAAGATGAAAACATTGAACACCTTAAAAAGTGGACCCTGAAATTTTTTCCCGGGAGTGAAATTTTTTTAGGGTCGTTTGATGAATGTTGTGTAATAAAACTTTTTATGTTCTGTTCAAGTCGGGTTAGATCGAATCGGATTGAGTAATGTTAAAAAAAGACAATTAAACTAATTTCATTTATGAAAGCATGATAAAAACAATGTGCATTAAAAGTTATTTTTAATCGGGATTTTATTTTTTAAATTCTATCTAAAACATCTCATCATCATCATCATCATCGTACTCAGTATATCCCATCATTAGCAAAGCTAAGGTAGGGTTTGAGAATGGTAAGATGCAGACAGCTTTACTTCTACCCTGTGGGAATAGAGAGGTTGCTTCCAATGAGACCCCCTGGCTCATGATGCCTGATTAACCAACTAACCCAACACTTTTAACATTATTGTTACAAAAATTAAGTAAAATAACCTTAAAATTAGTGCAATTTTACTTTTTAAATAACCCCAACACATATATGGAGACTATTTTAAATAACTCATTTTCAAAAAACAAGTATAATTATCATAAGTCCGATTGAGCAAATTTAAGAGTAGCGATTGCAAAATAATAAGAGAGTTGGTTGGAACTTTAAAAATATATATACTAACGGAAAAAAATTAAAGGACGACGGCTGCTTCCAATAATCAACATGGGTACCTCCTGACCTTAAAGAACATCCTATTACAGTTTTATTTGGTAGGTAACATCTAGAGCTCTTTAAATCAAACTCTAATAATGCAGATTATCAAGCAACTAATTGGTTTGCTTGTAGTCGTATTTTACGTGTTCTTTCTGATTAGTCGGGTATTAAAAGAACACCGAGGGATTTACCACGTAAGCATGTGCACATCAAGGCCGGCTTCACTTTGGATAAATATAGGCAAGGGCCTGTGGCCCACAAATTTTTGGGGCCCAGCTCATGATCCGGTTATCGTTCACCTTATTTATTGTGTCATTTTGTATTTGAAAAAAAGTCAAAATTCACTCATATTATCAAAAGAGAAAGTTTGTTTAAGGTACAAGTAAAAAATTTAGCCATGTAAGCTTTCTAGTGGTAAATAGAGTAATCAAGCTGATTAACAAAGATGGACAACACATTAAAATATCATCACTAAGTGTTATACTTTTTTATCATTCTTTTTACATATCATTTATATTTATCATTTTTTAAATGTAATTATGACTAAACTTATATAAATAAATACAAATTAACATATTTTTATGTTTTTGTTAGAATTTGTGAACCACGATTTTTTATCGTATGCTAAAATTTATTTAGAAAAACGACTTCAATTTTTGTATTTGTTTTGGGCCTTCAAAAAGCTTGATCCGGCCATGGTGCACATGATCACAAAAAATGAAAAAAAAATAAAATAACAGAACCATCTAGGTAATATTTGGTGCGGAAAGATTGTTTGAATACGTTTTCATGTGACTTATGTTATCTAAAATAGCTAATGTCTGCTCGCGTGATTTGGAATAAGTACTATTACTCTATCTAAAAAACATGAAGCAGCTCCATCTAAGAACTTTTCATTGATATCTCCGGCCCAGAATACGATTAATCCGGCATGGGCTACATGAGCCCCTAGTAGTTTACCGGATAAATTGATAAGCCAGGCATTCCCGAAGCCACTTGTGATAAATTTAGGATTATTAATAAAATTTATATTCAACCTTTTTAATGAAGTCTTTAAAATGGGTAGATAAAATTGTATCACTGTTAACCCACCCTTCTTGGGTTTCAGCGTAAGAAAAACTAGCACCAACATGCATATCCACGAATATCATATTAGCCATCTATAAAATTACAACAAATTATTAGTCTAAATCATGTTAAATCTCACTTTGAGAATTGAATTATTGGAGAATTGATTGGACATGTTTTTTTTTTGAACAGCAATTGATTGGACATGTGAACCTGTGTCCAATCGCCCGGATTCAAATTTAATGCGAGATTACCCGTATTTATATGAAGGAGACCTACATGAATCCATTTTCAACAAATTTTTAGATTTGCAATTCACACCCCCAACTATTTTAGATTTGCGACTCACGCATCCATCTTTTTTTTTTCTTCTTAAAATGTTAAATTTATCCTATTAGGCGACTAGGAGTCGTCCAAGTTTTCCCCATTGCCACATCATCGCCACATCACTTTTCTCCACTTTTCCCCATTTTGCATGGTGTCGTCCCACTTTTTCCCATTTTCAAATCTTATTTTTAATTAATTATTTTAACAATAAATAATAATAATAATAAAATAAAAAAATTCATTAAATTTAAAATAAAAAGAGAGTTAATATAAGCCTTTTATTTAAAAACTATGGGGACTAAAACTGCCAAACATAGAAACTGAAATTATAAGCAAAAAAGCGAGGGACTGGAATTGCCAATATTCCAAACATAGCTTCTTCCCCAACCCGTTTCTGCCATGGACAACCAAATCGACCCAGATCGAACTATAGCTCACGAGAACAGATAAATCAAACACTGATTCGGTCATGTTGACCCCAACGGCTATCTCCCCAAGCTCGACCTCAATCGGTGAGATCTCCCCACATTTCCCCGAGCTGAAACCGGGGGCACGATGTTCTCGGCCGGCCCCAGTTCGGTGAGACACTTCCCGGCCTTTTCCCGACTCCCACTCCGTGTGGCCTTATTGTTACACTACCCCAAACAAATCTACCATTTGCTTGAGATTAAACCTAGGACAAACTCTCATCTTAGAGATAAAGTCTTTAACAAAGCTTTGTGTGAGGCTTGAAATGTCTTGAATTCGTGACCTCATTAAAAGCAACACCACCTAACTCAAATGATTTTCTAAAATAATTAGACGCAATATATAAATGTTACAACCAATCTATATTTTTAGTTTACGTAGTTTACATTTCACAAACAATATATACAACAATATGTTAACAATAATTTACAAACAAAGATAATATTGGCATTTATTATTAACATTTAAATAAAATTAATTTATGAATAGTATTTGACAAGTTTATATAAATGTGGTAAAAAATCCGCAAAACAGGAATTTGTATTTGGGTCAAACCACTTGATGGACAGAATGCAATTGGCTAGCTGGCCATGTATGATCAACACCCTTTAGCAACACATATTTCTCATTTTAGAATTGATTTGGAATTTACGTAAAACTAATGGCATTTCACTTTTTAGTTATTAAAAAAAATTACTGTTTGAAATTGTTATATTGTTATGGTTAAGTTTTTTTAATTAATTTTAAATGCAAAAATTTGCTGGAAATGGTAGAAGCAAAGACATACATAATTATGTGTACGATATACCTGCTTCACATATGACAACAATTAAGGAAGAAGCCCCTGGACCGCCAGGAAGATGGAAAATAAGAGGATCATCTTGTGGATTTGGCATTGATTCAACAATTAAGTAAAAAGTCTCCATGCCCTTGTCTCCTATTCTCATGTAACTTTGATACAAAATAATTCAAAGAATAGTTTAAAAACATACGAACATGTGTTTTTGTGAACAAAAAACAGTAGTTATTAGACGCCCTTCACCGACCGTTCCCACGGTCAACATGAGGAAGTAAACACAGTTTTTTGTCCCTACACTTTGGCTAAAATAACCCTTTTGGAAACGTAATGCTAATTAGAAAGAAACACACACATAATATAGGATTCTAGGAAAAAGTCTTTTAATAAAAAAACGGTAAAAAGGATTGTAAAGTTGACATGTTTCATTTTCCTAATTTTTTAAAAATGATAAATTGGTCATTGTTTTGTATGTATTAGGTCATTGGGTAATATGTATTTATAATTATGTTTTACGTTTTAACACATTTTATGTTATTTTGTCATTGGTTTTTATACATTCAATAAATTTCTTGTACCAAAGAGATTTTAGCCTAACGTTACTTTCTTGACTTCTCACGTTATGTAACATGTATTTATAATTATGTTTTACGTTTAGGTCGGTGTATAATATGTATTTATCATTGTATTATATTTTCTTTTTTATCATTATTTTTCTATATATTAAATGAATTTATTTTTATTTAATTTTTATGTATTACATGTTAAAAAAAAATACACAGTTGTTTTATTTAAATTTTTTGTTTTTTAAAACTCATCATTTTTATTTCAAGTGATTGCATTATATATATTAATCATCATGTTTTATATTTTAGATCATTTGGTGTTGTTTTGTCATTGTTTTTTTATGCATTAATATATTTTTTTTGTTATTTATCATTGTGTTTTACATATTAAAAGTAAACAATTGTGTTTTTTTACCATTGTGTTTTTCAAAACTAATTTAGGAAAACTGTAAATACAGAGACAAACAAAAAAAAATACAATTACGAACAAGCGGACAAAACGACACGTTACAATTTACATGGAGCTAAACATATAATTTTTAAAAATTTTTTATAACACAATAATATACTCATTTTAATAATAAAAAGACACTATTTTTTACGGTGTAATTTTTAGAAAAAACAATACAGTATCTAAAAAGCAATGCGGTATCTAAAATTTATGCTCGTTTAAGTATACTTCTTATTATTTTCTAATCGTTCAAATAAGAACTCATCTTTGCAGTGATAACATTTATCACAAACAATTGAAATGAAAATATTGAACTTAAAAACTTAAATCACAAACAATGAGCCACATTGCTATTTGTTTGACCAAACACTCAAAGATTTAGAACCATAATCAAAGTCTAGAATTTGGTGTGTACGTACCCGGTTTCTAATTTGAAAGGAAGATCACCAGCATATCCAGGAAGTCTTCCAACAACTGATCTGGAAGAGGATTTAATTGTGAGACATGATTGAAAGAAGAGAAAGATAAGAATGTATCTTATCATGATTTTCACTTGAGGCTGCTTTTGCTTGAGACCCCTTCTAAGTTTTTACTTAATTGTTCTGCATGAAAAAGTTGTCGATACTTCATTATATATGATATTTAATTGGGTGGCATTTGAGGTAATAATTGATATTGTTGCCGTATCAGTCTTCTGGGTCCTGCTGATAACCTAGCCCTGCTAAGATCACCACAAAACACACCGTTAGTCTCACCACAGGAGGGATCTCCTATGGTCGCGACTCCGGCGTGAGAGTAAGGACCGGTTGTAGAAGAAGATAACAACTAAATGTATGAGAGTATGTAGAAAGACGCTGCTGTGCCACTAGAGACTTTGAAGAGCTTGATGCCGCAAAATGCGGAGACGGTTGTGGTCATTGGCGGGAAGCTGAGGTCTAGCCAAATGAGCGTGATGACGTCTCCATCCTCCATGTTACCTCCACGTTTTCCCCCGAGTACTAGTCATTCAGTGGATGTTGCTCCCTTTGTTCCTGAATCTCCGGCTTCAGTTATGAAAGAGACTTCGGAGCCTGCTGGGAAGGACGTGTCTAAGTAGGGGTTATGTGTCAGATGTCGTATTTTGATAGTATTGTTAAGTGTTTGGTAATTGTGTCTTGAACATTTGTGTGGATGGTTGTTGGTTTGTTATGTCGTATTTTGTATGGCTGAATGAAACTCGTGTTGGCCTTTTGTTGAATTTGTATGTTTGCCGAACTGTGAGTTATTTGGATTAGGATATGGGAACAATGTCAGCGGTATGTCCTAAACGTATCAAGATGATTAGTCTTGCGATTAGGGACGCGGTGTGATAAATGTCATTGTTTGCGACATTTGTGAGTTGTGGTATACCATGCATGCGTAGGTCAATGCCGGACCCCATGGAGCTTAGTTGAGATCAGGAGCTCACCCTTTCTGCACGAGTAGGACAATGCCGGACCTCGTGGGATTGCCGTGTGACTGGTGTTGACTTTTGTTTTGTTTATGCCTTAAAACATGGTGTTTGTAAAAACGTGTAAGAGTGTTCGTTGAGTAGAAACACACTGATCTTAGCCAGCTTGCCATTGATATAAAAATAAACCGTTAGCATGTTTTCATATATGATAATGGCCTATAGCCGTACAAAATGCCAAATAGTACAAAAGGGAGTGGACTAACTAATCCTTAAAGAAACATGCTAAAATTTTGCAATAGAGTTACACATAGAAGCGCTTTAAATTGCCTGCGTTCCAGTGCCTAGGCACCGGTTTACCTTCCATTTTTTTTAGCTTGTAGGAACCGCGATTGTGAACCTCTGCTATTTGGTATGGGCCCTCCCACTTGGGACCCATTTTTCCACCGGCTTCCTTTCGGCTAGCTTCATTTTTTCTCATAACCAAATCATTTGGTTTGAAATTTTCTGGTCGAACTCTCGTGTTGTAGAATTTTTCCAGGGACTGCTTATAACGGGCTTCCTTGATACTGGCCTAATCCTGTTCTTCAGTTATTAAATCTAAGTTCAAGGATAGCTCTGCGTCATTGCCTTCTTCATGAAACATGTGCCGTCTGGGGGAGGTGACTCCAATTTCGGCAGGGATAACCGCTTCCGAGCCATAGACGAGACTGAATGGAGTTTTTCCGTGACTTGTTTTCTCCAAAGTGCGTATTGCCCATAGTACACTTGGCAGTTCTTTTACCCAATCTTTGCCGTGCCTTCCCAATCGTGCTTTGAGACCATCAACTATGCTTTGGTTCATACGCTCGACTTGACCGTTAGACTGCGGATGAGCTACTGATGTGAACACTTGGCGGATGTGCAACTCAGTGCACCATGACCTGAAAGGGTCCGACTCGAATTGTTTTCCATTGTCTGTGATGATCACTCCCGGCAATCCGAAACGACAAATGATGCACTCCCAAAAGAACTTGATTATTTGCTCACCAGTGATGGTGGCCAGTGGTCGGACTTCGGGCCACTTTGTGAAGTTATCGATTGCTACTACCAGGAACTTAACGCCTCCCTTGCTTGTGGGGAAGGGACCTACAATGTCCATGCCCCATTTATGGAATGGCCATGCCGCCGAGATAGTTACCAAATCGTACTTTGGCGTATGTTTTACTGGGACGTGTAACTGACATGCTTCACACTTACGTAGCTCTGCTAAAGCATCTCTGTGCATTGTAGGCCAATAGAAACCCATGTTCATAATCTTTGCTACCACCGTTCTAGGACCCGAATGGTTGCCACAAATACCTTCATGTATCTCCCTAAGTAGGTAGGTGCTTTGTTCTGGCCCTACACAGCGAAGTAGCGGAGCCAGGTAAGATTTCTTGAAAAGTAGGCCCTGCTCAATTGTGTAATTTGAAGCGGCCAGCTTAAGTCGTTCGGCTGCAACTTCATCAACGGGTAGTATTCCTGATGTGAGGTAGGTATAGATGGGTGTCATCCAGGAGTCTCTTTCTTCTTGTATGTCCTGTATCATCATATCCTCGGTGGATCTTTTGTGAAGTACCTCTACCAGCACCTTTTTTGTTAAATGTGCAAAAGCCAAAGAAGCGAGCTTGCTTAGAGCATCTGCTTTTTTGTTTTGACTGTGGGAAACTTGAGTCAAAGAGCAGTCTGGAAACATTGTCTTCAACTGTTTTGCTTGTTTTGCATATGCTTTCATTGCGTCTTCCTTCGCTTCATAACTGCCGTTGACTTGGTTGGCCACTAGTAAAGAGTCCACAAATACTTGTAGATGGGAAACTTTCATGCGCAACGCCAGGCGTAGGCCAGCCAGGAGAGCCTCATATTCGGCTTCATTGTTTGTGCAAGGGAAACTCAACCTTATGGCATAGGCGAGTTCCAGACCATCGGGGTCAATGAGCAATAAACCTGCGCCAGAGCCTTCTACGTTGGAGGCTCCATCTGTGAACAATTGCCAATGTGTGTGTTTCTCTGTTTTGGCCACGTCGTGTATGTGTGACTCTGTTGTGAAGGTTCCCTCCATTATAAAATCAGCCAACACCTGACCTTTTATGGCAATGCGCGGGTGGTAGGTTAACTCGTGTTCCCCCAGTTCTACTGCCCACTTGGCCAAGCGACCGGAATTCTTAGGCTTTGCCAGGATGTCTTTCAAGGGTTGGTTGGTCATAACCCGGATGGGATATGCTTGAAAATATCGGCGGAGACGTCATGCTGTGTGCACCACCGTGAGAATTGCTTTTTCTAATGGTGGGTATTTCAACTCTGCCTCCTTTAGTACTTTACTAACAAAATACACTGGTTCTGTCGACCCTGGTGCTCTGAGACGAGGACCGAACTGATGGCCTCATTTCCAGCGGCCAGGTATAGAAGGAGGTCTTCTCCTACTCGGGGAGCCGTGAGAGATGGTAGCTCGGCTATGTAGGCTTTTAGATGTTGAAAAGCTTGCTCTGCGTCATCAGTCCATTCAAATTTTTTAGCACAACCTTTTAAAGTTTTAAAAAATGGCAGAGACTTCTCAGCCAGTTTCGAAAGAAAACGATGTAATGCTCCGAGCTTACCATTGAGGCTTTGTATCTCTCGACGGCTTCGTGGAGATATCATTTGTTGTATTGCCTTTATCTTGTATGGATTTGCCTTGATTTCTTGCTTGTTGACAATGTGACCGAGGAACTTGCCTTCTAGAAATCCGAAGGAGCATTTCCCGAGGTTAAGCTTCATATTGATCTTGCGCAAGTTGTCGAAAGTTTCTTGAATATCGAGTAACATTGCCTCTTCACTGCTGCTCTTGATGACTAAATCATCGACATAAGCCTCCATGTTCGGACCGATTTGGCTGCCAAATGCTCTATCGATTAGTCGTTGATACGTGGCTCCTGCATTTTTCAATCCAAAAGGCATTTTAGTGTAACAAAATATGCCCTTTGGAGTATGAAAGGAAGTTTTTTCTTTATCTTCTTTTCGCATCTGAACCTGGTGATAACCTTTATAAGCATCGAGAAAACATTTAAAATTGTAACCTGCCAGGGAGTCCACTTTGAGATCGATTTCTGGCAAGGGATAGCAATCCTTTGGGCAAACCTTGTTGAGATCCTTAAAATCGACACACATGCGCCAACTACCATCTGACTTCTTAACCATCACCAGGTTGGCTACCCATGTATGGTAGTGAACCTCTTTTAGTATCCCTGCCTGGATTAGCTTGTCCACTTCACTGCAAACAGCTTTTCCACGATCAGCTGCCATACCTCTTTTCTTCTGGACCACCGGCTGTACCTGTATATTCAAGTTTAAAGAGTGTTCGGAGATGTACCGTGGTACGCCTGTCATGTCACCCGGTGTCCATGCAAAAATGTCTTGGCTTCTGTGCAGAAGTTTGGCTAAGCTCTGTCGTCCTTGGGGAGTTAAGTCAGGACCAATGCGGATCGACTGATCTGGATGTTTGCTATTGATGCTGAGCTCTTGACTTGGCGCGGCTGCGTGGTCTATCTTTGCGACGAGCATATGCTCTGACTGTGACATGAGTGTGCAGATACCAGCTTTGGTTGGGAACTTAATCATTGAATGGGCGGTGGACACAATAGCGCCAAAAGCGCTGATGCCTGGGCGTCCCATGATGATGTTATACCAGGATGGACCCCGGACCACCAAAAACGTGATGCTTTCAGTTCGTTTGAATTTTCCTGCCCCTAGGGTCACCCGGAAAGTTATTTCTCCCAAAGGAGTGACTGCTTCCCCTGAAAAACCCACTAAAGATGTTTGATGCGGCTGTAATTGTTTCTGCGTTGTCTTATCTAACTGCTGAAAACAGTGCTCGTACATGAGTTCAACTGCGCTTCCTCTGTCCCAATATACCCTGTGGACATCTTGGCCGTCCACTTTGGCTTTGACCAGGATTGGAGCGTGTTGTGTTGTAACTGCCGGTGTTGGTGGGAAATCGATTTTTACCCGCATCCAAGGTTTCCACACTTGCTTACCTTCTCTGGTATCTGGGTCTGAGTGTGCTACCATTAGTATTTCAGCCTTCTTTCCTTTGTCTTTGTTAGCATCACTCTTTTCTCCAGCCCCTTTCTTGCCTTTGATGTCCTTTATTAGATGAGCCAGCTCTCCGGATTTGACCGCTGCCTCGATACGTTTCTTTAGCTGGAAACAGTCATTCGTGTGGTGCCCGGTTTCGCCGTGGAAGTCGCAAAACTTATTGGGATTCCTTTCTGTCGCGGCTTTTGGTAGGGGTTTGGGTGGCCTGAAGTTGAACCGTGCTTCCTCCGTTGCTAGAATTTCCTTGGGAGACTTTGTCAACGCTGTAAATTGCCCCTTGTCTTTATCGTCATCTCGGGCCTTAGGCGAATAGCTGGTATGATTGTACGATCTATGAGTGTCATAGGAACGTGAATTTGACCTTCGATCAAAAGGTGTGAACCTCGAGGTACGTGACCGTGGAGGTGAGCTTTTTCGCTGTTGTGATCTCGGATTTCTTGCGGGGTCCATTATTTGAGCTGCTTCTTTTCCACGAACAAAGGCTTCTGTTCGTTCCATAGCCTCCTCCATAGTCTTTGGAATTTTGCGGTTTAGGTCTTCCTCCAGCTGTCTTGGACGAACCCCATGTATGAATCCTGAGATTCTCATTTGCTCGGTGGCACCACCGATGCTGAGGCTCTCAAGCTTGTATCGCTCCATGAAGGCTCGAAGGTCCTCGTCTTCCTTTTGTTTTATATTGTGTAGCTCTACCGGGTCTCTTGTGTACCGTTTCTGTTGAACGAAGTTCGCCAAGAATTTCCTGCTAAGGTCCTTGAATGTATCAATGCTGCCGTCTGGCAGACTATTGAACCACAGCCGTGCTAGACCCACCAGTGTTTGCGAGAACATGTGACACCATAGCGGTAGGCACCGTCTTTCTACGGTGGCTGCACCAGAAAAGAGTTCCAGGTGATCATGCGGATCACCTAAGCCATCGTATGTTTTGATGTTTGCAGGCATTTTGGTTTTTGGTGGGAAAGCAAAGTTTGCTATTCGTGCTGAAAACTTGGTGTGTGTGGTTGGGACATATGGTTGCGAAAGATCTTCGGTGTTAAAGATTAGTTGGGCTAGAGGTTGTGTAATGGTTGGAGTAACAAATGAGGGTACACCAAAACCTTGTGTTACGGCATGAGGTATCCCAGCCAGACCGTAGCTGGGATAACCTGGGTATGGATAAGCCTGCCAGTATGGGTTTTGCCAAAACTGCTGGGCCACGCCTTGGGTCCCGGGTTGTGTTGCCGTAGCGCCAAAGTATGGTTCTCCCGTGTAACCGGCATTCACCGGTATGTGGGGTAGGGGTGTAGAATACACGGCAAAGGGGTTGGTATATGGGTTATTTAAAGGCATGGACTGCAAAGGCAAACTTGTGTTAAAAGGCAAAATCCGTTCTGGGTGGTTCGGGAGTTATTCCCCCCATAAGGCCTAAGAAGGTTTGAGTATTTGCTTCAGAAATCCGGGCCGGTACAAGGGTTATAGCGTTGGTAGTAGTACTTACTTGGGCAAGAAGAGATGTTTGAGGATCACTGTTGTTCGGGTGTGGTGGTGTCAAATGCAAAGAAGAGTCTCCTTCATATGCCAATCGAACCCTCACTCCCCTGAGGCGTTCTTCTCTCACATAGTTGCTTACCAACTCTTGTAACTGAGGGAAATTATCACGTACCCCCTCGGGAGTGAGCTCGATCATGTCGGCGATTATGGGTGAGTCCCACAACCGGTTTTCGGCGTTTCCTGCTTCGTCCATGCTTTGCAAGCGTGGACAGTCTTTATCAGACAAAGGGACAACTAGCGTGGTATCAGAATAAGTGGGGAGTATCTTACTTGTGAGCTATATAAGAACCGGCCCCACGGTGGGCGCCAATGTTGCCGTATCAGTCTTCTGGGTCCTGCTGATAACCTAGCCCTGCTAAGATCACCACAAAACACACCGTTAGTCTCACCACAGGAGGGATCTCCTGTGGTCGCGACTCCGGCGTGAGAGTAAGGACCGGTTGTAGAAGAAGATAAAAACTAAATGTATGAGAGTATGTAGAAAGTATGAGTGTAGTGTGTTGTACCGTTTGAATCCTCAAGTCTCCCTTTTATAGCCCTCGAGTTCCAGCCTTGATCGATGAGTATCTTCCCTTTCTGGACCTTATCTTCTATTCATCTCATTTGTATGTCTTGATTGTAGTAATATTTCCAGATTGGTGTTAATGTTTGACTTGTTATCAACTTGTCTTAATCCAGTCAAGAAGTGGTCATGTCCTGCAGTGACACTTTTGCAGGAACTTGCATGAGAAAGGTTGATTACTACTTTCCATGTGGAAAGGCCTTGCAGGCTTTCCTTATTTGCCTAGTCACTTCTTTTTATCCAGTGGTCATGATATCTTTTCCAGGTTCCTTTTTGTGGTTGACGGTCCGAGCTGGATGTGGCTGTGCTAAACTTTGTCCGAGCTGGGCTGTAGCTGGGATGTCCCTTAGCCCGGCCAAAGGGGTATACTGACCCCCGTCATCAGATATCGAATGGGATTTCATTGTGAGACATGATTGAAACAAACATGGACCCCTCAATTCATTTTATTCTTATAACCATAGTTAAAATTTATCTTATCTACTAATAATAAAACATACTTCAATTAAATGAAAGGTTTCGATAAAATCCAAACATATCTGGTAAAAACCTATTAATCAATTGGGTTTAGAGATGAGACGAAAATAAAATTTAGCATATCCTAATATAATAAAAAGGTTTTTGATAATAATAATAATAATAATAATAATAATAATAATAATAATAATAATAATAATAATAATAATAATAATACATACATACATACATACATACATACATACATACATACATACATACATACATACATACATACATACATACATACATACATACATACATACATACATACATACATCTTATGCCCACTCACATTCCAAAAGAAGAGAAATCCGAACGGACGATTCGTTGTTAAACGAAATCATGTTCACTTTACTTACCCAAGCATCCCTCTCGTCCATTTTTTTCGGTCGAGGCCCTTCATACGGCTTCTAACCTACACAACATTCTCCCCAATAAAATCCACCAAAATCTATCTCCCACATCTCTATTATACCATGAAACCCCATCCTATGATCATCTTCATGTTTTCGGATGTCTATGCTACCCAAACACTTCGACTACTTGATCTCACAAGTTAGTCCCTCGATCCACATCGTGTGTATTCCTCAGATACCCGTCGAACTATCGTAGGTATCGTTGCCTTGAAATTTCAAGTAGCGAAACAATTTTTTCACGGCACGTTTATGATGAAACTCAATTTCCTTCCTATATCACCAAACTCAACACCTCCCTTCCACACATATTTCTTGAACCCTCCCTATTATTTTTTACCCACCCCACCATTCCATTAAATCCATTAGCTCCAATTTCAACTAGTGGCCCCACATCAGCTAACTCCCCTCCATATAGCTCAACACCCAACGAAAATCCACCCCCACAAATCAATTTACCCGCAACCAACACTTCTCACATCATCACAAGCACCTCTTCAACCATTAAACAATCCTACGCAAGACACTGTCCCAATCCCATCCATTCTCGTTCCCATTAACACCCATCCCATGCAAACCCGGTCTCGCTCACGGATAGTCAAAACCCATACCTCTCTATCCCTACACGCTGAGGCATCTCTTTCCTTCTCCCCACTACGTTGATCCCATCTCACCGTTCTCACTGATCCAAACTAGCAAGTTGCCATGACTAATGAATATGACACTCTATTGGCTAACAATATGTGGGATTTAGTACCGGGACCTACGGATTTACTCATTATTCGTTGTATGTGGTTGTTTAAGTATAAATTTAAGGCTGATTGGAATGACACAAAGGTTGATTTGTAGTTATTGGAAAGAGTCAAACAGTAGGCATAGATTGTGGTGACACATTTAGTCCTGTGGTAAAATCCACCACCATTCAGACAATTCTTGGCCTGTTCATCAGATGGACGTTAAAAATGTGTTTCTTCATGGTCACTAAAAAAAACGGTTTATGTGTTTCAACCACCGGGGTTCTATATGACACAAAACCGAAACATGTTAGAAAATTCAACCATTTACTTTATGGGCCAAAACAAGCTCTACGGGCTTGGTATCATCGGATCGCAACATACATCTCTAAGTGCGGTTTCAAAGGTAGTATTTGTGACACTTCCTTATATGTCTACATAAAGGGTGCTCAAACTGCTTATTTATTTCTTTACATTGATGACGTTATCCTAATTGCATCTAGTGACACGTTGATTTGTCAGATTATTCACTCTTTATCAACAAAATTTAAGACGAATCATCTCGGCCCTTGCATCGTTGTCTTGGAATCAATGTTCAACAAAAACATGGTGGTTTGTTTTTGTCAGTCTGCCTATGCTTACAATATTTTATCTTGTACCAAAATGTCCAATTGCAAGCCAGTTAGCACACCGGTTAAAGCAGGTTCCAAACTTAGTGCCATTTGTAGTCTAGTTATTCAGGACAGTTCCTTGTATAGAAGCTTAGCCAGGGCACTTCAATATCTCACCATTACTCGTTCGGATATCTCTTACACATTGCAGCAGATTTGTTTATTTATGCATGCACCATGAGAACCACATTTTCAGTTCCTTAAACGAATTTTTCGTTACATCAAAGGCATTATATCTCTCAGACTCCTCATTTCTTCGTCCACATCCACGAAGCTCACAACATATTCAGATGTCGATCGGGGCGCGTGCCCCGACTCTTGTCTCTCTACGTCCGGTTACTACATGTAAATTGGTGCCAGTATGGTGTCTTGGTCTTCCAAACGACAACCGTCGGTCTCTCAGTCCAACGCTGCAGCCTAGCATCAAGGAGTTTACAATACTACTGCCGAGGTCTATCGGGTATGAAATCTTCTTCCCGAGCTCCATATTCTGGTTGCACATGCAACTATAATCTATTGTAACATCTCTGAAGTGTACCTCTAAAATCCTGTACAACATCAACGTACCAAATACGTCGAACTTGATATTTATTTTGTTTGAGAAAAGGTTCGTCTTGGCACGGTTAAGGTTTTTCACTTTCCAACCTACTATCAATATGCCGACGTCTTCACCAGTGCTCCTGAAACATCTCTTTCAGCGTTTTCGGTCCAGTTTATGCCTCTGTCCCCAACGACTCAAAATTGCCGAGTGTTAACCAATGATGATTATTTTGACATAACTATTGGTGTATTTTTGTTATATTGTTTATATTTGCTTGATTGTGTTTCCATAAATAGATAGAATTAGTTTCTCCTTTGTTTAGATATATTACGGTACATTATGTAAATGAAAATCAAGAAAGAGAGATTGTGCATTCTCACAGATTGGTTTGTGTCGGGTAACGGGTTAGAACGAACGAGTGAGAGTCAAGATAGATTTTAAGTAAAATCAATTTGGATCAAGTAAAATTAGACTCACAACAGTTATTCTGGCCACTCATAACTGAAATTCGTATCACCTGATTATTGGCATAAATCAAAACAAGTTTTGTTCTTTAGTTGTGTTCGGTGCTCTCAGTGTCACTATACGAGCCTATGCTTATAGACTAGGTCTCTAAGTCAACGTAGATTTCTATACGAGCCTATGCTTTAAGTCTAGTTCCTTTCGAACGAATCTACGATTTTATGAAGATATTACCCGTCGGTAAATATCTTAATGCCTCGTTATCTTAATGTCTATCACTAACACTAAGCGGGTTTCAGAAACATGTAACAAACATTCACACCAGAGGAGATGCAATCCTTCCAGCAAATGTGTTGTCAGCCGATAGTACTATCAATGTTCCCTGTTCGGCCCCACATAGTTCACTAGATACAGTTTAGGAGATGAGGACTTTTTCGATACTGTGATAGAGAGTTACAGGCAGAATCCCATGAAATCTTATGAGTTCATCACAAGTTTACATGAAATCACACAGATAACAGTGATACATATCATATGTTCAAACACAATTTTATAGAAATACCCCGATGTTTGTAAATCATTAAAAAGAGAAGGGTTTGTACGAAACTCATTGGAAATCTCAAAGCTAGCAGAATAACGTACAGACCGGTAGTATGTTGTAATTCTGCATTAGTTATTGTTTAATAATTCATTTATGTTTTAACTTACTGATTAGATCTTTATGAACGTTCAATGTCAAAGTCATTGTATTTTTGAGTCATCAAACTGATATCAGGTCTTTAATTAGTTGTTTTAATGTAAAAATATACAATGTATGAGAATGTGGAAACCTATAATGATTCAGTTTCCTAATACAAAGTTGATGACTCATTAGATTAATCAAGATATTCTCAAATTAACCACATAGGTATTATTGCTGATTATCTTACTGAAACAATTTCTAGATGGATTTATGGCTTAGGAATAGTCAATCCTTGTTATTGATTACCCATATATCATGAAACATAAGAATGTGATATTAGAATAGGTTTAATAACCATGTTCAATGTACTAATCTGACTGTTATCATAAACATCAAATCGTTATTCCAGTGATTATCTTAATGCTTGTAATTGGTTTGAAACACTTGGATTTAACATAGCATTTCAAGGAATGATCAAAACAATCACAAGAATTGTTACAATCAATTGGTTTAATCCATTATAATCTAAGATATAGTTTCATGATAACTGGGCATTACAACGGATAAAAACAAGGATTTAACCGTTAACATACTGAGTTCTTCATTTCTAACCATTCCTGGCCATCATGTAGGAAATAATCAACAATTCTAATTGTTTCATTACGTTCAAAAACAAGATATAATCTAAATATTATCAAGCTCTTAAGATAAAACGAATCGTTACCTTATCGAACGGATTTCTCGGATACAAATGATGATCAGGACTTGTAGAAACGTTCAATAGCATGATCCGGATGTTTGGAGAGCTTTAGAACTTGATTTTTATGATAAAAACTTGATCTGGTCTATGTGTGTGTTGGAGTTGAGAGAATAAAAAATATAAACATTCTGCATGCAATATGAGAAAATTGAGATGATTCTGAACCGCCATACTCGTCGCGTACCGCCATTGGCGTACCACGAAGGAATCCGGAGTCCAATAGATTTTTTGGACTCCTCGCGTACCACCAAGGATCCTCATTTTAGCCTTGGCGTACCGCGAAGACTCCCGGAGTGCTATATCTTTGAAGTTTTCTTCGTTTTATGATTCCAGAGAATCAGGAACTGAGCTTGGAAGGCTAGGGGTTATAGTCGACGTCGATTCATCATTTTTAATGTCTCTAATTCAAAACCGAACATGAAACTTTGGTTTCATTCGGCTCCTTCATGGAAAATGTGTAAATTGCTAAATTTAAGATATGAACCAACTTACAAAAAAATGATACACATATTACAAAAAAAAATGGGATACCCATAACATCTATGTCAGCTTTTTGTTTGAATATATTCAATTCAAAACGACTCTCTTTCTAGATGATCCCTCTAGAAGAAGGCGATTCTCGCACGGATTTCTCCCACGTTCTCGATTTTTCGTGTATTTTCAAATCGTGATAATCACAATCTTCCTATTAACGTGGATCTCAAGCACGATGACATGTGCTTTCAGTCACTGATGACGTAATCCTCGAACGTAATTATCACAGTCTCCTCTTGTTAGAGAAATTTTGTCCTGAAATTTAGTGAAGACTTATATGTTGACAATCGTTTATGAGAACAAATGAGGATATTTTTCTTTCATACAATCTTCACATTGCCACGTATATTTTGGTCCACATTAAGAGTTCTATCTAACTTTAATGATTGGAATGAGACTTCGTTTTAGTACTTTGACCTCTCGATCCATCACTTCTACTAGTTCTTCGGTGAACTGGAGTTTGTCATCGATCTTAATATTTTCAAGAGGTACGATCAATGATTTATCAGCCAGGTACTCTTTTAGATTTTACACTTGAAAGGCATCATGAATGTTACTAAGTTGAGGAGGTAACTCAAGTCTGTAAGTTACCGTTCCAATTCTTTCTTGAATTTTGAATGGTCCTACAAATCTTGGTGAGAGTGTACCTCGGTTTCCAAATCTAAAAATGCCTTTCCATGGTGATACTTTCAACATAACTCGATCACCTATTTGGACTTCTAGAGGTCTAAGACGATTATCAGCATAACTCTTTTGATGATCGCGAGCAGCTTTGATTCTTTCCTGAATGAGTGCGATCTTGTCTGTAGTTTCATGAAGGAATTCTAGGCCTATGATCTGACTTTCACCTACATCCGACCAACAGATAAGAGATCTACACTTGCGTCCATAGAGTGCTTTAAATGGAGTGCATTGAATACTTGTATGGCAGCTGTTATTGTATGAGAATTCAACAAGTAGAAGATGCATATCCCAGCTACCTCCAAAATCAATCACACAGCTTCAAAGCATGTTTTCCAATGTTTAAGTCGTTCGTTCGGTTTGCCCATCCATTTGTGGATGATAAGCTGTGCTTATATTGATTTGTATGCCCAAAGCATTTTGAAGAATTTGCCAAAATCGTGACATAAATCGACTATCTCTATCTGAAAGTAATGATGCAGTTTCAGGAGAGATAAAAACTCTTATCTGCCCTTGTATCAAACAGAACTAATGCGTATAGATTATTAAGAAGGAATGTAGCAGTGACAATGTTTGCATCATGCCTAGCCTCTATTGCACCAATCTGGAAAGCTCTCCCCTAGCTTCATTCCCTTGATTGGTATTGTTTTTCAGACAGTTTCGCATGAAATGGTTTGGGCTTCCACACTTGAAGCATGACCGATTTTTTTGAGTGGTTTGTCGTTGTGCTTGATTTGTTCGACGAGCAGGAAAGTTACAGTATCTGGTATAGTGTCCAACTCGATTACAGTTTGCACAAACAAAACATGATCGTGTATGATGATATGGACACTTGTTGCATTTGGGCGCCTGACCGGTATACGCTTTCCTCTCTGGAATAGCTGCACTTTAATTTTTCATAGTTCGTTTGCTCTGGCTAGTCTCAGCTGGTGCTTTGGTTTTTCTTTTGCCAAACCATTTTTGTTTGGTACCCCTTGTGGTACTAGAGGTACGGAGATCACTACGGCCCACAACCGTCTGAGTTTTCGTTGACAAAGTACCACTTCTTACTGCCTCATCAGTAAGCTTAGTGGTTAACAAAATGGTACGTTTGAGGGTGGTTGGTTCAGCTGCAGTCACCATTCCCCGAATCTGGGGAACTAAATCTTTGATGTACTTCTCAATCAAAGCTGCTTCCGTAGGAAACGTATTGGGACGTAAGCAAGTAAGTTCATGGTATAAGCTAGACAATCAGCACCGACCATAGAGTGGTTCCAGAATTCCTCTTGCAGTTTCTGGATTTCAGTGATTGGGCAATATTCTGACCTAATAAGAGTTTTAAAATTGTTCCAGCCCATAGCATCGACTGTGGCTGAACCTAAAGTTTTCTCTTGGGTATTCCACCAGGTTAAAGATGAATATTTCAAAGAACAATGGCGCACCCCAGCCCTTCCGGCCTTGTCGGGGGCGCGAACGAGACTAGTCAGGATCGCAGTCTTCGGTCATACAGTTGTGAGACCTACATGTCTTGTTGCATACATACATCCAATAACTTGGATAAAACAGTTTGTAAAATCAGAGTTGCGGAAGTAATTGAAAAATTCGTCAACTCATTTTGACTTCTTAAGATGCGGAAGCGTTTTAAACAGTTTTCAAAATAACATAAAGTAATGGTTTTGCGGAAGCGAATTAAGGTGTTTAACATTACACAACAAAACAAAATAATAATGTTCTCAAGCCTAAAGCACTATGTAGATGCATGAGACTCCAACTTAGCATCCTATCCTTGAGTGAGTGCCTTAGTTACCTGAGAAAACATGCGAGTAAAAAGGGTCAACACAAAGGTTGGTGAGAGCACATGTTTTTCATAAGTAGTAAACATCAAAATGTTTAAAGTAAATGTTGCTGGATTACATATCATTACAATGCAGTATCGATTGATAGCTAGTCAATACAGTTATATTATATGTGGGTTCGTACCGAAGCTGACTGCTGTGCCTCTCGCCATGTCCATCACGATACAATGGCAAAGTGTATTGGTCAATATTGCACCCATTCCGACCTCCAGTCGGGTTGGCCTCCCGGGCGCGATGGTTGGGGCTTGTCAGGCCCAAATAGTACGATTCAAGATTACCACGCTAGGCGCTCCACGCTACTAACGGTCCGAGGTGTGAATTTGCGAGGACTTTGATTTGTGATGTGTGCCATACATATACCTATAGTGATAAAGCATGTCCATACATAATCAAAATCAATTGTTGTTCATAAAACAGTTTATCATGCAATGTTTTCTCCCCCAAAGGTAGAAAAGATAAAAGGGGTCGTGAACTCACCTGATAAAGCATTTCCGGTGTGTATGTGTTCACGTCTTCTGAATGCTAGCACCTGCTCGTATGCACCTATAACCATATAGGTGTGAGTATGTGTTTTGTGCTGCATTGTATCCCTTACAACTCCAAGTGTCGGTGTGCTCAACCGAGTGTGTGTGTTGACTTTTGTTGACTCGATGAATCGTTGGTGACATGTTTGTTGTGTTAAGTTCATTTAATGTGCCTTACTGCAAGTAAGACACCAACATGCATCTTATGACTCTAATCGTGATGTTTTTCACACATGTTATGTTTTGAAAATCATAACGTTTCCGTTTCGGAAAAGTTTCTATATTTGGAAAGTTTATATTTTTGGAAGGTATAGTTATGAAATCCCATTTCATAAAACTAATAACTCTAGTATGTTTGTAAAAACACGTTTAAACTCTTAAAACATATCGTTTGCACATAAATCATTGTTTGTGGCATTTGCCCCAAATAAAGCTTCCTAAAATAGTAAGTACCCGTTTAAATGTCCGTTTTCAAAAATCAAAGTTTCCAATATGCTTAAAAATCTTTTTTAACCATATTTCAATAATCAAAGTTCACAAAAACATCAAAAGCACTATTTTGATTTACAAAAGTTTCCATATACAACAAGTTTATCGAAAAATCGTATTTTCACAAAATCAAAAATACCCAACTATGTTTCTAAACACTCCAATATGCATTTGACAACATCTAGACATGCCTAACATGTCTAGATCATCACAAATCTACAACATGCAACATAAAAGCTTCCTTTTATGGCAAGTTCTACAAAATCATCAAAATAACTTATTAGAACTCAATCCCATCATTCCTACATTCTAAAATCAGTAGATCTACACTAAAACAACACATGAACACCAAAAAATTCGTGTACAAGAGCCACATGGAGTTGCATGTGGGTGTATGTTCATGCATGTGGGTTTTCACCCTTTGCATGTTCGATCTAACACTAGATAAGCATATAAAACTACCTTAGAGGCTATAAAACACTGAGATGAAGCTCTTTAATCCTTGAGAACCCTTGGAATAGTGATCTCTAGCATGGGTAAGTGATGGTGATGTAGAGAACAAGCTTTCCAAGCTTCTTTCTTGCTCTAATGGCTTCCTAGGAGCTTCAAAGCTTCGACAATGGAGTCTTTTGGTGAAATGATGAAGAAACAGGTTGTTTTTCTTGAGATTGAGGTGGTTTAGACGAGAAAATAGGATAGGAATGATTAAAAATGAGATAGGTTGAGTGTTAAAGTGGTTTTGGCATCTGCGGCTTCCAGGCGTATCGCCTAGCGTGCGTGCGCGAGGCCAGGCGTAGTGCCTAGAATAAAATAATCAGATTGGTTTCTAGTTCATCCGCGCGCATCGCCCCGAGTGGGAGTAGCATCCCGGGCTTAGTGCCTGGTCCTAGGCGTACCGCCTGGCTTGCAGAATGAGCCCAATTGGCCCAATTTAGTCGTTTCGACTCGTTTTTCGATTATTTCACGCTTATAACTCATCGTTTATCATTGTTTGAACTTTTATTATTGTTAAATGGTTTGTTCACCGACGTTCGTTAGACTCGTGTGTGTTTCGATAATTCCTTGAATTATTGGTGATCGTTTGTGTTTGTGTTTTACGAAATGTTTGCACGCTCAACGTGTATTGCACAATTCAATAATTCCCCGAATTAATGTTTTGTGTTAGTGTTTGTGTTTACCGCACTTGGTTTCCAAAACCAATGTGCAATGTACTATTCGATAGTTTCTCGAACTATCGTTTCGCTGTGTAAGAGTTTGTGTTTAGCTTATCTAATTAAACATAATTAAATGAAATGCAACAAGTATGAATGTGAAATACATACAGTGTAAGAGTTTCAATTTACCTGAAATTGCCGGGTGTCACAAACAAGCAGCATAAGACACCATATGCTCCGCCAAAAATTGGCTGATTTTGAGTTTAGTTTCCATTTCCTCGATCCATTTCGAAAGTCCATCCGCTCCTTCTTAACCTGTGAAAGTAAGAGGGTTACAGGAAGCAAAGTACGTATAAGTTGTAGGTCTCCAAACTGATCAAGAACAGAACTTTATCTTTGTAAACATCATCAATGATCTCTAACAAGTGCGGAATCCAAGTTAGAAACACGAAAGCAAGTAGAAAAATGCAAACTTTATAAATATTGCAAAACTTCGAGTACAAGCGCCTCAATACGTCTAGAGAACGGCTGCCTCGGGATTCCCACCTAAACCTGTACAAAATACGTCTATTTATACTAGGCCTAGGAGTACACGAAATCTAAATACAAAAAGTTCGAGTACACGAACAAATCGTGTACTCGAAGTGACTGTACTCGAAACTGCCCAAAATCCTGAGAGTTGACTCTCCTGCGTTGACTTTGTCAGTCTTCATCGTGTAGTGGGCTCTACAAACTCCTCCTAGACTGGCGAAGTCATCCGATCGGAAGAGTGACATTGTGCGGTCCTGCTCCTGCATACAGTTTCAACTCGATAGCAAAAGCAACTATACGAGTGAATTGCTTGGCCTCCTCATCATTTCCAGAGTACACTCGTATTGGAGACTCATGTAGCTTCATCATGTCTTCCTTCCGTATTTCAAGAGATCCATAGGGTCAAGGATCATATCGATATCATCAGCATTATCCTTATTTTTGAGAATGACCACTGCAAGATTGAGATCATCAAAATACCATGACAAAAAGTTTGCCAGAGAATTATCAGGAACTCTAGGAGAAACGGTCACTGCTTGCTCGACATGAGGTGGGGGGTACTTGTAGTATACCCATGGCTTTTTCGTCTTTGGATCAATAATGCATTTTGAAACGAAGCGCTTTCCCTTGGCAGTACGCATCACTAGGAAGTCCTTATCACACTGATCTTTAATGAACTTGGCGAATAAATCGGCCTGTGAGTCTTGGGAAAGGTTGAAGAACATTGCTCTGTTTATGCTTCGTATATCAACCTTGGGTAGTGTGCAAAAATCTCGAGGCTTCTTGAAGAACTCGACCTTTCCGTTTCTTCTTTTGACTAGGTAAATGTCTCTTTCTTTGTCATACATCCAGCAGCACACCTCTGATCTGTCGTTGCGAACAGCGAACAGGTTTCTGTCATCTGAAATAAAGGTATGCTCTGGATGCTCGACACTCATCTCCTTGAACCATGCAGTTTTATCCACAGGAGGGGATGGCGTCCAATCTTTCTTCTTGTCGAACCAGCTCACGATTACTTCATTAAGAGAGGTGACCTGCTGTCCCAAAGCATCAATATATTTGTGGGCATACAAATAATCGATATAAGGATCGGTTGAGACATTTCCTAGCACAATATTTTCTGGTTCGTCTTCTACAGATGCCCCTGCAGAAGATTCGGTTCCTTTCTCGGCTTCCTCATCGGGCTCCTCAAAATCAAAGTCCTCTGGCAGGTCATCAAATAAGCTTTCAAGGCCAGAACCTGATGTTTCATCAGGTTGAACACAGTCACCAAATAATACGTCATCAGGAATATCTCCAATAAGATCGTCATAAAGGCCTGGAGACTTTCCTGATGAAGATGGGTTTCCTGTGGCTCCTCCCTGATCCTTATCATCTGGGGGTCCTTGATCCTTTCCCTTTTCGTTTCCATCCTTATCTTCATCTTTCTTGTCTTCCTTATCATCCTTTTCATCCTCCTTTTCCTTTTGATCCTTATTCTTTTGATTATCACCATCATCATCATCACTATCATCACTCTCATCACTATCATCATCATCTTTGACATCATTATCTGATTCAGGAACTTCTTCTCCTTTAAGTCTCTTAATATCCTTCTTCATCTCATGGTTCTCCATCAAGAGAAATCTGATGAACTTTTAGTGTGCCTTGATCTTCCCACAACATTTGTTTAGCTGGCTACATATCCTTATCTTTCCCTCCTGCAAATTTCTGATAAGATCATCCTTGCGCTCAGAATCCTTTTCAAGTGCAAATACTCGTTCTTGCAAACCAATGAGATCAACAGGCACATGTCTCGGCTCATATGGTGAATCAGCGTGCAAAGGAGATTTTCCTTTGTCACTGCTTGAGTGAGGTGGAGGTGATTGAGTTTTGGTATGTGGAAGGGTAGTGACAGATGGACGAGAGGTAGGAATTCTGATGACTAGTTTGGGTTTTGATGGTTTGGCTATAGGTTTAGGTTGCTTTGGTTTTATGGGTTGTGTCGGTGGAGGTGGTGGAGGTCGTTGTGTAACATGTGGTGGTGAAGGTGGTTGTGTAACATGTGGTGGTGAAGGTGGTTGTGGTTTTGAAGGTGGTTTAGTAATGGGTGGTGGTGAGGATGGTTTAGTAATGGGTGGTGGTGAAGGTGGTTTAGTAACGGGTGATGATTGGGTAGGTGCCTGTGATATGATGGAAGCAACATATGAAAAAGATAAGCTCGAGAACATCTTTTGAAGTCGTGGATCTCTGTTTCTCTTGGCCATAGTCTTTTGCCTCTTCTTCTTCGGTGATGACGCAGGAGTTGGATTGTAATCCGCATCCTGAGCTTCTTCTCGTTCCTGTCTGGTAGGAGGTGGCTTTTCAGGAACAAAGTCTTCACTAGAAGAGGAAGACAACTCATGAGCTGAATCTTCTGCAGCTTTACCGGCTCTTGCACTGGAACTTTGAGCTTGAGCATCATGTTCCTCAGCCACAAAGGCAACAGGAGTGCCTTGATCTTCCACAACATTTTCATCTCCTACAAAACGCCTAAACTTGATAAGTGGCCTCTGACCGATGTACTGCTTTTTCCCACGCTTGTTCATCTTCATGTATCCAAAAATATCTTCTCGCATTCTTTTGATCTCCAGAGAACCGAAAGTACGGGCCAAGCCTGGGTATCTCTTGTCAATGACGATTTGCACGAAGCGGGGAAAAGCCAGAAATCTTTCTTTCCTTTTTCCTTTGATATTGGCGTGCATGTCTAGAAAAATCATCTTGGAGAAATTGAAATCAACTCCGAGAGCCAGTGCCACTAGGCATGAACTTAGGGTCTGGTTCAGAACGTCGTATCCCCCTTTTCTTCCTGAGAGACACTGAGTGACCACATATGCCAGATATCTCCAGTACGGATGAAGCAGCTTCTTCTCAGTCGGAGGATAGGCACCCTCATGACCCATCTGATATACAGTTCTGTTACCAGATCTTGATCAAGCTCGACTGGATGAGTATCCTTGTCTCCAAACTGTAGACAATCCCGTATAATCTGCTCGGTGATAGTGATAGGTTGACCCTGAATTCTTCCGACTATACTAATATTCCTATCCGCATCAGTACTTTCTTCTACCGTGCTCCAAAAATCTCGAATAAAAGAGGTAACGATCAACGGATACTCCATGATGGCATAGTTGACTGGAGACAATATCAGGCCCTCGATCATACTCTTGAACTCTGAGTGCTTAGCTGGAGGTTCCCCAAGGAATGTTGTCATGTTGTGATCATGCACGAATCGTAAGTCAGCCATCTGAGAAAATACAAACAGATCAAGTTAGTTTAAATTCCAGAAAACAGGATTTGTTGAAAATTTTCTAAGTCTGGGACATGTTGTTCTCGAGCTAACAGTTGTACACGAAATACAGAGAGTACACAAAGTACATCCTGTACACGAAGTGCGTTCTGTAGATGAAGTAAATCCTGTACACGAAATGCATCATGTACTCGAAGTATTGTCTGTATTCGAAATTTATTCTGTACACGAATTTTGAATTTCGAATACAACAGAAACCTTCAAAACTTCATCAAGCTTACTCCTTAGAACTTCTAATCTAGTTCGAAATACTCGGAAACAATAGGCGCTCATAATATCCGAAGATTGCCTTTCAATTTCAAGTATTTCAAGGTCAATTTGTCTAAAGACTTTCTGTACACGAGAATCGCGTACTCGAAATCTTATTTTGACCATAACTTTCGATTTCACGGTTAAATCTTGATGAAAATTGATACCTAGGGTCGCCTATAGAGGATCTACAAGATAGCCGGAGTGGAATTTTGAGATCAAGTCTAGAAATCGAGATCGCCTCCAAAATAGAGTTTCTGTACTCGAAATGAAAACGTGCGTACACGAGATTTATGGTACTCGAAACTAAAAGCAGTTGGACTATTTATAGGGTCTTTTCGAGTACGCAATTCTTTGTGCACACGATTTCGAGTACACATACTTATTTACTTATGTCGATTTAAAAATTTAAAATAAAATAAAATAAAATAAAATAAAATAAAATAAAATAGAATTTGACAAGTTTAAGTTTAGTCGGGTCAAATTTGTGGGATCAAATCTGTTGTCAAAATTTTACCAGCTTAGTTAATTTCTTAACGAGTCACATCCTTTAAATAGCCATTTCCCACCAATGATTTCTATTAGTTATTCCATCTCTTAAAAATCAGTTATATGATCAAGTTATTCTGAAAATATCTTATGGGAAATTTGTGAACGATAAGATTGTAAGACTAGATTAATGTGCAACCTATCAGTCTGGTTAAGTTCTTGTTTCAAACTTTGATTGTGTTTCAACGAACTTAAGATCATTTTGATACAGTTTAAGATGAGAAAAGAAAAGAACAGATCTATTAGGTTAGAATCAAGAACAAGAAGGGGTTCTATCATCTTGTGCTCATTGGCATCTTTTATTTTCTGATCTGCAGACACATTGGCCTTAACGTCACACATCCAGGTCTTTGCTTACGCAAAACATAGGATGCTTCAGTAGGTATTTCCCGCTCTTTGTTTGCACAAAACATAGGAAATACCCGAGTTTTTCAAACATAATTTCAAGTTTATTGAAACACAATCTCGTTTTGATTCAAGAATTTTAAACAAGAAGTCAAATAGTTGTCACACATTTCTAGTTATCTAATGATCACAATTTCACACTTATTTATTTATTTATTTATTTAAATTTGATCACGTCTGATTCTTTAAGTTTTGAAAAACTTATTTCAACTTCTTAGTGTTTAACAAATATTCAAAGTTGTTATTCGTTTAGAAATCTTATTAAGATAGTGAAATTTTGATCCTTAGAGATTATTTCACTTCCCGATTTGATCGATTCACTTTGTTTGTTCAAGTAAACTCTTTTTGTATTTTCTTTAAGTAACCAGAGGCAAAATCTCCTTTTCTTAAGATTTCAAAACTTAACTCCCCCTAAACTTATAGATCATCTTAGACTGACTCAAAGACCGAAAATCTTTTTGTTGTTTTTAATTTTTTGACTCAAAGAACGAAAAATCTTTTTGTTGTTTTGTAAATTTTTTGTAAATTTTCTCCCCCTAAATTTGTGAACAGAATAGGACACAAATTTTTAATGTATTTACAAAAATGTTTTTAATTGAAGCTTATTAGTTTGATAGAGGCAAGCAAGTGATGAAATCGTGCTGTATCGAACGGTTTTGTGAAAAGGTCCGCTAGATTGTCATCTGTGTGAACCTTTTCAAGATGAATTAGTTTCCGCTCGAAACAGTCACGGATGAAGTGAATCCGGATGTCAATATGTTTAGTTTTGGAGTGTTGCACCGGATTCTTGACGATCTGTAAGGCGGCTTCATTGTCACAATAAATAGGAGAGTCAAGAAAGTTCAAACTATAATCGAGGAGTTGTTGTTGCATCCAGATAACATAAGAGCAGCAACTGGAAGCAGCAACGTATTCGGCTTCCGCAGTAGATGTGGATACGGTCGTCTGTTTCTTGCATTGCCATGAGACAAGGCGATCTCCCAGATACTGACACCCACCGGTGGTTGACTTCCTGTCCAGGTTACATCCACCAAAGTCACTGTCTGAGTATGTAAATAATCGAAACTCAGAGTTCTTTGGGTACCAAAGACCGAGTTTAGGTTTTCCAACTAGGTACCGAAAAATTCTCTTGACAGCTATGAGGTGAGATGCCTTCGGATGCGCCTGATATCTGGCACACTGACAAACGGAGAACATAATGTCTGGACGACTAGAAGTCAGGTACATCAGAGAGCCAATCATTGAGCGATAGAGGTGTTGATCAACATCTTCACCATCCAAATCCGAAGTCAAGACGGGACGGGCAGCCATGGGAGTGGAAGCCGGCTTTGATTCCATCATTTTGAACTTGGTTAGAATATCTGTGACATACTTTCCTTGGTGAATCAGCACACCTTTTGAATCTTGTTTCACCTGCAGACCTAGAAAGAATGTCATTTCTCCCATTGCGCTCATCTCAAACTTCTTCTTCATTACCCCTTCAAATTCCTTGCACAATGCTGAGCTTGTGGAGCCAAATATGATGTCATCCACATAGATTTGAACTAGAATTAGATCATCCTTATCCTTGCGAACGAAAAAAGTCTGATCAATGGCTCCACGGGTATATCCATTTGCAAGCAGATGATCAGTAAGTGTAGCATACCACGCTCGCGGTGCTTGATGGAGACCATAAAGAGCTTTGTCTAACTTGTAGACATGCTCTGGATACTGAGAATCTTCAAACCCAGGAGGCTGGCATACATAGATTTCTTCCTTTACCTTTCCATACAAGAAAGCCGTCTTTACATCCATCTGATACACCGTGAAGTTCATGTAGGAGGCATAGGCCAAGAAAATCCGTATTGCTTCAAGTCTTGCAACTGGTGCAAAGACTTCCTCATAATCTATCCCTTCCTGTTGGTAGAAGCCTTGAACCACTAATCTGGCTTTATTCCGGATAATCACACCTGAATCATCTCTCTTGTTTCTGAAAACCCATCTGGTTCCTATAGGCAGTTTTCCCTTTGGCCGAGGAACCAGATTCCATACTTTAAGTTTCTGAAACTGCATCAGCTCCTCCTGCATTGCCTCAACCCAGCTAGACTCTTTGAGAGCCATTTTGACATTTTTGGGCTCAACCTGCGAAATAAAACACGAGTATAAACAGGAATTAATTGGACCTGATTGGCTTCTGGCAATTGTCTCCTCAGACGAGATGTTCTGAGCTGTAATGGATCTGCTTCGAGTGAGAAGGCCTTCTGAGAGAGGTCCAATAATATTTTCAACTGGATGATTCTTGTTTATATTGAGTGTTGGTACGTCCTCCACAGCTAGATTGCCTAGCAAGGTGCTGATGCTGTTTAGTTGATCTTCACTTGAAGAAGAGATGTTGTCAATGGGAGCAGTTCCACTTGCTTCGGCTTCGTGATCCACGCAATGTTCCTCAGGAATGCTATCTGAGAACAATGGATTATCAAAAGTCTGATGGGAGGAGGATGAGACTTGATCGGTTTTCGGGAGAGGTTGAACTGACTGAGAAGTATCAGGTTCTGACGGAAGAACTTCATGAATTGGGGCTGGCTGAGCTTGAGGACCATGATTGTACATGCCTGGAGGGTCAACTGTTAAGAGGTTAGGATCACATGGAACATAGTCAACCCTATAGTCCACATCATCACCCTTGTAGAAGTCATCGGTCTGCTTGGATGTTTATGAGTTTTCTGATGAATGGTTAAAGGGCCTGAAAGTAGAATCATACTCAAATAACCAGTTTGGACCAGAACCGGCATCTGTTGAGTTCATTTCTTGCCAATCTATGTAGTATGATTCCACGATCATCCGAGTCTTCTTGTTGTAAACTCTGTAAGATGCTTTCTCGGATGAATATCCCACAAAGTAACACTCATCTGCCTTATCATCAAACTTGTGATTAGGCTCTGTATGAAGAAGAGTGCAAGGACATCCGAATGACTTGAAGTGTCCAACTTTGGGCTTTTGATTGAAGAGAATCTCGTAGGGAGTCTTCTGATGACACTTGTTCAGGAGTGCTCTATTTTGAACATAGCAAGCGGTGTTAACTGCTTCTGCCCAGAAGAAGATAGGAAGCTTAGATTCAGACAACATTGTTCGTGCAGCTTCTATAAGTGTTCTGTTCCTCCTTTCAGCAACTCCATTTTGCTGAGGAGTTCTGGCTGCACTGTACTGCCTAGCAATCCCTTTCTCATCGCAAAAATCTATAAGAGTCTGATTTCTAAATTCAGTGCCATTATCAGTTCTAATCACCTTGACTTTTAGATTCTTCAGATTTTCAATCAAGGTAATGAACTTCTTCAGAATCTCTGGTGTTTCATCCTTCTTGGCCAGAAAGAACACCCAAGTGAATCTGGAATAATCATCTGTCACAACAAGACAATATGACTTTTTCCCGATACTCATTACGTTCACCGGTCCGAAGAGATCCATATGAAGAAGTTGAAGAACTGAAGAAATAGAATTGAACAACTTAGGCTTGTGGGGTCTCTTGTGTTGCTTCCCCTTGGCACAAGCAATACACTTCTCAATAGTGGAGAAATCTTTAGAAGGCAAACCAATTACGTGATCTCCCTTGGCAAGTATGTTCAGATTCTTAAGATTTACGTGACCTAGTCGTCGATGCCATAACAGACAATCATGCTCCGATGCCTTTGAGAACAAGCAAGTGTTCTTAGTAAATGAATCTGAGTTCATGTTGATAATGTAGGCATTGTTTATCCTTGGAGTTCTCATCAGAATCCACTTCTCAGGCACTTCAAAGCCAGGCTTCAGAATAAGACACTCCTTGTTTGTGAAGTGTGTTGAAAAACTCTTGTCGCAGATCTGAGAAACACTCAAGAGACTGTGATTGAGCTCTTCAACATAATATACATCTTCAAAACTAAGAGTTCCATTTGTGACCGTGCCTTTCATGCTTATCCTTCCTCCCTTGTCTCCTGCAAATGATACATACCCTCCATTGAATGGTGTAACTTCATGTAACTGAGAAAAGTCCCCAGTCATGTGCCGGGAGTAGCCACTATCTACATACCAAACATGTTTGAGCTTACTTGGCCGTCCCTGCATTTTACACACAATCAGTGAGAAATAGGTACCCAAACCATAACAGATTTAGGCATTTGGGAAATAGAATAAACTTTGTCTTTGGGTTTGGGTCTTTTCTTGGGTACATTTTGACATGCTTCCACTACCTTGGTTAACTGGTTTTATCTTAGTTTTAAATATCCTTGGTGTTTACTTATGAAAACCAGATTGAGTTTTGTTTGATTTCTTATGTCTTTGTGTAGTGGAAGAAGTCTGAGTCTGAGTCTTCATTTGAGAGGTTCCCTTAGTTTTGGACGATGATACGGTCCTCTCATATTTGTTAACCGGTTTAGCCTTAGGAGTGACCTTCTGATTCTTCCCATAGAAGAATACAGTAGGTCGGTGCAGACAGTGTCTAGCAATGTGGCCTGGTTTCCCACATGCATAACAACAGACCTTTTGGTGAAATTCAATTAGGTCAAAGGGCTTTACATCACAGTTACTTTGACTAGAGGATGAGTTTGAAGAAATTTGTTCCAATAACCCAGTTGGAACATAAGGTTCACAGTTAGGGTTCAACTGTGAACCTTCCTCTTTAGTAACTGTGGAATGAGCAGGTGCAGGTGCAGTCTGTGTTGTCAAAGGAGAGACAGTTGATTTTATAGCAAACGTTTTTTGAAAATGTTTCAACATATCATTAAGATTAATGTCAATTTCATCGAATTTTCCAACAAAATCAGTTTTTGGAACGAAAGATGATTGTCTTGTAGATGTTGAACAATTTGTGCTCCTCCCAGCACTTCTTTCCACTTTAGTCTCCTCTACACCTGCAACACTTAGTTTTACTGCACAAACCTTAGAATCATTAGTCATAACAGGGTCAGCTGTGAGCATAACAGGTCTGGTGGGGAAATCGCAAGCACGACTATAATCCAATTCCAAGTCATCAACAGATGTGTTGATTTTTGGCATGCATGAGTAATTATGGTTAAAGGGTGGTGCACACTCCTTAAAACCGAGACCCTTATTATCCCTCTTGAATTGTATGCTTACCATGTTTTCTAAAACTTTGCTTGAATAATCAAATTTTTCACACTTTACTGAAATTTTAGAAAGTTGAGTTTTAGCTTGGTCTAGCTCCAAAGTGAGTTCATCGACTTTGCGTCTAGCATCACGATAGTTGGACTCTTTATCACTTAAAAGTTCTTTTAACCTTGCCACATCCCGACCTTCGGCTTCAAGTTTCCTTTTAAAAATTCCTTCATTTTTAAGAAATTCTGAGTTAAAGTATTTAAGTTTGTTTAATTCTTTGATTAATGATTCATTGTGTGACCTGTACTTAAATACTTTATTTATGCATGAGGTAGAGCAAATATTTTCAGTTACCTCCTTCTGCTTGTCGTCCACCTCGGCCATGAATGCATGACTCAGAGTCAGTTCCAGTTCTTGCACCTGATCACTCCAATCATAGGGGTCAGTCTCCTGAGTCACCAACGCTTTAGATGTGCTAGTGCTTCCTCCCGCAGTAGCAGTACCAGATTTCTCTTCAGGCTTCTTTTCTCCTTCTTTAGCCACCTTTGGCTGCTTACATTCTCTAGCAAAATGACCTGGTTGGTCACAGTTGTAACATCGCAGCTTTGACTTATCAAAACCAAACTTCTTTCCCGGGTTATTTCCAAAGCTATTTCTTCCATATCGCTTGATGAACTTCTTTGCTCGAAACACAGCCATAGCCATCTATCATGAGATGTCCATTTCCTCTGCATCAGCTGGATTTATCTGCTCCAAATTATCCTGAGTTAGGTTGGCCGGTGCCAATTCTCCTGCTATGAATGCATTGTAGCTGTTCATAAAACCCTTAAACAACAGCAGATTTTCTTCACTTTCTAGATTGATCTTGGATACTGATCCAGTTTGTCCAGATGATAGGAATGCAGTCTCAAAAGGAATTGACTAAGATGAGGAAGGCTGATAGTGTTGCATTCCTGAGGCTTGAAGATTGATTGCTGACATAAGAGTAGAGTTTTCAGATACAGGTGCAATACCCATTGAGCTGGCATGATTCAATGCTCTCTGCTTATCATCCATATCATAGGAATTGATAATCGATATCAGCTCACTCAGAGATGCCTTGTACATATCCTTGGTCCTTTTGATTGTTGTACAATTTGAATTCCAAGTGTAAGACAATGAGTTCAGCAGCTTCTTGTTTACTTCTCCCTTGGACATCTCAATTCCAGAACTTGTCATCTCAGTCATCAGATGAGTAAATCTATTAAGCTGTGCTTCAAGAGACTCTCCCTTGATATGATTAAACATGTTGAACCTTTGCCTGAGCATGTCCTTCCGACTCTCTCGCATGTCCTCATTTCCTTCAAATCTTTCAACTAAGGCATTCCAGAGTTCCTTTGCAGTCTTGTGTTCCTTGAATCCGTGAGCAACATCGGTTGATAAAGCCATTGTGATCGAGGCATATGCCTTTTCATCCTTTTCCATCATGAGTATGTCATTGTCGGTGTACAGTTCAGGATCCTTGGGAACGAGAGGACCATTGAGCTCACTCTGGTATGAAGGTACAAAGGGACCCTCTTCGATAGATCTCCAAAGCTTGGGATCAGTATACTTGATAAATGACTGAAATCGGAATTTCCAGTCTTGGAAGTTATCTCCCGACACGAGCCTTGGTGGCTTTGTTCCGGTGCCGATCTCATTGTCCAGATTGAGCAAGTTGGACAAATTAGTTAGATTCTTTGAAGCCATTATGAATCAGAAAATTTCTAAGTGTTGTACACGAATTCTCTGTAGTTCCCTGTAGATGAAACTCAATAAAACTGCCCGAAGTGAACAAATCAGTCTACACTCGAAATCCTGGATGTAATCGAAATCACCAAGTACACAAAAATCAAACTGTATTCGAAAATGATGCTGTATTCGAAACCTCTGTGTACTCGAAAATCCACCTGTATTCGAACTTCTCCTGTACTCGAACTGCAGCTGTTCTTCGAACACTCTATCTATACTCGAAATAGCTGAACTCGAAAAATTTTGAACTCGAAAATACTTAAGAAAAATTTTATAAAATTATTTCTTAAGATTTGGAGTCCCAAATTTATACAGCAGCTAGTAGGAGTAGAGAAAAATGATAAAGTAGTAAACTTGCTTCAAAAAGTTGTTACCTTGATGATGTAAAGAGCACTCTAGCTCTGATACCACTTGTAGGTCTCCAAACTGATCAAGAACAGAACTTTATCTTTGTAAACATCATCAATGATCTCTAACAAGTGCGGAATCCAAGTTAGAAACACGAAAGCAAGTAGAAAAATGCAAACTTTATAAATATTGCAAAACTTCGAGTACAAGCGCCTCAATACGTCTAGAGAACGGCTACCTCGGGATTCCCACATAAACTTGTACAAAATACGTCTATTTATACTAGGCCTAGGAGTACCCGAAATCTAAATACAAAAAGTTCGAGTACACGAACAAGTCGTGTACTCGAAGTGACTGTACTTGAAACTGTCCAAAATCCTGAGCGTTGACTCTCCTGCGTTGACTTTGTCAGTCTTCATCGTGTAGTGGGCTCTACATAAATACATCCCTGCTGTGGTGGATCAGGAACAGTTGTAGTTGTACCGGTGGTATGATGTGTTTCTACATGCAATAGCATGGTGTTCAAAGTGATCATGGTCCCCACCAGAATCAGAAGTAATATGTTGTTGATGTTGCGTTAAGATACCAGGAACTACAGTAGATATATGTTCTTTCACAATTCTTGCTATCATTGCTTCGTTCAGTTCAAATCCACTTGCAGTCGCAGGTGGAACCGTATTTGCTTCTGAGGTGGAACTGTATTCGTTCCAGGACTTACAGATGGAACCATGTTCGCTTCCAGTTTGATACGTGAATCCGGATTTGATTCTGGATTAACAGGTGGAACTTGATTCGTTTCAGGGTTAATTACGTTTTCAGTCGTTTTCTTAGCTGGTTGACCTCTTTTTGGAGCAATTGTTCTACTCACATGCAGATAAGCTTAGGTCAGTTGAAGAACATTAAATATATAACCCTTTTAGTCACATAAATTCAACCATATTCAGTAATACTGAAAAAAATCATGTTGATATGTGATTATAAGAATATAGTATAACTACATTGATATTATCCAGATATGTTCTCAACATACAGTAATCATACAGATGTTTGTAGTTATACTCAGTCCTGTTATCTCAAAAATATGTTATAGTATCACACAGCACATGATATTGTGATACAGGAATCTTATTGTTCACACTAGATACAACATGACCCATGTTTTGATATGTTCTCACACATGTTTTTGATATATTGTCGTATAGGACTTTGATACGTGTCACACAGACAATTGATATGTTACCCCACAAGATATTTCTATATAATACCATACAAGGTATTTAGATGTGTTTCCACACAAGGGATTTTGATATGATCCCACACAAGGTATTTAGATGCGTTGTCACGCAGACAATAGATATGTTACCATACAAGGTATTTCGATATGATACCACACAAGGTATTTAGATGCGTTGTCACACAGACAATAGATATGTTACCATACAAGGTATTTCAATATGATATCCAGCTACTGTTCATAAAGGTTTGATGTTAACACACATGTGTACACAAAATACACAACACATATACTGAAATAAAACATGTTATTACTACGATATCAGTTTTATACCACCATAGAGTTTCGATACAAAGAGAGTCATAATACAACCCATTCTAACATCAACCTAGCTAGCCGAGATTTATTTAACATGTCAAAAGTATCCCCACACACCACACTCTCAACCTACCCATCTGTATTAGATGGTATCTACAATGAAAGTCTTAAAATACTCGCACCCTAATCATACTTACCGTAGAAAATATAGTAAGCCAATCACCATGGCTATAGCCTCCATCACTATAGCCAGGCCTATCAATCTAACCTGCTGACAAAATGCAGCAATTATCACCTGCACTGCCGTCCTCCTCATCCTCTCTCGAATAATAGCCCTCTAGGCTCGCGTGCCTGCGTCTAGTACACTCACCTGCTCCACCAGTGTCAGGTGAGATTGGAGCATATCTAACAAAGTGATACGAGTATCCTATAGAGTAGTGTGTGACTCTGCAGCTCCATGCAAGTCCCCTAAAGATCAAAAGTTACCTGGCGAAGCTGTGCCCTAAGCTCCTCCTGATGGGAGGACTCTCCTACCTCATGTATGGTGCCCAACACATCGTTGGGTGCCAACTGATGTCGTGGAGGAAGATATGTCGTCTTGCAGGCCTAACCCCGCATAGGTCTGAATCCAACAAATACTGGGACCCTTTGTGGAGATGAACTCCCTCTCCTGCCAGTAGATGTATGCTCATCTGATACATGAGGATGTCTGGGTGGAGTATGTGGTACCTGTGGTGGTGTAGGTGGTGCTGCTCGAGATGCCACTGAAGATGCCTGAGACGGATCAGAGTCTGAACTCGAATTGGGACTAGGTATGTCATCAAGGGTCACGTATGGGGTTCGCCGGTATATATAGTGCTCCCCTGGGTTAGCCATCGTTGTACAAACAAAATTTTTAGATCAGAACCATGAAATGAATATTGAATAATAGTATTCAACAAAAATATGACATGATATCTCTTCCTATCTTAAAGCAACTATTCGACATAATAACGTACAGACTGGTAGGATGGTCTAATTCTGCATTAGTTATTGTTTAATAAGTTATTTATGTTTTAACTTACTGAGTAGATCTTCATGAACGTTCAATGTCAAAGTCATTGTATTTTTTATTCATCAAACTGATATCAGGTTTTTAATTAGTTGTTTTAATGTAAAATCATATAATGTATGAAAATGTGGGAACCTATAATGAATCAGGTTCCTAATACAAAGTTGATGACTCATTAGATTAATCAGGATATTCTCAGATTGACCAAATAGGTATTATTGCTGATTATCTTACTAAAACAGTTTCTGGATGGATTTCTTGCTTTGGAATAGTCAATCCTTATTATTGATTACCCATATATCATGAAACATAAGAATGTGATATTAGAATAGGTTTAATAACCATGTTCAATGTACTAATATGACTGCTATCATAAACATCATATCGTTATACCAGTGATTACCTTAATGCTTGTCATTGGTTTGAAACACTTGGATTTCACCTAGCATTTCAAGGAATGATCAAAACAATCACAAGCATTGTTACAATCAATTGGTTTAAACCATTATAATCTAAGATATGTTTTCATGACAACCGGGCATTTCAATGGATCAAAACAAGGATTTTTCCGTTCACATACTGAGTTCTTCGTTTCTAACCATTCCTAGCCATCATCTATGCAATAATCAACAATCCTAACTATTCCAATACATTCAAAAACAAGATCTAATCTAACCATTATCAAGCAAGTAAGATAAAATGAATCGTTACCCTATCCGACGAATTTCTCGAATACAAACGATGATCAGGACTTGTAGAAATGTTCCCTATCACGATCCGGGCGTTTGGAGAGCTTCGAATTTTTTTTTCGTTTTACGATTCCGGAGAATCAGGAACTTCGTTTCTCGCACGGTTTTCGCCCACGTTTTTGATTTTTCGAGTATTTTCAAATCATGATAATCACAATCATCCTATTAACGTTGATTTCAAGCACGGTGACATTTGCTTTCAGTCAATAATGACGTAATCTTCAAAGTAATTGTCACAGTCTCCTCCTGTTAGTGAAGACTTATCTGGTGACAATAGATAAGCCACCTCACCCACCCTAAATTTCGACAATTAGAAAAGGCCTAAAGTATAAGGGAGTGACCTTTGACCAACGGCAGTCTCTCTTAACCCACATATGTGGCCGCTCCATCACCGTGCGCCTCAAATCACTTTCCAAACGATGGTTTATAACCTTCGATTAACTATGTATTTGTGGGTGGTAACCCATGAAGAGCGACTATGTTTTGAAACGTGTGACATTCGTCTACAAATCAAGGTATGATTCAAACCTATATTTGTTTATATTACAGTTTGAGTATACTTAAATATTAGTCCATTATCGCATGTATAAAACTTTAAATTTTAGTAGGGATAAAATTGCAATAAAAAGCTAACTGTATTATGTTTAAACTATGAGCATTAGACACGTTAACAAATTTGATCAAATTAAACATGAATTAAAAATTAAAAATTAAAAACTACACTCGAAATTATAAACAAACAATTTTCAATAACTAAAGACAAATGTCAAATTTTATTTATCCACTGTGCTCCAATCAATAACTCGAACCTAACCAAGACCTAATCCTCATTTTCAAATCTAGCTAAGAAATACGTGCCCAGTTGGGGTTGGGTAAGGAAATTTTCATCCTTATCGTTGATTTTCTTGTAAAATAGCAAATCGAGTGTAGAGGATGTTTAAAATCCCAGATTGGTCATTCGCAATTCACAATGAAATGATGATGCTTCAATCCAATATGTTTAGATCTACTGTGAAGTGTGGGATTCTTAGCAAGACAAATTATATTGCAGACTTGCTATCACAAATAATAGATGTTTCCTTCTCCTGAATCCTCACTAGATCTTGCATAATTCTTCCTATCCATGTTGCTTGACAAGCTGCATTTGTAGCACCAACATACTCAGCCCCTGTGCTCGATGAAGCTACTATTCTTTTTTTTAGAACTTCAGGTCACTTCACCACTTTCCAAACTAAAAACATTCGCTGACACACTTTTCCGATCATCAATACATGCAGCCCAATCACTATATGAATAACCCATTAATTTGACTTGAGAAGACCTTTTATATCATATTTCATATTCACTTGATCCTGCAATGTACCTTAGAATCTTCTTGGCTGATTCCATATGTGTCTTTGATGGATATTGCATAAACCTAGTAATTACACCAACTGCAAAGCAATAATAGGCCTGGTGTTGGTTAAATACATCATACCACCCACCAAGCTTCTAGACATGGATTTGTTTGCTTTATCTTAACCATCATTTATGTCACACCCCCAAATTCCCACGTACGGTGTCAGACCGCGCGGGTGTGACGTGGCCAGGATCACAGCTCATGGTCATATAAAACGACTCTATATGAGTTACACAAACATACAGTTTTGTAAAACACACGGGTTTTCATAAGCAGCGGAAAGTTAAAGTACATAGCGGAAATGTAAATTGTTATAACGGAAAATAAAATATATAAGTCACTACATGTTTAATATAATTTTAAAACCAATCAAGGCAAACAATAGCCTAGGATCAGAGTCTATATGCATGTCAGACTCTTTAATGCATCCTCGTGCGCATCCTAGCTTGCAATCCATCAGTTACCTGAGAATATATGCGAAAAAGTGTCAACTATAAAGTTGGTGAGTTCGCAGGTTTAGAAAGAGAGAAAACAGTAAACAGACATATACTGGTTATGTTAAGTTGTTTGTGGATCTACGATCCGTGAGTGTGTCAGTTCATCTTACCGAAATTCGACTGTTTCCGTAGCCTCCCCGGGTCATCGCTGAACCCAACATCATCATCGATATTACACTCGTTATGACCTACAGTCAACATTGTTGCCGAATGGAGCTAGTTAAACACAGTAGTACTATGTAATAACGACTCGTTTGTAACACAACTAACGGTAAAGATACGTGAGGACTTAATACGGTAATAGTTACACTCAAAAAAATGGTTTTACAACATACCAGTCATATAACTAAAACAGTTTCATTGTATTCTCACCCCCAAAAGTTTAGCAAAAGCATTTATAAATAAAAATGGGGACGTAAACTCACCTGAGTCTAGCAAAGTGCGTTCGTACACGAACGGAGTAGTGCGCCTCTTTCAGCGGTTACCTATATCACATAAGTGTTATGAGTTTGTGTTCACATTCATGTGGGTCTCACAGGATCATGCTCGTGTCCAAACAACTCCAAGTTGTTATGTGGGTCATGTTGACCGTGTTTGACCTAACGACCCGTTGGTGACGGTTATAGTTCAAGTGCTCGTGTAGCGTGCGATATAGTGTCGCATGATGTGTGTGAGCACCAATATTGCATCCGTGAGGTAACTTACTATTTATAGTAACTTCCTATTTTAGGAATTGAATGTTTCCATATTAAGCAATTTGTGCGAGAAATTACTTTCCGATTATTCGAATATGTATATTTAACCTAAATGAGTATGTGGGTATTTCCCCTTGCATGTGTGTGTACAAGTGCTAAATGTGTCCCATGGTGCTAGAAAACTACCTTAGAGAGTTCAAGAAGACTGAAATGAAGCTGGAACATGTTTAGATATCCTCACGAAGTCCTGAGATCTCCTCCATAGCGGCTACAAGGTAGGTATGGAGGTGGATGATGCTTCTTAGCTTCTCTTCTAGCTTCCCAAGTTTTCAATGGTTCTTCTTCCAGGTTGTTAATGGCTTCCAGAGGTTTAAGGGTGAAGTTGCAGGTGAAAGTGACGAGCTAGAGGGTCTGGAACTCGAGAAAGAGGTTATAGGGTGGTTATGAAATGATTAGTCTTGATTTAATCAAGATTTTTGCGTGTTGGACTCATCGCGTACCGCCATGGGAATCTCCGTAAAGCTCGGCGTACCGCGATTGATTTCGGGATTCAAATCCCTCGTCCATCCTTCGCGTACCGCTAAGCTCCATTCAGGAGGCCTTAGCGTACCGCGATGGGTTCCTGAGGAGCCCAATAAGCCCAATTTTGTTGTTTTGAACCGATTTTCGTGTTTTTCTCGATTACGATCATTGTTTCTCTACATATCAACATTGTTCTACCTATTTTAGATTCCCTTGAACCTAAGTGTAGTGAAAGTGGACTGTGGTTTGATTAACGCACCAACGTTCGTTATTCAAGACACGTGCGATTGTTTTACGATAATTCCTCGAATTATCTGTGTTTTGACTGTTGTGCCATGTGTCACACTAAATATTCATAATTCTAGTGCCACGTAAGTAATAATAATACACATTATTATTAAAATATAATTAATGCTGACCTGGAATTTATGAGGTGTCACATCATCCCCCGGTTAATAGGAATTTCGTCTCGAAATTCAATTCGTGTTGCTGGTGCTAGTCTGGTTTGTGAATAGGTGAGGGTATTTCTTTTTCCTCTGATCCTCTCGTTCCCAGGTGTATTCCGGTCCACGCCGTGTTTTCTGTCGCACCTTGACTATCGGTATGCGACTAAGTTTGAGCCTTCATTCCCTTCCAAGGCGAGACTTTAAGAAGTACACGGTCTCCCACTTAGAAATACAAGGGCTTGCGCCTTTTGTCGGCGTAGCTCTTTTTTCGATCCCGGGCTGCTGCCATTTTGTTTCGTATCTGCACGATTTTCTCTATGGTCTCGTGCACAAGTTCGGGACCAGTCAGTTGGCTTTCACCAACTTTTGCCCAACAAAGAGGTGATATGAATTTACGACTGTACAGTGCTTCAAACGGCGCAGCCTTGATGCTGGTGTGGTAACTGTTATTGTAGGAAAACTCTACCAAGGGTAAATGAGTTTCCCAGCTGCTGCCAAAATCTATTACGCATGCCCGAAGCATGTCCTCCAGGGTTTGAATGGTTCGCTCACTTTGCCCATCCGTTTGCGGGTGATAGGCAGTACTCATATCCAATCTGGTCCCAAGTGCCTTATGCAAGGACTTCCAAAAATGTGCCATGAATCGGCTGTCTCAATTGGATATTATGGAGAGTGGAACTCCGTGCCTGGAGACTACTTCCTTTAGATAGATTCTAGTCAATTTATCCAACTTTTAAGTTTCCTTAATCGGTAGGAAATGCGCAGATTTAGTAAGCCGGTCCACAATCAACCAGATGGTGTCGCCTCCACTTGCCGTCTTCGACAGTTTTGAGATAAAATACATTGAAATTTTTTCCCATTTCCATACTGGGATCTCGGGTTGTGGTAGTAGTCCAGATGGTTTCTGGTATTCGACCCTTACTTTAGAACAAGTTTGGCACTTTCTCACATAAGTTGCGATCTCCGACTTCATGTTAGGCCACCAGTAAGTCGTTTTTAGGTCGTAATACATCTTGTCAGAACCTGGATGTACGAAATATCGACTTCTATGTGCTTCGTCCATCACTACATTCCTTAATTCGCCGTAATGCGGGATCCAGATTCGATCCATCAGATAGTAAGCTCCGTCAACATTTATTTCCAAATGTTTGTCCATGCCTCGCAGAGATTCTTGCACGAGGTTTTCGGTTTTCAGAGCATCTCGTTGTGCAGCTCAAATCTGACTAGGTAGCTCTGAGTGTATGGTAAGCTGTAGTGCACGTACGCGTTTGGTTGATTCTTTTCGACTCAACACGTCAGCCACTACGTTGGCTTTTCCCGGATGATATTTGATAGCACAATCATAATCGCCTATCAGCTCGCCCCTCTGCGTTGCCTCATGTTCAGCTCTTTCTGGTCGAAGATGTGTTGTAGGCTTTTATGATCCGTGAATATGGTGCACTTGGTGCCATACAGGTAGTGCCGCCAAATCTTTAGTGAGAACACCACGGCTCCTAACTCCAAATGGTGAGTCGTGCAGTTCTTCTCATACACCTTTAGTTGTCGAGACGCATAAGCTATGACTTTCTCGAGTTACATTAACACACAACCGAGTCCTTGTTTCGATGCATCGCAATATACCACAAAATCTTCACATCCCTCCAGCATGGATAGGATTGGAGCACTTCACAATTTCTGCTTTAACAGGTTGAAAGCAGATTCTTGTTTTTATCCCCATTCAAACTTTTTGTCTTTGTGCGTGAGAGATGTCAATGATTGCGCGATCTTCGAGAATCCCTCGATAAACCGCCTGTAGTATTCTGCCAACCCTAAGAATTGTTGCACCTTAGTTGGAGTCTTAGGTGCTTCCCAGTTCTTAATGGCCTCGATCTTGGCTGGGTCTACATGTATCCCTTTTTCGTTTACAACGTGTCCAAGGAACTAGACTTCGTGAATCCAAAAATCGTATTTGGAAAACTTCGCGTACAATTGTTCCGTCTTCAGCAGTTCCAAAACGAGTCTCAGGTGTTCAGCATGTTCTTCCTGAGTCTTGGAGTAGATCAGGATGTCATCTATGAATGAGATTACGAACTTGTCGAGATACGGCTTGCATACGTGATTCATGAGATCCATGAATACAGCCGGTGCGTTGGTCAGTCCGAAGGGCATGACCAAAAATTCGTAGTGTCCGTATTGTGTTCTGAAGGCTGTCATCGGTATGTCTTCCTCTTGTATTCTGAGTTGATGGTAACCGGATATTAAATCGATTTTTGAATAGTAGCTTGACCCTTGTAGTTGGTCAAACAGATCGTCTATTCGTGGTAGAGGGTATCGATTCTTGATCGTCACCTTGTTCAGCTCCAGGTAGTCTATGCACATACGGAACGATCCGTCCTTCTTCTTCACAAACAAGACTGGCGCTCCCCAAGGTGAGAAGCTTGGTCGAATAAATCTTCTATCTAACAACTCCTGCAGTTGATTAGATAGTTCTTGCATCTCGGTAGGAGCCAATGGATATGGCGCCTTGGCTATCGGTGCAGCTCCTGGTGTTAGATCTATCTAGAACTCCACTTGTCGTTTCGGTGGTAGTCCAGGCAGATCGTCAGGAAAGACTCTGAAAAATTGCGGACGACAGCGATGTCCTCGATCCTTCTTTCCTTCTTTGGTTGTTTAGTAATAAGGGCTTAGATCGTCGTGTACCCTTTCTGTAGGTATTTGCTTACTTTCATGCAAGACATGATGTTTAACGGTATTCCACGCCGTTATCCTTGAATTGAGATCTGCTCTCCACTTGGCAACGTAACTCGTACAATCCTCTCGTTGCACACGATCTCAGCATGGTTAGCTGATAGCCAATCCATTCCAAGCACCACGTCAAAACTCCCGAGTGTTACCGGCATCAGATCGATCTCCAGTGTGTGATTGGCTAGCGTTATGACGCAACTCTTGAAGATGTGATGTGTCTCGATTACCTTGCCGTCAGCTAACTCTACGGTATACTTATAGTCAGCTAACTCTATGGTATACTCCTATCAGTACCGGTATCGAATAATATGCTAGCATAGACATTATTTAAGAGAAACGTACCGGTAACGACGTTGGGGTCATCTTTTGCTTCCCCAGATCCAATAACAAACACCCTGCCCTTGCTGGGTTGCCGCCAGCGTTCTTGTTCTACGAGTAATCTCGGCGCATATGCCCCAGCTTTCAGCAAGTGAAGCGCCCCTTCAAGGTAGCATTCTTGTTTGTGTTGGGGTTAGGGTTTGATCGGCACTCCTTGCCTATGTGCCCATTCCTGCCACAGTTGGTGCACCTAACCCTTTTGCACGGGCCTAAGTGATGATGATTGCAGTTGTTGCATTTGGGGCTGTTGCCTTGGTATCCTCCCTTGCCTTGGTTGTTGGATTGCGTGGCAGTTAAAGCCTTTACGGGTGCTGGGCTGTGTTGGGTTGGTTGTTGAGGAGAGAAGGTACGGTTGTTGCTGAGCTCCCACTTCCGCTTGGGTTCTTGCGGCTTTAGATGATCACTCCTTTTTGGCAGTTTACCCTGGGCTACAGCCTGATCAGTCAATTTGTGGGCTAGTCGAATGGTGGGTTGGATCTGTGTGGGATCAAAAGCGGTGACCATGTTTTGTATTTGCTCAGGCAGCCCACTGATGAACTGCTCGATCTTTTTGTACTCCGGCGTCACCATTGCCGGGCATAGCTTGCACAGCTCGTGAAATCGAGTGCAGTACTACTCGATTTCAGATCCCACCATTTTGCGTACCCAAAACTCCTCCTCAAGCTTCTTAATCTCGTTACGTGGGTAGTACTCCTCGTGGAGCATTTTAGTGAACTCTTCCCAGGAAATAGAGTTTGCGGCTTCTAGTCGCAACGTTTGAACGTGTGTGTTCCACCAAGTGAGGGCTGGTCCCTCCAGTGTCCCAGTGGCAAATTTGACTCGATTCTCCTCCGAGCACTCAGACATCGAGAATACTGACTCAAGCTTCTCGATCCAGCGGAGCAGTCCCACTTCACCTTCAGTACCCTTGAAGTTATGAGGGTGACAGCTTATGAAAGCTTTGAATGAACATCCCTTGGCAGCGCTCCCATGGGACCCTATGCATCGGGATACAATGTTACGTGTTAGCGATATCGTTGTCTACACTGAGTTAGTCGTATTCGAGTTAGATTAGTACCGTGGTTAGTTCCACTCGTTTCGCTTTGCAGACGGTTAGCTTCGTATTCCGCAATTGCTTTGTTGACTCTCCGGTCAACCATCATTTTAATAGTCGCAGAACCGATTGGTTACTTGTGTGGCCGGGTATGTGTTCCTCTACCCACCATGATTTGTTTCTATACGAGGCGGATAGAAATGCTACTTTATGATAAATCTAACATAGCATTTCATTAATAATAAAAGCTTTTGAGTATAGAGATTTTCAAAATAGAAATGCTACTTTATGTGTGCAAAGTAGTTTAATTAAAACTAATAAAAATCAAACTAACCTAGACACTAAGTAATACTCTAGACTCTCTAAACTATACTACTAACAGGCAAGTGAACCTATCAAAAGCAGTACAGAAAAGTAAGTCCGGATATCGAACCCACAGACTTCTATAGAAAATGCAAAATAGACTCAAGGACTTATCTATACAAATTTAATTAATTTAAAATAATTGTTTAAAGGGGGGTTTTGTTAATAACTGATTAAACTAAATTTGATAATCTAGAAAGACCAGATTAAGACTTAATAAGGAAAATGCAACAAAAAGTCACGAATGATGAAATGACTACCTAGGGTTTACTCTATACATGTCTAATGTGTTTAGATTGATTATGGAACTTATTGTGGAAGCGGGATCTTTGAATTTTAACTTATTAACAAATTAGAGCTTCTTTAACCTTTCTAAAAGATTTCAACTAAAGTGTCTACAAGTCTTTTGAATACCAGTTTAGGTTAATTACTCTCACAAGTTAACCAACCCTTCAATGATACATCCTAAAGACATTCTACCTCACGAAAACGAAAGTCTCAATACACAAACATGCAAGGGATAACAAGGAAAATCATATTGGATTTAGCATACAAGACTATGTTCAATTAACCTAATCTTGGTCTTCTCACAAAGACTTTAACTAGTTACTAAACATTCAAGATATACTAACAAACCCTCACCTCACGGCTATTGAATTTGGTTAATAATTTAATTCATTTGTGACCTAATCATCATTCCTATGAATCACTACGTCTAGTAATCCATCCACAATCAAGAACACCAAGTAATTGACCTAGCATGCACCTATTACACGAAAGACATTCGCCAAAGCACACGAGGAATCGATAACCCAAATCACAAACAACATAAACATTCATACACATCCAAGAATCTCAACCAAATCATTATATCATTGAAAAAACCAAACTTGTTCCACAATCAATCCTCACATTCGTTAAACATGCATATTACAAAACCCTAGGTGGTCTAAAAGGTTTAGCCACAAATCATCATGAATAAACAGGAAGAAATAGTGTGTAAACCGCAATCAATCATCATACGTATAGGAAAAACAAGAAAGGAATAAGAACCAATCACGTTACACCCTTCGGATCACTCTCTTAGGGCTCCTCGATGACCAATCTCGACCTAAATCTCTTCCCCTGGCTTCTAGTCGCCTCCAAAAGTCTTCTCCCAGTTGTCCAAAATCGAATCCCCCAGCCTCCAGCCGTTTCAGAAACAGTAAACTCAAAATTCTGAATTTTTAACCCTGTCGCGTTACGCGACAGTTTGCTAGAAGTCGTTCGCGCTACGCGAGGGTACCCACTACCTGACAAAATAGTCGGGTCAACCCGTAATCATTAAACAAGGGCATTTCTAACGTTTCCACCTATCACGCTATGCGACAGGGTATCTTGATGCTGTCTTGATACGCGACAATCACCAGGAGTCTGTTTTTGATCTGCTTTGTTGTTGTGTCTGTTCTCGTCCACCCGGGAGCTCGTTTTCTTGACCTTTTGTGCCATAATAACACGTTTGTTACCTGCAAGCATCAAATCGTGGAAATGTGAAGAACCAGCATAAATCGACTCTAAAACCGCATAAAACTGTACAGAAGCTAAATAAAAACAAATAGAAAAATAGATGTGTTTCACAACACATCACATCCCCATACTTTTCTCTTTTTCGTCCCTGAAAAAGGCTTATGCAAAAATCTGGGATCAAAGCTAGGTAAAATGGTTTCTACACAATTAAACTCATCAATTCAAAATTTAATGCAATGGAAAAGATTGCAAGTATTGTTATCCTGTTAAATTCATACTGATTATTCAAGCCCCTTAATCATGGTCTATTATGTTAATGTTCTACATTTCATTTCATTAGACCCACACTTAGGAAATTTAAAACCAAATCAATCTTGGATTCTAGCTTTCAAGTCATCCTTACATATAAACAAACAAGAGATTTCTCAAATCAGATTTTTATAAATGAAACAGATGGAAGCGTGAGTATTTTTCTTTTATTTCTTTTTCAATCCATTGAACTTAACTTAGTGGTGTTTCAACCAGGCTGCAACCCGGCGTGTGACACATAAGTTTTTAATCCAACTTCTTTTCTTTTTACTCAGCTTGTTTGGTGAAATGGAGGCACCATGAGACTCAGATTTATTCTCATAAAAAGAGTACTTATGTGACAAACAAAAATCAGATTTTCGAAACTCTAATCTGTTATTATGCAAAGACTCCTTTATAACTAGAAAACAGTTTCATTAATTTCAAAACCCCAAGATGTTTCCCATGAAAATCATACATTTAAGTAATATTATACTAATCCTACGGGACAAATACAATCAGTTGAGCCTACCTACACATCCCATAACCAAAGCATAAAACCCCAAACCAACAAGTTAACCATGAATGAAACCACAAAACCCAACTTTCCTAACATTTTCCATCATGCTTTTGCAGCCAACTTAAGCAAGGACAAGGAAGATCTAAGCTAAAGATGTAGAAACAAAAATAAAAACAAAAATTTTCAAAAATTTTGACTCAAGGACTTAAATAAACTAAAACTAAAAATTCAAAAACTAACTAAACTAAAACATACTTAAACTAAGTTTCCCATCCCCACACTTAAACTTTACATTGTCCCCAATGTAGAGAAAAAGGAAACCCCAAAGAAAAACTAGAAATAAAAATAAGTAAAAACTGAAAATGACTTAGCTGGTTAAAAGAAGAGTGTCGGGTGCCAGTCTTTCCACATAAGCTCTTCACTGTACAAATTGCTTCACAGGTAATAAACAACCACATGAAATAAGCACAAAAAGATCAAACAAACAACCATGAGTCTAAAGATGATAATAATCCAAAACCAAAATAAGTTCAAACTCCACCAACCCATTACCAACCCAGCCACAAGTTTCAAAAAGTACAAATGTTCAGTAATCAAGACAAACTGCAACAACCCACACATACATGCACCTCCCCACACCTACTCTTCATCGTCCGGGCCTCTTCGACCATCATGCTCGTCCGGCGCTATGAAAAACTCGGGAATGTCGATATGAAGTGAGGTCATCAAATACCTCATAACATCTTCCTGTCTTCTCTGTTCCTGCATCCTCCATTCCCTGTACTAGTCATGATACCCGTCCATTCTATGGCATAAGGACTCTAACGTGAGTGGATCGGGTATAGGCTCCCTAAGTGGGTACTGTCTAGGGGGAAAATCATGCCTAAAGACTGGCCTCTGCCAATGTGTGGGCACTGAACCCATAACTGACTCAGCTGCGGGTGTCCCCTGCCCACCTTGGTGGGTCATCTCTCTCTAAAATTCCTGCCCTACGCAGGTCCCTTAAATCTATGGGTGTGGTCAATGGGCCTAAAATCATCAAATCTGGGCGGTATCTATCAAATACCCCCTAGTAATCCGCCATACGGTAGATATATGGGCCCATATATAACCGCGCTCGTCCACCCTAGTCTAGCTCGAGCTAAAGAAGTGTCCAACACACAGGCTACATTGGCCTCTCTCTTCGTGACCATGTAGTACAAACAGAAAAGGTCAGTCCAGTTGACCTTCTCCTCCCCAGAACACCTACCTACCACTGTACATGCTAACACCCTGTGAATATATCTCAATATGGGGTCTCTGATGTCTGACTCTAGCATACTGGTAGAGAAGGGAGAATCAGCAATGGTGGCCCAGAACTCGCTAAAATCCACATCAGAAATACAGAAATCTCTGTTTTTCTTTGTGGCTCCCCTCAAAGATGATACAAACCTAGGTGACACAACCTCTTCCTCAGTATAAAATCCAGAGACTACAGCAAACTAAGGAATGGTCATCTCGTATACCCGTCTGCCCAAGGAGAACGAAACAGCCTCCAATGAATCGAACTCAGAGTCGTCATACATGAACGTGGAGTGAAACTTCATTATCAACTCCTTGTACTGGGTCCAGTCACATGCTAATACTCTCACCCACTTAGGCCCTAATAATCTCTCCAACCTATCCCTTTGACCCAGTTGGTCAACTAACTCCCAGCAAATGTTCCTATGATGGAGGAGCTCTAGGGATACAAACCTATCATACATGTCACTTTCAAAAGTACCCATCGCATACATAAGCAATGTGTGGTCTTTAAGTCTTCTTGTCTTGATTACTGGTACACGTTCTGCCTCCAAATACCGAATGGTCCTCTCATCTCTTTGAAACTGCTCAGGGGAGTTTGGTTCTCCCCAGGGCCTTGGAACTGGACCTCTTCTTCTATTTCCTCCTGCCCATGATGAACTCGCTCCAGACATCTTGAAAACACAGTCAAAAATCCAACAAAAACTGCCAAGTTAGTAAAGATCTCAAAATATGTAACCGTATAGCATTTCATTCGCGGTTACCAAACAATTCAAAACAGTCTTTAAGCACAATCCCATGACTAAACAATCCCAAAACTAATTTTTATTAATCATGTTTTCCAATTTCATTCCAAAAATCAGTTTGTTTCACTCAATCATGATCAAAAGAACCATTCTCAAATCCAAACCTTTACCCAAAATATGCCATATGGTTCCTTGATCTTCAATAACCACTTCCAACACAATGGTGAGCCAAGAAACATTCAACTAATCTAAACAAACCATTACTAAACTAAAATAAAAAAGAATCAATCATAAACTAAAAATCTAAACTTGGCTAAACTAGAAAATTGCAAAAAATAATCAAAATGCAAGAAAAACGAGTCTAGTTAGCCACATTACCTTTGAGAAGACTTAGAAGTTGAGATTTAGAAGAGAAAAATGGAGATTTGAAGAAAACTCCTCGTGTTCTTGCTTGGAGCCGTCAATGGTGGATGGGGTGGTGAAATGGTGGAAGAAGTAGATGAAATTGAAGGTGGGGATGATGGTAGATGGTTTTGGTTGGTGAAATTGGTGGTTAGATGGTGGTAAAAAGTGGAAATGGTGTTTGTAATGGTGATGGCGACGGCTTAGAGAAGAAGAAGATTGGGTAAAAATGAAATCTAGGGCTTGAAAAATGATTTTAGCCGTCTGGAACCGCGTCGCGTAGCGCGACAACATTCTAGAAATTTGTCGCGTAGCGCGACAGAGCGTTGACCCGCTTGTTGACCAGATTCTGTAGTGTAGCGCGACAGATTTGCCTGTGGGTGTCGTGTGACAAGACATGGTCATTTTTCTAGAGAGTTTCCGGCCTTTTCATGCCTTAGCTAAATTTCCAACCCATTTTTCTTCCTTAAACACCTAAAATCAATTCTAAGGCAAGTGATACATACCTGGTAGCTCCATTCCATCTTCCTTGCATCAAAATGATTAAAAACCTGCAAAACTTAAGAAAACACACAAAAACGAAAAATGGAAAATAAATACGAAAATCACACCAAAATCACACCAAATACTCTAGAAATCTACCATTTACAAACTCTACACTTGGGTTTCATCCCAAGAACCCATCAACATTCTTTCAATCTGGTTTCTCTAGGAGGATCTCTTCCTCCTCCTCACTCTCATCCAACGGTCCTCCAATGTAATGCTTCAATCTATGACCGTTTACTTTCCAAGTGTTCCCATCGACTTCGTTTAGCAACTCAACGGTTCCATATGGAAAAACCTCTCCAACTATGTATGGACCCGTCCACTTGGACTTCAATTTTCCTCCAAACAATTTCAATCGGGAATTATAAAGCAAAACCCGATCTCCCTTCTTAAATTCCTTCAAAACCTTCAATCTTCTATCATGCAATGACTTGGTCTTTTCTTTGATGCTCAATGAACGTGCATAGACCGCATCACGAAGGGCCTCTAACTCATGAATTTGGAAATACCTCTTCCTACCCGCCTCGGTAAGATCAAGGTTGACTGTTTTAAGAGCCCAAAGAGCTCTATGCTCCAATTCAACGGGAAGATGGCATGCTTTGCCATAGACGACCATGTATGGTGTGGTTCCTAAGGGTGTCTTGTAGGCAGTTCTAAACGCCCACAACGCTTCGTCTTACTTGTCGGACCAATCCTTCCGACTCTTCCCCACGATCTTCTCAAGTATCCGTTTCACCCCTCGGTTTGCATTCTCCACTTGACCGCTTGTTTGAGGATGGTAAGCGGTCGCCAAACGATGAGTGACACCGTAGCGTTGTAGTGCCTTTTCTAACATTGTGTTACAAAAGTGCGTGCCACGGTCACTTATTAAAGCTCTAGGAGTTCCAAACCTACTAAACAACTTCTTAAGGAACTTGAGAACTACTTAGGCATCATTTATAGGCAAAGCTTGAGCCTCCACCCACTTTGACACATAATCTATGGCCACGAGTATATACCTATTCCCTTTGGACAAAGGGAAAGGTCCAACAAAGTCAATGCCCCAAACATCAAAAACCTCCAACACTTGAATCGGGTTTTGAGGCATTTCATCCTTAAAGGAGATGTTCTTGGTGCGTTGGCAAGGATCACACTTCTTCACAAACTCAAGTGCATCCTTCACCGTCGAAGGCCAATAAAACCCACAATCGAATACCTTTTGGGCGATGGAATGATTACCAGATGTCCATCCGTCAAGCCTTCATGGCAATGTTTCAAAATCTCTAGGCCCTCCTTTCTACTCACACACCTCCTAAGAATCCTATCTCCCCCCACACGATAGAGATACGGGTCATCCCAAACATACTTACCCGCGTCTCTAAAGAACTTCTTCTTTTGTTGAGAAGTCATTCCCTCAATCACTACTCCATGAGCAAGGAAATTTCCCATGTCGGTGAACCATGGCATTCCTTGCTTCTCCGCCTCTACAAAGTCGATCATCTCGTGAGGGAACCTATCACCAATCTCCTTCTCACAAATCTCACTCCTCTCCGGGTCCTCCAACCGGGAGAGATGATCGGCCGCCACATTTTCAGCCCCTTTCTTATCTTTAATCTCAATGTCAAATTCCGACAACAAAAGAATCCACCTAATGAGACGAGGCTTTGCATCTTTCTTTGCAAAAAGAAACCTCAAAGCCAAGTGGTCGGTGAAAACGGTGGTCTTTGAAAGCACAAGGTACGACCAGAATTTGTCAAAAGCAAACACTACCGCAAGAAGCTCCTTCTCGGTGGTAGTGTAATTCTCTTCAGCATCATTGAGAGTCTTGCTAGCATAGTATATTCGGTCACTAGCATCACACATGAGCTCAAAGGGTAAGCTCCAATCGAGGGCAACCAAAATATGAGCACTCACAAGCCTCTCCTTCAAGAACTCGAATGCTTTCATGCATTCCTCATCAAACACGAATGGGGTATCTTTTTCTAAAAGATGGGTCATAGACCTAGTGATTTTGGAAAAGTCCTTAATGAACTGCCTATAGAAACCCGCATGACCAAGGAAACTCCTAATAGCTTTAACACTTGGAGGTGGTGGGAGTTTACTTATGGTCTCTATCTTAGCTTGGTCTACCTCTATACCCGCTCTCGAAATCTTATGACCTAACACTATCCCCTCGGTCACCATGAAGTGACACTTCTCCTAATTGAGCATCAACTTTGTCTCTACACACCTCTTCAACATCCTCTCGAGATTCAACAAGCATTGATCAAACGAGTTGCCATAAACAGAAAAGTCATCCATAAACACCTCCATGGATGATTCAATCATGTCTTGGAAAATGGCTACCATGCACCTTTGAAATGTGGCAGGAGCATTGCATAGCCCAAATGGTATGCGACGGTAAGCATAGGTGACATAGGGGCACGTGAATGTGGTCTTTTCCTGATCCTCCGGTGCAATGGGGATCTGGAAATACCCAGAAAAGCCATCAAGGAAGCAGTAGAACTGCTGGCCCGCTAATATCTCCAGCATCTGGTCAATGAAAGGAAGGGGAAAATGATCCTTCAGGGTGGCATCGTTTAGTTTCCTATAGTCGATGCAAACTCGCCACCCCGTGACCGTGCGAGAAGGAATGAGCTCATTTTTCTCATTCGTGATAACTATCATCCCTCCGTTTTTAGGGACAACCTGAGTAGGGCTCACCCATGATGAATCCGAGATAGGATAAATCAAGCTCGCATCCATCAACTTCAACACCTCCTTCTTCACAACCTCTTGAATATTGGGATTTAAACGCCTTTGAGGTTGGACTACCGGCTTATAATCATCCTACATGAGTATCCTATGTGAGCAATAAGCAGGGCTAATGCCTTGGATATCGGAGAGTCTCCAAGCAATAGCACCCTTATACAACCTCAACACACATAACAGTCTCTTATTCTCCTCCTCACTCAACCTAGATGAAATGACAACAGGTAGAGTGGAATCCTCTCCTAGAAATGCATACTCTAAGTGGAAGGGTAGAACTTTAAGCTCTAGGGCGGGTGGTGACTTAACAGAGGGTTTCTTACTCTCCTCCCTTAACTCGTCAATCTCTAACACCACAGAAATAACCAACACACCCTCATCAACCATCTCAGACTCCTCCTCACTCCTCTCAACTACCAAATCAGCCCCGCACACGTACTCAAGACACTTATCTATGTGTGACATGAAAGAGTTTATGAAGTAAACTGAATGATATGGGTCACTAAAGTCATGATCACCGGCATGCCTCATAGACTTCACGACCTCAAATGTGAGAGTCTCATCACCCACTCTAAGAGTGAGCTTCCCATCAAACACATCAATGATGGCCTTAGCGGTCCTCAGGAAAGGACGACCTAGAATGATAGGCACACTCTCATCGGCCTCCATGTCAAGGATCACAAAATCAACGGGGAACACAAATTTGTCCACCTTCACCAACAGGTTCTCAACAATACCCCGTGGACACTTGACCGTACGGTCTGCAAGGGACAATGTCACGTAGGTGGGCATAAGTTCACCAAGTGCTAGCTTCTCATACAAAGAATAGGGCATCAAATTGATGCTAATACCTAAATGTGCCAACACGTGCCTTTAAGTGTCACTACCAAACAGACATGGAATTGTAAAGATCCCAGGATCTGTTAACTTCTCCGGTAGCTTGTTAAGAATCACCACAGAACACTCCCCACTCAATGGAACATTAGAAAGTTCCCCTAGCCTATCCTTGCACTTCAACAAATCCTTAAGGAATTTGGCATACTTGGGCATATGCTGAAGAGCCTCAATGAAAGGAAGATTGATCTTCAACTGTTTGAACATGTCATGAAAATGACCATACTCCTTAGCATGCTTTTGGTGAGCTAAGCGAGCAGGGTATGGAAGTCGTGAATGATCAATCTTAGGACTCGGCCTAACCTCAACCGGTTTCTTCTCAACTGGGACCACTACCGAAGACTCACTGGTCGGTACTGTACTTGCTGGGACTGACCTCATGTGCACCCCCCCAGGAGTCTCCATCTCAATCTCTTCATCCACCGGTTCATCTTCCTCTACCTCAACCGGTGGCTCTACACTCACACCCCCTCGACCACTCCTAGTGGTCACTGCTTTCACATGAGCATTTGGATTAGGCGGTGTGCTGCCCGAAAACTGGCCCTGGGCCCTCTCATCCAAACGCTTGGCAATATCTCCAACTGATCTTTGAAGATCAAGAAAAGTAGATTGTTGGTTTTTCAAAAGAATCTCATGCTCAGCCAGGGTTTTCTTAGTATTGGCATCCTTAGCCACCAACTAAGTCAATAACTCCTCTATCTTACTCATGCTACCCCCACCACCACCACCACGACTACTACCCGCCCCCGGTGTATGACTCGGATGACTAACCGAAGAACGACCCTGCCCCTGGTTATGATATGACCCAGATTGGAAACTAGGGGGATGACTGGAAGAGCGCCAATTAAAGTTTGGGTGGTTTCTCCAATTTTGATTATAGGAGTTATTGAAAGGGTTTGTGCTACCCCTACCTTGACCCCCCAGATAGTCAACCTGCTCCTGGTTGACCACCAAACACTCAGATGTGGCATGACCACCCCTACAGATCTCACACCTATCCACCTTCATCTTCAACTCCTTCACATCCCTCGACAAGGCCTCGAGAGCAGCTGCCACACTAGTATCCACATTAACGTGGTGAACTCCTCTCGTGGAAGAGGAGGAACTAGAAATAGAATTGGAAATCATATTAGCAGACCTCTGCTCATACTCAGCCTGAGCAAAACTCTCAAACATATCAGTGCACTCACCAACATCCCTTTTACCCATAAGATGACCACCCGCAGAAGTGTCGAAACGAGCCCGAGTCTCATAAGGGAGACCATGCTGGGAGCATCTGCTAAGCAAATTCTGGAATCTCTCCCAAGCAAGGTAGTATGGCTCATCAGGTGCCATACAAAAAGAGTGGATCGTATCACGAAGGCGAGCTGCCTTGGCAGGTGGAAAGTACTTCTTAAGGAAAGCATCCCTAAGACTGCCCCATGTGGTGAAGGATCCAGGTGCATGCGAGTCGAGCCAAGTGGCTGCTCTACCCGCAAGTCCTCTACCCGCAAGTGAAAAGGGAAATAGCTGCAGAAAAATAGCATCTTCAGTGGCACCTTGAAGATTGAAGGTACCACATATGCGAGTGAGGCGAGCTATGTGTGCTGGAGCATCCTCATCATCCTGGCCATTAAACTGAGAGTTATTAATGGCTATCATGATGTTTGAGGGAATCTGCCACGAATTTTCATTCGTGATGTTTGGCACAGTGATGGGATTGTTAAGTCCCGTGAATCCCGCAGTGGCCTGCTGGTGAACAGTGCGACGCTCAGCCATGGGTTAAACAAAATGCAACCGCGGACTAGAATGAGTGGAAGAACTAGAGGAAGATGGTGGTGTGTGCTCAGAAAAATCAGCAGAAATGGGAGTAAAAGCACTTACCTCGCTCGTAGAACCTTCAGAGAAGTCCCGCGAATCGCTCCTTGAAGGCAATGAAATCTCCGGTGGCGGTCCGTGTGAACGCAGGTGTGGCATACACTACCAAACCTGCAAACAAATAAAAATGAATCAAAAAGAAATAAAATAAAGAGAAATAAAATTAAAACTAAAAGCAAATATGCACAGATAAGACAAAAGAACTAAACTGCACAATCGACTAAGATGTCCCCGGCAACGGCGCCAAAAACTTGATGTGTGCAAAGAAGTTTAATTAAAACTAATAAAAATCAAACTAACCTAGACACTAAGTAATACTCTAGACTCTCTAAACTATACTACTAACAGGCAAGTGAACCTATCAAAAGCAGTACAGAAAAGTAAGTCCGGATATCGAACCCACAGACTTCTATAGAAAATGCAAAATAGACTCAAGGACTTATCTATACAAATTTAATTAATTTAAAACAATTGTTAAAAGAGGGGTTTTGTTAATAACTGATTAAAGTAAATTTGATAATCTAGAAAGACCGGATTAAGACTCAATAAGGAATATGCAACAAAAAGTCATGAATGATGAAATGACTACCTAGGGTTTACTCTATACATGTCTAATGTGTTTAGATTGATTATGGAACTTATTGTGGAACCAAGATCTTTGAATTTTAACTTATTAACAAATTAGAGCTTCTTTAACCTTTCTCAAAGATTTCAACTAAAGAGTCTACAAGTCTTTTGAATACCGTTTTAGGTTAATTACTCTCACAAGTTAACCAACCTTTCAATGATACATCCTAAAGACATTCTACCTCACGGAAACAAAAGTCTCAATACACAAACATGCACGGGATAACAAGGAAAATCATCTTGGATTTAGCATACAAGAATATGTTCAATTAACCTAATCTTGGTCTTCTCACAAAGACTTTAACTAGTTACTAAACATTCAAGATATACTAACAAACTCTCACCTCACGGCTATTGAAATTAGTTAAACATTTAATTCATTTGTGACCTAATCATCATTCCTATGAATTACTACGTCTAGTAATCCATCCACAATCAAGAACACCAAGTAATTGACCTAGCATGCACCTATTACACGAAAGACTTTCGCCAAAGCACACGAGGAATTGATAACCCAAATCACAAACAACATAAACATTCATACACATCCAAGAATCTCAACCAAATCATTATATCATTGAAAAAACCAAACTTGTTCCACAATCAATCCTCACAATTGTTAAACATGCATATTATAAAACCCTAGGTGGTCTAAAAGGTTTAGCCAAAAATCATAATGAATAAACAGGAAGAAATAGTGTGTAAACCACAATCAATCATCATACGAATAGGAAAAACAAGAAAGGAATAAGAACCGATCACATTACACCCTTAGGATCACTCTCTTAGGGCTCCTCGATGACCAATCTCGACCTAAATCTCTTCCCCTGGCTTCTAGTCGCCTCCAAAAGTCTTCTCCCAGTCGTCCAAAATCGAATCCCCCAGCCTCCAGCCGTTTCAGAAACAATAAAGTCGAAATTCTGAATTTTTAACCCTGTCGCGCTACGCGAGGGTACCCACTACCCGACAAAATAGTCGGGTCAACCCGCAATCATTAAACAAGGGCATTTCTGACTTTTCCACCTGTCGCGCTACGCGACAGGGTTTCTTGAGGCTATCACGATATGCGACAATCACCAGGATTCTGTTTTTCATCTGCTTTGTTGTTGTGTCTGTTCTCGTCCACCCGAGAGCTCGTTTTCTTGATCTTTTGTGCCATAATAACATGTTTATTACCTGCAAGCATCAAATCGTGGAAATGTGAAGAACCAGCATAAATCGACTCTAAAAACGCATAAAACTGTACAGAAACTAAATAAAAACAAATAGAAAAACAGATGTGTTTCACAACACAGCACTACTATCATAGTTCATATGAGGACATCCCGCTCATCTAGGAATATAGAAAAGTAAAGAACTGAAATAAAACAACCTATCTAGTCTGATGCAATAGTGGAGTGCGAGTCTCCACTATCGGCGGGACAGTCATCCTGGTCTTCCTCGGGGTCCTTGTCAGGTCCTCATCAAAGTCACCGTCTTTGAGGTCCTCTACCTCGAACTATGGCTCCAACTCCTGCTCAGGCTCCACAATAAGCTGCACGGCCCAAGCGTTCTGGAGTATCGCCTGGTTCTTCTCGTTCGCGACCTCCACCGCAGCTAGTCGCTCGCCCTGGTTCTGTATCTCCGCAGCGACCTCTCCCTGTCACTCCTCTAGTTGAGTTGTCCGGTTCCAAAGTGCTGCAATCTCGTCCGCTACCTGCTCTTGCAAGTAGTCCATCTGTCCCCGGAGGTGCTGGTTCTCCTCTCGGAGAGCCCTGACCTCCTCATCCCGCTCGTGCGACCTACGGGCCTCCCGAGCAGTCCGAGCAACATGGGCCATGAAAGCCCGCTCAAGTGGCACACCCAGTGCCGGAAGTCGATGAGCGTGCGGATCATTAGTCCGTAGTCGCTGGAGAGGTACTCTCTCCTCTATAACCAGTCCCATATTGTGGGAGGTTACCAGCTCCATGACCTTGCGTGTTTCGCTATACGCGCTCTCTCAGCCTCTTCGACATCCACATGGGATACGATATCCCGTATTCTCTGACGGTCCCCTTCCGTCAGCTCGTGTTTCGCGGGGCGTTTCCCCGGGTTCCTTCCCTCGTCGTTGTTGTCGGCCATCCTGAAATCTTGAACTAGTAAGTAATAAACGTTAGTAATAATAACAACACATTATTGTGCAACGTCTAAGTCTAGTGTCTAATGTAGAGTAGTGGCTATAGTCTAAGTCTACAACATGCAAACCTAGTTCTCTATAACCAAAGCTCTGATACCAGTCTGTCACACCCCCAAATTCCCATGTGCAGTGTCAGACCGTGCGGGTGTGACGTGGCCAGGATCACAGCTCATGGTCATATAGAACGACTCTATATGAGTTACACAAGCATACAGTTTTGTAAAACACACGGGTTTTCATAAGCAGCGGAAAGTTAAAGTACACGGCGGAAATGTAAATTGTTATAACGGAAAATAAAATATATCAGTCACAACAAGTTTAATATAGTTTCAAAACCAATCAATGCAAACAAAGCCTAGGATCAGAGTCTATATGCATGTCAGATTCTTTAATGTATCCTCGTGCGCATCCTAGCTTGCAATCCATCAGTTACCTAAGAATACATGCGAAAAAGTGTCAACTATAAAGTTGGTGAGTTCACAGGTTTAGACAGACAGAAATCAGTAAACAGACATATACTGGTATGTTAAGTTGTTTGTGGATCTACGATCCGTGAGTGTGTCACTTCATCTTACCGAACCTCGACTGTTTCCGTTGCCTCCCCGGGTCACCGTTGAACCCGGCATCAACATCGATATTACACTCGTTATGACCTCCAGTCAACATTGTTGCCAAGGGGGGCTAGTCAAACCCAATAGTACTACGTAATAACGACTCGTTTTTTACACAACTAACGGTAAGGATACGTGAGGACTTAATGCGATAATAGTTACACTCAAAAAAATGGTTTTACAACATACCAGTCATATATCTAAAATAGTTGCATTGTATTCTCACCCCAAAAGTTTAGCAAAAGCAGTTATAAATAAAAATTGGGCTGTAAACTCACCTGAGTCTAGCAAAGTGCGTTCGTACACGAACGAAGTAGTGCGCCTCTTTCAGCGGTTACCTATACCACATAGGTGTTATGAGTTTGTGTTCACATTCATGTGGGTCTCACAGGACCATGCTTGTGTCCAAACAACTCCAAGTTGTTATGTGGGTCATGTTGACCATGTTGACCGTGTTGACTGTGTTTGACCTAACGACCCATTGGTGACGGTTTTAGTTCAAGTGCTCGTGTAACGTGCGATATAGTATTGTGTGGTGTGTGTGAGCACCAATATTGCATCCGTGAGGTAACTTACTATTTATAGTAACTTTCTATTTTAGGAAAGTTTCCATATTAAGCAATTTGTGCGAGAAATTACTTTTTGATTATTCTAATATGTATATTTAACCTAAATGAGCATGTTATCACATAGCACACAGTCACACTTGGACGATTGAACACGTTTCGCGTATAAAAGTTACTATTTTTAGTAAGTTGTAAAAATAAGCATATTCTACTAAGTCTTGCAACCACTTGATCATGCTTTTTCTACTCAACACATTACCATTTATATATTTAGTAAAATAAAGTTACTATTTATAGTAACTTTTGTCATATCATCACTTTTAATCATCCGAAAGCATCCATAATCCACATTGTTATCATATTAATCCAAGAAATCATGTTAAATATACTAACATCATCAAGCTCATCATCCAATAACCGTTTGCAACTAAAAAGTTACTATTTATAGCAATAATGGTGTAAATCACATGTTTTGACAATTCTAACAACTCATATGCATCAATAATCATCATGATAGTTTCTAAACATCATTTTATACATAAATCCTAGATCTAAACACATGCATGTTGCCGTTTCATCATCCATTCATATTTTGTAACAATAAAGTTACTAAATTTAGTAACTACCACCAATGGTCATGTCTTGACATCAATAGCTATGCTAGATCTTGCAAATCATATCAAATATCAATTATAACAACATCTCAATATCAATAATCATGTAGAACAACATGGATCATGCATGCATGTGATCAAGAATATCCATTTCTTAACAAAATCATCATCTACTCAACAAACTCAATCAAGATCATCATGGATCGTCATCAAATCATCAAATCAACCAGAAAATCATGAAATCACAGATCTAACATGATGAAATTTCACGCATGTGGTGTGTGAGTGATTGCATGTGGGTATTTCCCCTTGCATGTGTGTGTACAAGTGCTAAATGTGTCCCATGGTGCTAGAAAACTACCTTAGAGAGTTCAAGAAGACTGAAATGAAGCTGGAACATGTCTAGATATCCTCAGAAGTCCTGAGATCTCCTCCACAGCAGCTACAAGGTGGGTATGGAGGTGGATGATGCTTCTTAGCTTCTCTTCTAGCTTCCTAAGTCTTCAATGGTTCTTCTTCAAGGTTGTTAATGGCTTCCAGAGGTTTAAGGGTGAAGTTGCAGGTGAAAGTGATGAGCAAGAGGGTCTAGAGCTCGAGAAAGAGGTTATAGGGTGGTTATTAAATGATTAGTCTTGATTTAATCAAGATTTTTGCGTGTTGGGCTCATCTCGTACCGCCATGGGAATCTCCGTAAAGCCGCGATGGATTTCGGGATTCAAATCCCCCGCCCATCCTTCACGTACCGCTAAGCTCCATTCAGGAGGCCTTAGCGTACCGCGATGGGTTCCTGAGGAGCCCAATAAGCCCAATTTTGTTGTTTCGAACCGATTTTCGCGTTTTTCTCGATTACGATCATCGTTTCTCTACACATCAACATTGTTCTACCTATTTTAGATTCCTTTGAACCTAAGTGTAGTGAAAGTGGACTGTGGTTTGATTAAGGCACCAACATTCGTTATTCAAGACATGTGTGAGCATTTTACGATAATTCCTCGAATTATCTGTGTGTTTGGACTGTTGTGCCACGTGTCACACTAAATATTCATAATTCTAGTGCCACGTAAGTAATAATAATACACATCATTTGTACGAGTATATTCTACACACATGTAAACCTTCTTTAAACTCGATCAACAGGTCGGTTCGTATGACTATATTAGGCCTTCCCCCTCCGATTCATGGTCCGACTTGTCCGAGCTTCTAATGCGGTCTGGTTTTTAAATCATTGAATAACGTGTTATGTTTATTTATCACTAATGATATAACAATGGTATATATTTACATATTTTTTAATATATATTTATTAAGCTTTTAATCGATTTAGTTTAGTTTTTTTATCACTAAAATCTCATTACATAGTACAAACAAAAAATGACTATGTTGATTGATTCCTATGATTAAATATATAACATATATATGAAATAACAATAATAATCATGTGAATCTGGTAAGCGATGTGTTGACTCCTGACATGATTCTTGATAGGCTGATCTGATCAAGTTTTTGTTTAGGGTGTATCGTAAGGATGGAATTATGAACAGACTTGAGAGAGAGAGTTACGAATTCTATGGATTAGGAATTCGTATGTGATGTTAACATTAGTCAATAATGAGAGCCTGAGTCTCTTTTATAATCACCCAAAGGAAAATCCTAATTAGGATAGTTAGGGTACTTATGTCCATCATATAATTACCTATCTTACAAGGATATTTAAGTAATTGATCAATTAGATATATAATCATGAGGGCCATATGGTAAATATATGATTTAATCTTACATCCTCCCACTTGGCCAGTGATTATTTATTAGATGCATTATGTAAGTCTAAAGATTGATAATACTTATTTTAGTTCTAAACTGTAATCATAGCAGATAGATACAGTCATTGAATAAGTTATTCAACTCAAGACCATCATTAGTCATACTACAGTACAAATTTAAAACTTAAGTTATGATCAATTAACAAGTGAGGCCTTTAACGAATCATTTGTATAATTAGTGTCTATATGTCATTAGGTATGCGTACACATATATTTAGAGACAAACAAATTAAATAAATGAGGAAATTTTATTAATCATAAGTATGAACATTATGCAATAAGGTTTTTACATAAGCCCATCTTCTAAACATGTTCTTCGCATACTTTAGGTGAGAGACCTTTATTCATCGGATCTGGAAGGATAACTTTAGTATTATGTACTCAATACAAAGGTTATTTTCTTCAACTTGCTCTCGAATGAACTAGTACTTTGTACCAAGATATAAACTAGCACTGGTCAAACTGTTACTATTCGAGAAGCTAACGACAGCTGAGTTATCACGGTAAAGCTTCAATGGTCTAGAGATAGAGTTGATGATTTTGAGTCCAGTGATAAGATTTCTCAGCAACATTTTATGACAGGTTGCATTGTACACTGCAACATATTCAACTATCATAGTTAAGGTTGTTGTCAACTGCTGCTTATGACACTTCCATAAGATCGTCTGCGTGCTAACATAAAGATGTACCCTGAAGTGGATTTCTTCTCATCTTTGCATTTCGCAAAGTCAAAAACAAAGTAACCAACCACTTCTAAATTATCACTTTTTCTATAAGTCATTTTGAAGTCTCTTGTCCCTTGAAGATATCAAAGTATTTTCTTAGTTGCTTTCCAATGATCAAGGAAAATATTAGTTTGATAATGGCTAAGCATTACAACAACGTAAGCGATATCGGGATGAGTACTAACTTGAACATACATAAGGCTCCCAACTACTTATGCATAAGGTATCATTCTTATTTGCGCCTTTTCAGCCTCGGTTTTCGACATTGAAAAAAATTGAAAACATCCACCATAATATTCACGTTCTCTATGTGATCTCATAACATTTATTTTAAGATTTGATTGATTTACAACTTTAGAAGCTGTAAGTGAATCAGATTTACCCTTGATTAGACACAACTACATGTAACGAGAATAATGATCATTGAAAGTGATAAAAGAAGTATGTCAAGTTATTCCAGCAATTGTGTAAGGGCCACTAATGTCAGTGTAAATGAGTTCTAATAAATTAGAGCTCCTAGTGGCACCTTTCTTAGTTGTTGTTGTCATTTTTTTTCCTTTAAGGCATTTAACACATGTTCAAAAATCGGTGAAATTGATATAAGGTAAAACGTCATCCTTCACAAGTTAAGATAAGCGATCCCGGGAGATGTGACCTAAACGTTGATGCCATAACATGGATGAAGTTTTTAATTCTCGTTTTCTTTTAGTCTTTTTTTTAGTTCTCATTTATGTTATTTGAAAAAAAATATTTACAGAATCCATCTAGTTCTAATTTATAGAGACCACCATCCAGAAAACCAATACCAAATACTTGAGAATTACAATTAATAGCAAGTCTGCCATTACCATGAGAAACATAAAAACTATCCATGTCTAACTTTGGTCCTGATACAAGATTCTAGAAATTTTAGGAATATATAAGATATGATAAAGTTTATTACATAGGATGGCTTTCAATATTAATTCTAAGGTTCCCATGGAAGCAACAGATAGTTCCTTTTCATCCCTAAGCTGAAATGTTCTTTGGTTTCTTTCCAACTTCCAGATTGTAAGGATTACTATAGTATAACTGGTCACATGAACCTTAGAATCAGATTCAAGCCATCATGTATTAGTTGGAACATTTAAATTAAAGGACTTAATTATTATATTAAGATGATTGCCTTTTTTAGCTAGCCATTCCTTAAAGTCATGGCAATCTTCCTACTTATGTCCTACATCAGGTTTCTCAAGCTTCTGACGCTCTTCATCTTGTACGCAAATGGTGATCAAATAATTCATTATTCATTTCTCTTTCTGAGTGTTGTAGTTGATCTTGAAGGCCTCATAAGATAAAAGAAGAGAAGTCATATTGAAGTAAACTAAGAAAGCATCACGGATCTTCATGTCTAATCCTTTGAGTTTACGGGCCATGTCGTTCATCATCGTGACATGCTCACGAATGCCACTGATCCCATCATACGTCATAGACACCAATTTGATGATAAGGGTGCTAACATGTGCCTTTGAGTTTTCCCTGAATTGCTCCTCCACAAAATCCAGGTAAGCTATAACATTAGATAAGTCTAGAGTGGCTCATCTTATGATTGGGCTAATGGAGTTCTTGATGAACATAAGAGCTATTCTGTTAGCCTTCTCTCATTTCTCATACAACAGTTTTCTTCAACAGTGCTCTTTTTTGTGAGAGCAGGAGGTGTAGGCTCTCTTAGTGCGTAGTCAAACTCCGTTATCACAAGAGTAAGCATCAATATGTCTTTCCAAGAGTAGTTCGCACTCAATTGTAACCTTTAGGGTATTTCGTTACGAATTTAAAATTTAATTAATATAGATCAAAAAAACCCTTGGCGTTCTTCGAATAATTATAAATGCATTAAAAAGATTCAAATGAAATCATAGGTATATTTATACATTTAATTCGACTAATAATATTAGAATAGGTTTTGGTTAAATCGTAAACTTTATAAAAAAATAAAGCTAAAAATATATAATAAGAAGTTTTTATAAACTTTTGATGAATAAAATAATACAGTTGCTAAAAGATTTATACACACACATAAATATAAACTAATTAAGAGTTTAATAATAATAATAATAATAATAATAATAATAATAATAATAATAATAATAATAATGCAATAAAAGTTTTCAAAATTGAATCTAAGTAGAGATTTATTCCATAAATTTTGGTTAAGAGTTGATCTACTAATAAAGTTTTATATAAAAATAATATTGAATATGATTCTCTAAAAATTTATAAAGGTTCATAAAATATATTATTAGAAAAAACTAACAAAAAGTTTTACAAAATATTTTACAAAGAAAAAGCAAAAAAGATAACATATTAGAAAGACCAAAAATGGAAAATTCTGAAACTTAATTGAGAGAAATTAAGGTTTGATTCAAAGGGGAATTTCACACAAACTATGAGGGTAAAAGATGCCAAGTCTAAATTCTTTATTTCCCTCTTCACCCGGTTGCTTAACCCATCCGATCCATGACCCGTTTGCGACCAGGAAATATCTAGCTCATCTCCAGCAGGTCACCAGCTCGGTAATTAGCTGAGTTTTCGATGGAAAACATTTGTTCTCGGAATTTATTCGAGTTCTTGGTATTAAACATCGGTTCTTGGTATTTGGCCGAGTTCTTGATATACAAAATTAGTCATCTATAGAGAACCTCAAGTTCTTGGTTTTTAGCCAAGATTCTTGGTAGAGAACCTTTGTTCTCTATTTTAGCCGAAATTGGTTAATTTTAGGATAAGATTTCATCTAAATTTTGATTACCAAATTAGTAATTATCTAAAATCTTACGAAAAACACAATTAAAATTTGATTCCATCTTAAAATAAGGGGATTTTCACAAAAAAAAAAATTTGAAGAACATAAAAATTATGAATGCTCATAAAAATGTGGCTTTCCTTGTGATTTCAATTCAAGAGTACGAATCGATTAATCAACATATCGCTCTGTTAGCACATGTTGATCGATTCCTTTGATTAGATATATAACATGTATACGAAATTACAATAATAATAAGACAGATCAGGTGAAACCTGTGAATTCAGTAAGCGTATTGTTGATTCTTGACATGACTTATGACAGCTTGAGACGGATCGAGTTTCAAATTAGGGTGTATGGTAAGGATGTAAATATGGATAGGCTTGAGAGACAGTTACAAATTCTATGGATTAGGAATTCGTATGTGATGTTAACATTAGTTAATAATGAGAGCATTAATCTCCTTTATATACACCAAAGGGAAACCCTAATTAGGATAGTAAGGGTAATTATGTCCATCATATAATTACCTATCTTATAAGGATATTCAAGTAATTTATCAATTAAATAAAGAATCATGAGGGCCATATAGTAAAGATATAATTTAATCTTACAGGTCATATATTCGAGCATTTAGGTATATGTTTCAAGGCTTATATGTTCTCCACTAAAAAAATACATACATGTTTTTTTTTTGTTTTTTGTTTTTTTTGTGTTTTATCGCTAAAATTTCGTTTCAAGCATACAAACCAAAAATGGCTAGACATGGATCTAGAATCTCTCGTCACGAGGGAAAAATCCTAATTGGATCTACGTGAGTTTGATAAAGTAAAAGTATAATAATAATTGGTGATGTGGTAATGACTCGCTAGCGGCTGGTTGTGTTTGAGCATATATTAAAGGCGAACCAAAAGAATGGTTAAATAATTGAAATCAACGATTAGACTCGACTTAGTTCTCAAACCACTTTGGGGTGAAAATGTTTCCAATCAAAAGTTTCATATTGACATCGGTTCCTAAAGAAATATTTCAATGGAACTATAACTCGAACCAAACCGATTTAAACCGCTTTCTAACCAAAACCAACTCAATTTGTCCCTAAAAACCAGTATTAAGCCCAACCGTATCCGAATTTCGGTCTTTGGTTCGGTTATCGATTTCAAATTTTTTAATCCAGTTTCTTCGGATAGATAACTGATTAAACCGAATTCAAATTTAAATTTATAATCTTGTTAATAATATATAAAGTTGAATTCGGTTTATTCGTATCAGTTTATTCGGGTTTTAACCAGTTATTTAGTTTTTAGTAAGTTTATTCAATTGAATTTGGTTTATTAAGATTGGAGTTGCCCTCTCTCAGGCCGCCCATGCCAAAGAGACTTGGAATCTAAAGAAACATGTTAACCATAAAATATATCTCTCTCTTTCTCTTTCTGTTTTTGTTTCTATATATATATATATAGTATCCTGTAAAAACCCTCTTAGATAGAAAATCCTTAAATCCTATCTAGGTCGTCCATTTGAAATTTTGAAAATAAATATGTAGTTCACATTAACCCATATTTTTTATTCAATTTAATGTGAAACACATATTTATATACATACACATGTAACTTTGTGATTACATATATTTATTAGATTTTTTTTACTTGTAACATTTCTAACCTTATAATAAATAATCATGAAAAAAATTAAAATTTCATTGGTTAGTACAAGATTTTTTTAGTTTTCTTTAAAATGAGGATTTTTTAAACCCTTTTATTTAAAGTTCTTAAGACAAACCTAATTTTGAAGAAAACTAAAGACATTAATCACAATCATTTTTTTTTTCAAATGAGGATTTTTTTTAATTCCGTTTTATAATAAAGTAAGAAATGTAAAAAAATAAAAAAATGTATTTCATGTTACATATGTAACTTGTATGCTCGAGTTACATATATGTAACTTTTTGAGTTATATATACGAAACTTCGTGATTTAAATATCTTTATTAAAAGTTACTTATAACAATTTAATCTAATAATAAAAAATTATGATTTTTTTAAAGTTTATTGGTTAATATGAGTTTTTTTTGTTTTTCAAACTAAGAGGTTTTCTTTTAAACACTCCTCTACACACACACGGCTTGTATCATGTGAAAACTCAATTTTAAAGAAAAAATCCTTCAAATTTATATTGGTTCTCAATTTTGAAAATAAATATACAGTACATATTAAATTTGATTAAAAAATTGGGTTTTGAAAAAACAAATCAATGTTAATGTGGTTTATTATGAACAAAATATTATTTTCAAGATTCTAAATAGACGACCAGATAGGATTTAAGGGTTACTTAATAGATCTGGTTTCACAAGATACAATCTTTATATATATAGGGAAGGGATCATATAACAACCCTCCTTAATTGAGGTAACCCATTAACCCTGGCAAAAAACGCTCAAATCGCAAAAAAAAAATATTTCATGGTCTTTTTTATACAAAATAGGGGGCTCCTTTTTAAAGCGTTCGCTAATTCACAAGCGTTTAAAAGTTAAACGAAATGTAAGTTTGCGTTACATTGCGACACTTAAATATATCTTCGCAGTGTAACGCAAACTTATATTTCGTTTAACTTTTGAACACTTGTGAATTAGCGATCGCTTAAAAAAGGAGCTCCCCCTATTTTTGTATAAAAAAGACCATGAAAATTTTTTTTGCGATTTGAGCGATTTTTGTCAGGGTTAATGGGTTACCTCAATTAAGGTGGGTTCTTATTTGCTCCTTACCCTATATATATATCACCAAAACATCTCTTGAACCATTCTTGGACTCTCAGAAGACAAACAACCATCGAAAGAAAAGAATTAACCTTCGGAAGAACTAATGCTTCCGAAGGATAATTCTCTTCTTCCGAAAGCTATACAGCAACCTGAAGCTTCCGAATCCCTCCTCAGCACTAAGAAGCTCAAAACACTCAAAGCTTCCGAATGACCATCAGTTGCTTCCAAGACAAAGACTTCTGAAGACTTTCTCTGACAAAGATTCCGGACACTTATAGAAATAATCAAAGCTGCTTTCTCACATCCAGCCAACAAAGAAGACATTCAGATGTTAGTCAGCAGCAAAGAAGATTTGTCAGAGCAACAAAGATACGAAGCATTTAATGCCTTTTGTTGTTTAGTTATTTATTGTAAAAGTCAATGGAGTTTTTTGTATTAATTGTAATTAATATGGCTTGGTCTGTCAAGACCATAATAGATACTAGATTTATCATTCATTTTTTTCTAGTGTTTTGTCCAGCCGTGTATCCCTACGAGGATATAGCTGTAGGTCTTAGTATATAATCCTTCACTTGTAATTTAGCAAGACCCGAGTGTATGCTTGAGCTGTAGAGTCTTGTTCACTCGGCATTTGAACGAAATATACTTTGACCTTGAAATCAACTTTATTTGTGTATTGTATTTGTTCTGCAAGTGTGAGTAAGTTGAGATGATAGAATATTCCGCATCTATCAAGCTCAATAAAAGATTGCTTGTGAAAGTGTTGTGTTGAAACTACATAACCCGATCCAATAATATATAATCAAAAGTCTCTTTAATGCTTTAAGATATATGAATAATGTATAAATTCTTTTGATAAGTAAAAAAAATGGTGAACGTCACCATTAGGTGCCCCTCACCTGCCGGTATCACGGCGAATATGAGGGGGATAAATCTCGTGACCCAAGGAAAATTGGGTGGTGCCGGGTTTTGAACCCTAGACCTTCATTATGGATTTCCACCCCTTACCACTAGACCACCATCGTGAGAACTTCTTTTGATAAGTAGGAGTTTATTGATTATGTTTGTTTATTATCAAGACCTTTCATTTAATTTGAGTTTTTTTTATTACTAGATATATAAATGTCTCATTAAGGTTATAACATTAAAATGAATTGTGTGGTCCTTGTTTGTTTCAATCCTTTGACGATTAAATATCATACGAAATCAATTACACTACCTACTGCCCCAATTATCATCTATAAGTATCGAACAACTTTTCCATACAAAACACATGTGAGAAAGGATCCCCAAGTGAAAATCATGATAAGATACGTTGCTATCCTTCTCTTGTTTCAGTCATGTTTCACAATTAAATCCACTTCCAAATCAATTGTTAGAAGACTTCCTGGATATGTCGGTGATCTTCCTTTCAAACTAGAAACCGGGTACACCACGTCTTTCTAATTATATGACATTCTACATTTTGATTATGGTTCTAAATCTTTAAGCATATATATGCTTACAATGAGCTCCTTCATTTGTTTGTAATTTAACTTTTTCCGTTAAAAAGTTAAATTATCATATCAGGTCTTAACGATACAAGCATTTATGTAATGTACTTGCCTGAAATACAGTGATGTTACACTCAACAATTACAATCCAAAAATAAACCAAAACAAATGAAAAACGTTTCAAACATAAAAATTAACTAACGCTAGGTCTCGTGTTTCTCCTAGCTTGCTCATATCACACTTGTACTAAGCTTGATTCATTATCTGAAAAACATGCTTAAACGAGTCAACTATAAAGTTGAGTGAGATCATAGGTTTTATAGAATCACAATTTGTTTATATAATCAAAACATTTTTTTTCTAATTACAAACGTAACATCGTATGTGTATCTTGTATGCATGCAAAATAGACCGTTCACAAGAAGCCAACAACCAAACCTATCAATGTTCCGCCCCCGATGCAATGTCCTAACACTAGACATTGTATATAAATAGCATGCGCGTAACGTACATTCGTAGCCCTAGCTGTCACACCCCGAGCCGGCGGGACGGATCGACTTCCCCGCCGGGCGAAAGGTTCTCGGGGCGCGATATCGTGAGTGATAATCGTGATGATCAGATTGTTTACATAGTATCAATGTCAAGAATAACTAAAGCACAATATATCATCAAACTAGGATTACAAAGTTAAATTAAAAATGTCAATGTTTAGTAATTTAACTAAGTAAACCTATCAAAAGAATCAAATGTTACTATCTTGTATCTGTACAAGATATCAAAAGTGACTCCTATTAATAACAAAAGATGTGCTTTCCAAAAGTCTACTAGGTCCTCTATCTGGGCATCCTAGTATGCAATCTTGAGCCTGAGCTTAAACCTGCGCATCACCTGAGGAAACATGTAAGAAAACAAAGTCAACACAATGGTTGGTGAGTTCATATAGTTTAAAAGTTTTGAATAGCTTTAGCAAACCTCTTTCGGTAAAACCTTAACCTCATTAACATCACATGTAATATCCAAATCGGTACGCTTATATATAGGGCATACGAAAGGGTCGAGCCTACAACCCGCCCAGACGCCATCCCACCACATACTAATCCGCATGTGACACTGTTGTTAAGGATAATTAAGCATTTTACCTACCATTCAATCTCGTCTTCATCATAGCTTTAGTATACTGTTTTAGAGTTTACAAGTTTATAGCATTCATGTAGACTAGATTTAGAGTAAGTTGTACAAGCACCATTGTTTCACAAATCATAGTTTAGCTTTCACCAATCTCATGCGTGGGTACAAGCTTTGCTCTAGCAATGTTTAGCATTTACGTAGCCCACGGCTAGATACAAGCTTTGCTCTAGCAATGTGTAGCCATTACTCTTATGAATTGTTTTAAGCTTAGCATCTGAATAGTTTAGCATTTACGTATCTCCTATATAAAGATACAAGCCTTGCTCTAGCAATGTTTGGCAATTACCTATCTCATACATAGACACAAGCTGTGCACACACAATTAGTTTAGCATTTACATATCTCATATATAGACACAAGCCTTGCTCTAGCAATGTTTGGCATTTACGAATCTCATATATAGATAAAAGCTTAGCATCCTCATAGTTTAGCTTTCACGTATCTCAATGCATGGGTACAAGATTTGCTCTAGCAATGTTTAGCAATTACGTAGCCCATGAATAGATACAAACTTAGCATTTAGCATACAATCATAACTTTGAGCATTTAGTTTCAAGTATTAGCATGTAGTTTGAGCATATAGTCGGTAACAATAGCATTGTGCATATAGTTTAAGCATAGAGTTTATAGCATAAGTATCGAACATCTAGTTTAAGCTTCAAGTTCATAGCATAAGCATCAAGCATCTAGTTTAAGCTTCAAGTTTATAACATGAGCATCAAGCATCTAGTTTAAGCTTCAAGTTCATAGCATAAGCATCAAGCATCTAGTTTAAGCTTCAAGTGTATAGCATAAGCATCAAGAATATGTGTAAAAGCATTTAATAAACATTTCAATAATTGGTTAAAATGTATAACATGCTTCTCAGTCCCGAGGTAAAAACAAATATGTTTGAAAAGGGACAAATGAACTCACCTTGTGTTTGAAGTGGTTGACTAAGTATAAACAAGAATTCACGCGCTCGTTGTTGTGTTTGTTGTTGTATTCACGATCTTGTATTGATTTTCACTTGGTTTGCAATTTATAAGCACCTGTTGTATTGAATAGTGTGCGTGTACGTGTTAGCCCTAAAGTTGGCTAACACCTGTGAGTCTCGGTATTTATTCGGCCCTTGTTCAATTGTTATTGTTTATGTTAATATAACATGTCTTCCTATTATATGTTCAGTGCACTTGTTGTCACCATTCGACTCGTAATAGTTTGTTACATCATGATTGTAGAAGTTAAAGTCTCAAGCATTGTTTCTAATTTCTTTCACTATCTTTATAGTAATTACCATTAATTTCCTTGCATGTTCTTTAACATCATTTAGTTAAATTGCTAGTTTATGTCCTTAAGTATATGGGCCGTGTAGATATGTGGGCCTAGTGTGGGTCGAGTCTTGGGCCGGAATAACCGTAATGAATCGGGTAATGCTATTGGGTCGGAAATAGTCCAAATGAGTCCTATAACCGTATTCGGTCAATCCAATACATCCTTGGGCCGTATATGTGCGTACATGGGCCAGGTGCCTTGGGTCCAGTTCATGGGATTAACCAGGTACAAAATGGTGGTTCCAATATCCAGCGAACCTAAGGTTTCAAACATCCTGCGTTTCGGCACTATTAAGACTCGGAAATGGAAAGGTTCGGCCGTGAGTACGTTTGTGGTTTGTAGGGTTCGGCTGATGAGATTCGAATTCATAGGTTCGTAGGTCCTAGATTCGTTCCAGGTTCGTGGCTCACACTAGGGTTCAGCAGAGGAAGGTTCGTCCCTGGGTTCGTGGATGGAGCTTGGCTGCTAATCAGGTTCGTAGCTCAGGGGTTCGTCCAGCCTTGTAGGTTCGCCGCTCATGCATGGATTCAGCAAGGTTCGCCCATGCATGATGTTCAGTCGAGGAGAGGTTCGGCATTAGTGGGTTGTAGCAGGTTCGCGGTTCATTGCTCCAGTCCGAAGGTTCGTGTATCAAAGGTTCAGGGATGGTTCGTTCAGGGAATCGAAAAGGTTCGACCATGGATTGGAGATGATGATGAAGGTTCGGCCTTTGCAAGCCCAGCACAGGTTCGGCTAGTGGTCTCTGAACCCTGTGCATCATCCTCAAGTCTGGATCATTCCCATGGCTTCTTCTCACCCATACTGGTTTACCCTAAGCTGAATGGTGTTCGGATGGAGTCCTAAGGTCAAGTTGATCGCGGTTTTAAGATGGTGAACAAAGGTGGTCGGACAAGGGTACAAAACCCTAGTTTTTCAAAGTATTCAAGCTCCATTACCTCTAAATCGGCTGGACAAAAGCTCAGATCTGCTGTACTTCTAGGTTGAGGAGGTCGAGAGCTTCGAGTGGACACCAAGAACGCCCGATTTCGTTGAGAAACGAGTGAGATATCGCGATTTGAAGCTTGAAATTTTAGAGAGGGAAATAGGTTCGAGATTTTCTTTCTAGAGAGAGAGGATGAGAGTGATTTATGAGAAAATTGCCTCATTTGGTGTTTATATACCCCGCGGGTATTCGGGTTCGTTTCGTTTGCTCGGTTCTCGTTTTCGTCGCGTTTCCGGCACGCTACGCGCGTGTTTTTGGTAAACTAATTAAAAAGGATTTATTTTTAAATGTTTGGAAGGTGGTTATTCCTAGTAAATGTTTTAATTAAATTTTCCTTGAATTATTTATCGTAATTTATTATAATACGCGTTTCGTTAATCGTTCGCGTATTCTATGCATTTTAATTAAATAACTTTATTTTACGTGTTTTAATTAAAATAGTTTCCTTTTAATTTATTTCTGATGAGTTTCAAAATTGTAAAACCGGAAGTATTATATTTCCCTAAATTTATTATCGTTCGTGTCGTTTTCCTTTTCGTTTCGTCAGAATGCGTCACCATCGCGCGTATTCGTTCGAATCGTCATTCGAACGAACATGACGATGGTTTGGCTTTCTGATTCTTGTTTTCTACTTTCGAGTCATCATTTCAGAACTTTAAACTTTCAGATTTATTCGTAAAGATCGTTGCCTATACGAATAATTCGTTGATTTAGCATTCTGTAACAACAACCGTTATGTTTTTACTCTGTTTAACCTCACATACGTTTATACATAGTATCATCAAATCAAGCATCTGTGTGTCAGTTCTGTGTTGTCTGATGTGTTTCTGACTGTTAAACCATGAGGTTTAAGCCAGATTTCAGACCAATAGCATAATAGTTTAGTGTCATGCATCAAGTATCAATAGCATATACATAGTTTAACGTAGTGTGTACATGAGTTACTGTGCAAGTTACTGTAGAGATCACTGTTCCAGCAATGCTTCCTGCACTGATGTTACAGTCTCCACTTGTTAGAGAAATTTCGTCCCGAAATTTAAGAATCGTTATTCGGTACGACTTCCTCTGTAAACAGTTGGGGGTACTTAGAATTCATGTGATCTTCACGTTCCCAAGTAAACTCAGGTCCGCGCTTTGAGTTCCAACGATCCTTGACGATCGGGATACGGCTTCGCCTCAGTTGTTTAACCTTGTGATCCATAATCTCCAAATTTTTTTCAACAAAGTGTAAGTGTTCATCCAATTGAATTTCTTCAACTGGTATGACGAGCGATTCATCAACTAAGCATTTCTTCAAGTTTGAGACGTGAAACACGTCGTGTACACCACTAAGTTCATCCGGTAGTCTAAGTCTATACGCCATAGGACCAATACGTTCGACAATCTCGAATGGTCCTACGTATCGTGGTGCTAGTTTGCCTTTCTTTGCAAAACGGACTACGCCTTTCCATGGGGATACCTTTAGCATGACACGGTCTCCCACTTGGAATTCCAACGGCTTGCGCCGTTTATCAGCATAGCTCTTTTGCCTGCTCTGGGTTGCTTGTAGTCTTTGTTGTATCTGAGCAATTTTATCTGTAGTTTCTTGAATGAGTTGTAGCCAGGTTATTCGATTATCTCCCACTTCAGACCAACAGATCGGCGATCGACATTTTCGACCATAGAGAGCCTTGAACGGTGCACATCCGATGCTACTATGATAACTGTTGTTTTAGGAGAACTCGATTAGTGGCAAATGAGAATCCCAATTCCCACCGAAGTCTAGAACACAGGTTCTCAACATGTCCTCCAGGGTCTGTATAGTACGTTCGCTCTGATCATCCGTTTGTGGATGTTAAACTGTACTCAAGTTTAAATGTGTCCCTAGAGATTTCTGTAATGATTACCAGAACCTCGATGTAAATCTGCTATCACGATCTGAGATGATAGACAATGGCACACCATGGCGTACCACTATCTCGTTGACGTAGAGCTTCGCTAGTTTATTCATCATGTAAGTTTCTCGCATGGGCAAGAAATGAGCAGATTAGGTTAATCGATCAATGATAACCCAAATAGTGTCATGTCCACTAGAAGTGCGGGGTAGCTTGGTAACAAAGTCTATAGCTATTTGTTCCCACTTCCAAAGTGGAATTTCAGGCTGTTCCAGTAAACCTGACGGCTTTTGGTGTTCCGCCTTCACTTTGGCACACGTAAGGCATCGACCAACATACTCAGCTATGTCTTTCTTCATACTCGGACACCAATAAAATGCCCGTAAGTCTTGGTACATTTTATCAGCATCGGGATGCACGGAGTACTTGGTCTTATGTGCTTCATCAAAAATAAGCTTTCTCAACTCATCTACTGCATGAATCCATACACGATCCTTGTAGTAGACAATTCCATCAGGCTTTGTTTCCAGTTGCTTTTCTGCTCCACAATCTAGTTCCTTCTTCAAGTTTCCTCGTTCAACAGCCTCTATTTGTGCCTAAATAATGTTGTCATGTAAGCTTGTCTGCACCGTCATCCCCATTGCTCTGACGCGCAAGGGTTTGACTCGTTCCTTCCGACTCAAGGCATCAGCTACAATGTTTGCCTTGCCTGGATGGTACTTGATTACACAATCGTAATCATTCAGAAGCTCAACCCAACGTCGATGTTGCACGTTGAGTTCCTTCTGATCAAATATGTGTTGCAGACTCTTGTGATCAGTAAATATGGTACACTTGGTGCCCTATAGGTAATGTCTCCAAATCTTAAATGTGAATATCACTGCTCCCAGTTCTAGATCATGAGTAGTGTAGTTCTTCTCATGAATCTTCAGTTGTCTAGAAGAATACGCAATAACTTTGTCTCGCTACATCAGCACACAGCCGAGTCTCTGATGGGATGCATCACAGTACACTACAAAGTCATCACAACCGTCTGGAGAGATAAGATTGGAGCATCACATAGCTTTTGCTTCAAAGTCTGAAATGCATCTTCTTGCTTCTGTTCCCAAACAAACGGCTCGCTTTTCTATGTTAGCTTTATGAGTGGCAGGGCTATCTTAGAAAAGTTCGAGATGAATCTTCTATAATAGCCTGCTAAGCCTAGAAAGGAACGTATCTCCGTCGGTGTCTTCAGAGTGTCCCAGTTCTGTATCGCCTCGATCTTGGCAGGGTCAACATGTATTCCCTCGCTGTTGACTACATGACCAAGAAATTGAACTTCTTTTAACCAAAATTCACACTTGGAGAATTTGGCATAGAGTTTCTCTTCCTTCAACAGTTCCAAAATCATTCTAAGATGTTGCTCGTGTTCTGCATTGCTTTTGGAATAGATCAATATGTCATCAATGAACACAATTATTGCACACTCGGTTCATGAGACCCATGAAAACCGCGGGTGCATTCATCAATCCAAAAGGCATCACCATAAACTCGTAATGCCCGTATCTGGTACGAAACGTCGTCTTTGGTATGTCTTCATCTTGAACTCTGAGCTGATGGTATCCGGACCGCAAATCGATCTTCGAAAAGTACTGAGCTCCTTGCAACTGATCAAACAAATCATCAATCCTCAGTAGTGGATACAGATTCTTGATGGTTAGTTTGTTTAGCTCCCTGTAGTCTATGCACATACGAAAGGATCCATCCTTCTTCTTTACGAACAAAACCGGAGCTCCCCAAGGAGAGTAGCTCGGTCAGATGAAACCTTTGTCGAGTAGTTCCTGTAGTTGGTTCGCCAATTCCTGCATCTCCGAGGGTGCTAACTTGTAAGGAGATTTAGCAACATGTGTTGCTCCAGGAATCAGATCAATACGAAACTCTACCGGTCGCACAGGTGGCAAACCGGGTAGATCTTCAGGAAACACTTGGGGATATTCCTTTACTATCGGCACATCTTGTATCGTTTTATTGTCTTTCTCTTCTCCACCACGTGAGCCAAGAAAGCTATGCATTTCTTTTGTAGACACTTACGCGCTTTTATGCAAAATATGATTTTGACAGTTCGCTTTGCTTGATCCCCATGAACTTCCAATACACGATCATTCGCCACTGGAATCCGAAGTAGCTTTTCAGAACAGATGACTTCCACTCTATTGAGAGATAGCCAATCCATCCCAACGATGATGTCGAAACTGCCCAGCTCCATCGGTAGCAAGTTGATGATAAATGTGTGATCAGTGAGTGTAAGTGGGTAGTTCCTAAGTATAGTGCTAACTGTAATTTGCTTCCCGTTTGCTACTTCGATGATGTAAGGGGAGTCTAAAGTTTCCTCAGTAAGACTAAGTTGACGTGCCAAATCAGATGAAATAAAACTATGGTCTGCACCAGTGTCAAACAGAACAGATGCATAAGAGTCATGTAAAAGAAATGTACCAGTGACCACATTAGGGTCTTGGCGTGATGCATTGGCTTCGATAACAAAAGCCCATTCACAAGGTGCTTGGGCTCCCGGTTGTACTCTCATTGGACAGTCTCTGGAGAAATGACACATTTCTCCACAGTTGTAGCATACTCTGTTGTTGTTGTTGTTGTTGTTGCCTGGTGGTGGTGGTGGTGGAGGTAATGCTCTGGCTTCATTATTGGTAGCTTGTGTTGCGAGAGTGCGGCACTGTGCAACCCAGTGGCCAAATCGACCACAATTTGTGCACTTCCTACACTGTGCTGCAGCATGATGATGATACTTGCAGTGAGCACACTGAAGATGCACTCCAACATAGTTCTTGAGTGTAGTATTAGCAGGTGCTGCAGGAGCTTGTCTCAGAGGAGTGGCCATCGCATAGTTTTTGACGACCTTTTGCTTTTTCTTTTGGTGGTGCTCGGGCTTCTTTATCGGTTCTTCCTTAGCTTTCCCCGTATCATCTTTCAAAACCCCTAACTTCACCATCACACTAGTGAGTTTAGCTGAGAGGGAGATGGCTAACTCCAGAGTTGCGGGATACGCAGCCAGCACAATGCTTTGAATGCAGGAGGGTAATCCTGCTACATATCGATCAATCAGCTTCTCCAGAGTTGGCACCATCTCTGGCACCAAAGCCACCAGTTCATGATAGCGTGTGGTGAAAGTCATATGATCAGCTCGCCTCATCACGTCGTTTGAGAACTCCACTTCTAGCTTTTGTAGTTCATGCTTCGGAAAAAATTCGTTCCTCAAAAGGAGTTTGAAATCTGCCCAATTCATTGCCAAAGCTTCATCTCTGCCTCTTGCTCTGATCTGGGAATTCCACCATGTTAAAGCTCGCTTGCTAAAAGACCCAGCTGCATAGCGAACTTTGTGATGTTCCGAACAACCACTTATGTCCAGGGTGGTTTCCATCTTTTCCAACCATTGGATCAGTCCAACAGCTCCTTCAACACCAGTAAAGCTCAGAGGCTTGCATCCTACAAATGACTTGTAGGAGCAGTCAGACGTAGTGCCAGTGTTTCCACTAGCTTCTCCAGTAATGTGGCCAGAATTGTTGTCGTGGCCTTGGATCCTGTTAATCATCTCCGGGATGACATCCTTCAGTTGGTTCATCAGCTGGCTACTCAGAAGTGTTGCCAAAGCAACAGTAGCAGGGTCAAGAGCTGGAACCGTATTCGGGTTTGGAGGAGGGTTTAGTGGAGGAGGAGGTGGTGGTGGTGAATCTGGTGGTGATGGTGTTGAAGAATGTGGTGCTGAGGTTTGTGGAGTAGGTACTGGAGTCGGTTGTCTTCTGGGCGGCATTCTGATCATAACCAAAAGGATATTGGTTAGTGCAGTGATCAAATGCAGAAGACACAATGCAATCCTAAATCTTATGCTCTCTACATGAAGTTCCCTAAGTTATAGTCTAGGCCAAATTGTTTTAAGTAAATGACCTATTATTCTCTATAACCTTGAGCTCTGATACCAATCTGTCACACCCCGAGCCGGCGGGACGGATCTGCTTCCCCGCCGGGTGGAAGGTTCTCGGGGCGCGATATCGTGAGTGATAATCGCGATGATCAGATTGTTTACATAGCATCAATGTCAAGAATAACTAAAGCACAATATATCATAAAACTAGGATTATAAAGTTAAATTAAAAATGTCAATGTTTAGTAATTTAACTAAGTAAACCTATCAAAAGTGACTCCTATTAATAACAAAAGATGTGCTTTCCAAAAGTCTACTAGGTCCTCTATCTGGGCATCCTAGTATGCAATCCTGAGCCTGAGCTTAAACCTGTGCATCACCTAAGGAAACATGTAAGAAAACAAAGTCAACACAATGGTTGGTGAGTTCATATAGTTTAAAAGTTTTGAATAGCTTTAGCAAACCTCTTTCAGTAAAACCTTAACCTCATTAACATCACATGTAATATCCAAATCGGTATGCTTATATATAGGGCATACGAAAGGGTCGAGCCTACAACCCGCCCAGACGCCATCCCACCACATACTAATCCGCATGTGACACTGTTGTTAAGGATAATTAAGCATTTTACCTACCATTCAATCTCGTCTTCATCATAGCTTTAGTATACTGTTTTAGAATTTACAAGTTTATAGCATTCATGTAGATTAGATTTAGAGTAAGTTGTACAAGCACCATTGTTTCACAAATCATAGTTTAGCTTTCACCAATCTCATGCGTGGGTACAAGCTTTGCTCTAGCAATGTTTAGCCATTACTCTTATGAATTGTTTTAAGCTTAGCATCTGAATAGTTTAGCATTTACGTATCTCCTATATAAAGATACAAGCCTTGCTCTAGCAATGTTTGGCAATTACCTATCTCATACATAGACACAAGCTGTGCACACACAATTAGTTTAGCATTTACATATCTCATGTATAGACACAAGCCTTTCTCTAGCAATGTTTGGCATTTACGTATCTCATATATAGATAAAAGCTTAGCATCCTCATAGTTTAGCTTTCACGTATCTCAATGCATGGGTACAAGATTTGCTCTAGCAATGTTTAGCAATTACGTAGCCCATGAATAGATACAAACTTAGCATTTAGCATACAATCATAACTTTGAGCATTTAGTTTCAAGTATTAGCATGTAGTTTGAGCATATAGTCGGTAACAATAGCATTGTGCATATAGTTTAAGCATAGAGTTTATAGCATAAGTATCGAACATCTAGTTTAAGCTTCAAGTTCATAGCATAAGCATCAAGCATCTAGTTTAAGCTTCAAGTTTATAACATGAGCATCAAGCATCTAGTTTAAGCTTCAAGTTCATAGCATAAGCATCAAGCATCTAGTTTAAGCTTCAAGTGTATAGCATAAGCATCAAGAATATGTGTAAAAGCATTTAATAAACATTTCAATAATTGGTTAAAATGTATAACATGCTTCTCAGTCCCGAGGTAAAAACAAATATGTTTGAAAAGGGACAAATGAACTCACCTTGTGTTTGAAGTGGTTGACTAAGTATAAACAAGAATTCACGCGCTCGTTGTTGTGTTTGTTGTTGTATTCACGATCTTGTATTGATTTTCACTTGGTTTGCAATTTATAAGCACCTGTTGTATTGAATAGTGTGCGTGTACGTGTTAGCCCTAAAGTTGGCTAACACCTGTGAGTCTCGGTATTTATTCGGCCCTTGTTCAATTGTTATTGTTTATGTTAATATAACATGTCTTCCTATTATATGTTCAGTGCACTTGTTGTCACCATTCGACTCGTAATAGTTTGTTACATCATGATTGTAGAAGTTAAAGTCTCAAGCATTGTTTCTAATTTCTTTCACTATCTTTATAGTAATTACCATTAATTTCCTTGCATGTTCTTTAACATCATTTAGTTAAATTGCTAGTTTATGTCCTTAAGTATATGGGCCGTGTAGATATGTGGGCCTAGTGTGGGTCGAGTCTTGGGCCGGAATAACCGTAATGAATCGGGTAATGCTATTGGGTCGGAAATAGTCCAAATGAGTCCTATAACCGTATTCGGTCAATCCAATACATCCTTGGGCCGTATATGTGCGTACATGGGCCAGGTGCCTTGGGTCCAGTTCATGGGATTAACCAGGTACAAAATGGTGGTTCCAATATCCAGCGAACCTAAGGTTTCAAACATCCTGCGTTTCGGCACTATTAAGACTCGGAAATGGAAAGGTTCGGCCGTGAGTACGTTTGTGGTTTGTAGGGTTCGGCTGATGAGATTCGAATTCATAGGTTCGTAGGTCCTAGATTCGTTCCAGGTTCGTGGCTCACACTAGGGTTCAGCAGAGGAAGGTTCGTCCCTGGGTTCGTGGATGGAGCTTGGCTGCTAATCAGGTTCGTAGCTCAGGGGTTCGTCCAGCCTTGTAGGTTCGCCGCTCATGCATGGATTCAGCAAGGTTCGCCCATGCATGATGTTCAGTCGAGGAGAGGTTCGGCATTAGTGGGTTGCAGCAGGTTCGCGGTTCATTGCTCCAGTCCGAAGGTTCGTGTATCAAAGGTTCAGGGATGGTTCGTTCAGGGAATCGAAAAGGTTCGACCATGGATTGGAGATGATGATGAAGGTTCGGCCTTTGCAAGCCCAGCACAGGTTCGGCTAGTGGTCTCTGAACCCTGTGCATCATCCTCAAGTCTGGATCATTCCCATGGCTTCTTCTCACCCATACTGGTTTACCCTAAGCTGAATGGTGTTCGGATGGAGTCCTAAGGTCAAGTTGATCGCGGTTTTAAGATGGTGAACAAAGGTGGTCGGACAAGGGTACAAAACCCTAGTTTTTCAAAGTATTCAAGCTCCATTACCTCTAAATCGGCTGGACAAAAGCTCAGATCTGTAACAACAACCGTTGTGGTTTTACTTTGTTTAACCTCACATGCGTTTATACATAGTATCATCAAATCAAGCATCTGTGTGTCAGTTCTGTGTTGTATGATGTGTTTCTGACTGTTAAACCATGAGGTTTAAGGCAGATTTCAGACCAATAGCATAATAGTTTAGTGTCAAGCATCAAGTGTCAATAGCATATACATAGTTTAACATAGTGTATACCTGAGTTACTGTGCAAGTTACTGTAGAGATCACTGTTCCGGCAATGCTTCCGGCACTGATGTTACACTAGCCGGGACAAACGAATGAGATGTCAACCCAATAGATTTATTAACATTATTGTTGGCTTTGCTAAGCTAATGGTGGTGTTAATGTAACGAGGGACTTACAGATGTGTTATAGTGAAAACCTCAAGCTAGGCAGTGTGCTCATGCATACATATAATATATAACCATTAACAATAATATTCTAAGTATCCAATAGATACAAATAATAATTCAAATGCAAATATATTTTATAAAACATGTAACAAATAATTAGTTTTCAAATAATTGACAAGTAGCATGTTTTTCACCTTGATAGTGTAAAATAATCACTAAAAAGAAAATTGGCTATGAAACTCACCTTCGTTATGTGAGTAGATCGCTTTTTCTGATAAATAAGTAAGCAACAAATGATCCTACCCTAATCCTTCAAGAATTAAACATATGCTTTAAAATAATTTTAATAATAACTTAAATTTTAATATGATTCAACTTATTATTATTACATATAACTAAATTTAATTCGAGTTATTTTTCAAATAGGTGTTGGTAGAATATTTGCCAGAATGGGTTATTTGAAAAATATTTACCAAAATGGGTGTTTTTCGTGTATTTTCTTTTTTTGAACTAACTTATTATGATTTCTTTTTAATTTAGTCAACATATTTCATAGTTAGTTGGTTGAAATAAAATAGAAAAATATTATAATATGTTGATTGAATTACAAAAATAGTTAAACATAAAGAAATAAATGAAAAAAAACACCCATTTTGGTAAATATTTTTCAAATCATCCAATTTGGTAAATACGGTTTCCACCAACACCTATTTGGAAAAAAACTCATTTAATTATGTTGTGATAGTTTAACTATGCCAAATTTATTAAATGATTATGTTTTTCTCATATAATTATACTATATAATTAAAATGCAAGTTAAAAGAAATGGTAACTTTTTTGTTTTTTAAAGTTTTACCTTTAAAATATTATTTTTCCCACAATACCCTTTAAGATATTTTTGTTTTAATGGTTACTATTAGATACTAAATATATATGTATATATATTGAAAAAGCATGGTCCTTTCTAAGGGTTTCGGTGGTGTTCGGAGAAAGTGACATTAATTTATTTGTTCTCATAAAAAATCGATGTTTGCTTACTAATTTGTGTTTTTTAATTCAACCAATTGGTTTCCGGTGAGAAGGATTTTGTGAGTAATTTTTTCTATTATTTTCGTAAAATATCTGTATGAATTTTGTATAATTTTATGTTATAATGAGAACTTTGTATAGATTTCGTGTTGAAAAATTTGATTTTGATATGTAATTTATGATTTTGCAAATAATATATAATAACCGATTTCGGTAGTGTACTGTAAAAAGTTGCCGCAACGCGCGGCATGAAAAAAACTTAGTTATAATTAAAATGATATATTATTTCACTTTCTCAATACCCATTTATTGTAATCATTTTTATTTATTTTATCCTAAATTCCATCACATGCATGAACCATATACCTTCACTACATGCATACCAAAATCCATCTGCATTTATTGTAATCATTTTGTTACCGTAATTCTGATAGCAAATATCGTGTTCTATACTAGTGTACTTTCATTTGAAATTTCCAGGAGTTCCTATTTATTTATATACTTTGCTCCAGCATCTCACTCTATGACTCTATGTTACAGATTATAGACATCAATTTATGTAGCTTTCCAATTCATTCTTACATATTTCATCATTGCATGCATGTTAACCTACCTACTAACATACATACGTGCACTTAGTGTATGCCAACCACAATCATCATAAGCACATGCAACTCTCGGGTACAATCCACCATGCTCCCATAATTGCAAGACTTTATAGATCCTCATTTGTGTGTGTATATACATTTATATATAGGAGCGGTTAACATACAACTGAAATTAACGTGATATACGTAGAAAGTTGTAAAGACTAATAAAGGCTGATGCTCACCAAACTTCTAAGTATAGGAGCTTAAATGACTAAAAACCTTCGGAAGGAAGAAGTGATTCTTCGGAAGCAGCGTTGCTTCCGAAGGATAGCTTGTTCCTGCCGAAGGTTATACAAGACAACTGTTTCGGAAGAATAACACTTAAAGGTATTAAAGCTTCAGAAGACTTAAAAGCTTCCGAAGACATAAAGCTTCCGAGGAATCTTCTTTTGCACCAAAGACAAAGACTTCCGAGGTTTATCCTCTGACAAAGACTGTAGCTGAGTACTTTCAAAGTACAAAAAGGGACTGACACAAGATATGCTGGTCTGAGTAAAGACAAAGACAATATGTAATGAGTCAGACAAACGTCTTACCTCTCCCATGCTGCATTAAATGCAAAAGATCATCTGAAGCCTTGAAGATCAACAACATTAAATGTCTTTTGTATTTATTAGTCATTTGTAAAGTCAATGTCTATTAATGTAATGATTATGACCGAGTGTCTTAGCCTGTTAAGACACTCAACATACTAGAATAAGCTTTACTTTATGTATTGTCTAGTATACCCAACTTGTATTCCTAAGTGTATACGGTTGTAGCCTTGGCTATATAACCTCCCATTGTATGTATGCTTAAAGTGTGCTTGTACACTTCTTACTTTGAGAGAAATATATCCTTGAGCTTGAAATTATTCTTGAGTTTTTTTATCGGTGTTCAAAGATTATTACTTTGTCATTTGAGTGATTGTGAGATTAATCTAACAGAACTTTCCGCATCTGTTAGATTGGATGAAGAAATACTTGCTAAGTGTTGTTTAGATTAAGCAACCCGATCCAACAGAAGTCACAGGAACGCATCATGTATCAAACAATTCTATACTAGTCCTCGTTTATGTTGATAAAATTCTAATGCCATCCCCATGAGCCATCCGATAGAGGTTCAATTTAACTTTATTGATTTGATTTAATTATTTGATAAATAAAGAAAATGTACCATAGTTTAAATTATACTAATTGAAAATTATTCAATTGATCCATTAATATTATCCTATTGTTATATCGTAATTACGGTTTGGAAATACATACACTTGAATTATACTACCGTATAATCACAATTTAATGTGTTCATTCATGTGTGCGTATATATATTTATATAATTTAAATGATTGAATAACAATTATATTGTTTGCATGTGTCAAGGTTAAGGTAACTATACTATAATCACGACTAGAGTAACAAGGATTCAAATAATAAATCTACGTAAACAGAAACCCAAGTTTAATAACTTGATCTCAACAAGATCTAGCGTAACCATGCACCACTGAACAAATCATATTTTTTTATATATCATTAAATAAAAGTTAAAATTCAAAGGCCAAAGGTTAGAACCTGTTAAATGACGACTCTCGCAAAGATGTTTGGTTTAAATCCAAACCTAGGCTAAACACAGAAAACTAATTAGAGATTTTTATGCCAGTCTTCTACAACATTATGGGTTTCTTCTATCTAGTTTTTTCAAGATTCACTCTAGTTTTTAATCATAGATTGAAGAAGGAATTCTCCAAGGTCACAAGTTGCAACGAGAAGAGCTGGTCATTTGCTAGCATGAGTTTGAAGTTAAGTGTTTTCAATTCAATCTTTTGATATTGTCTGGTTAGGGTTTACACAATAGTAAATATATATGGATTGTCTCTTGTGAAAACTCGATCTGAGATAAAATCCTTAAACCATATATGAGTAATTGATTTAGAATTTTAAAAATAGATATGCTCTACATTAAACCATATTTTTTTTATTCAAATCCTAATTTTTTATTTAATTTAATGTGGACTACATGTTTATTTTTTAGATTTGAAATCAATGGCTTATATAAAGTTTAAGAGTTTCTCTCTAAGGTCGGGTTTTCTTTCTAAAATCATAGCACAAAATCATCATCATTTGAAAACATAAATGTCTGATTTTAGCATTTCAAAACATAAATGATCATTTTTGAAATTTTAAACGAACATAAAGGATCAAATTGAAAGTTGCCCATTAAAAAAGCTTAAATTATAAAATATTTGATTATTATCCTACAATTCAAGCCTTTTGATTGAAAAGATTGACAGTGAACTAAAGCATAAATAAAAAAAATCAACAATTTTGATGTTAATAGTTTGACCAATCCTATTATCAATTAATGTAACCTGAAAATAGCAATATGCCTGGAAATCCATTTTCTAACTATTATCAATAGTTTGAACAATCCAATTAACAATGTAACCTGAAACCAAAGAGACGTTGCCTCAATGTAACCCCAAGATTCTTTCAAATGAGAGGTCTTAGGTTCAAATCCCTCCCGCAACAAAAAAAGGTGTCTAAGAGGGTCAGTGAGTTTTCTTAGTAGGGTTTCCTCCTAGTGGTTGTCGTGCTCATGGGAGGTTCAGGTAACTAGACCTTGGTGACATAGTCTCGAAACAGTGGGTTCACACGATTGAAACATTCGCCGTTCAACAACAACAGCAGCAGCACCACCACCAACAACACCAAGAAGAAGAAGAAGAAGAAGAAGAAGAATGATAATCATAATAATAATAATAATAATAATAATAATAATAATAAATAATAATAATATAATAATAATAATAATAATAATAATAATAATGTAACCTGAAAATTATCAATGTCATGAATAATGGATAAATTATTTTGCTTAGCAAGAGTTTACTGATTATGTTTGTTTATTATCAAGACCTTTATTTTAACCTAAGTATTTTTTTAAATACTAGAAACACAAATGTCAACTAAGGTTATATATAATGTTAAATGAATATATAATACTGTTTGGTCCGTGTTTGTTTAATCTTGCATGTGTGTCAATTAGATCTTATCCTATTATCTACCATCGCAATTAATTATCATCTATCTCTATAAGTATCAATAACTTTTTATTGAAGACCTTTATTTTAACCTCAAGTGAAAATCATGATAAGGTGTATTCTAATATTTCTCTTCTTTCAGCATGTCATGTCTCACACTTAAATCACTTCCAGATCTGTTGTTAGAGGACTTCCTGGATATGCCGGTGATCTTCCTTTCAAACTAGAAACCGGGTACAAGACAACTTTCTAATTATATGACATTCTAGATTTTGATTATGGATTTCCACCCCTTACCATTAGACCACCATAGTGAGAACTTCTTTTGATAAGTAGGAGTTTATTGATTATGTTTGTTTATTATCAAGACCTTTCATTAAATTTGAGTTTTTTTTTTATTACTAGATATATAAATGTCTCACTAAGGTTATAACATTAAAATGAATTGTGTGGTCCTTGTTTGTTTCAATCTTTTGACGATTAAATATCATACGAAATCAATTACTACCTACTGCCCCAATTATCATCTATAAGTATCGAACAACGTTTCCATACAAAACACATGTGAGAAAGGATCCCCAAGTGAAATAATAATAATAATAATAATAATAATAATAATAATAATAATAATAATAATAATAATAATATAATAATAATAATAATAATAATGTAACCTGAAAATTATCAATGTCATGAATAATGGATAAATTATTTTGCTTAGCAAGAGTTTACTGATTATGTTTGTTTATTATCAAGACCTTTATTTTAACCTAAGTATTTTTTTAAATACTAGAAACACAAATGTCAACTAAGGTTATATATAATGTTAAACGAATATATAATACTGTTTGGTCCGTGTTTGTTTAATCTTGCATGTGTGTCAATTAGATCTTATCCTATTATCTACCATCGCAATTAATTATCATCTATCTCTATAAGTATCAATAACTTTTTATTGAAGACCTTTATTTTAACCTCAAGTGAAAATCATGATAAGGTGTATTCTAATATTTCTCTTCTTTCAGGCATGTCTCACACTTAAATCCACTTCCAGATCTGTTGTTAGAAGACTTCCTGGATATGCCGGTGATCTTCCTTTCAAACTAGAAACCGGGTACAAGACAACTTTCTAATTATATGACATTCTAGATTTTGATTATGGATTTCCACCCCTTACCATTAGATCACCATAGTGAGAACTTCTTTTGATAAGTAGGAGTTTATTGATTATGTTTGTTTATTATCAAGACCTTTCATTAAATTTGAGTTTTTTTTTATTACTAGATATATAAATGTCTCACTAAGGTTATAACATTAAAATGAATTGTGTGGTCCTTGTTTGTTTCAATCCTTTGACGATTAAATATCATACGAAATCAATTACTACCTACTGCCCCAATTATCATCTATAAGTATCGAACAACGTTTCCATACAAAACACATGTGAGAAAGGATCCCCAAGTGAAAATCATGATAAGATACGTTGCTATCCTTCTCTTGTTTCAGTCATGTTTCACAATTAAATCCACTTCCAAATCAATTGTTAGAAAACTTCCTGGATATGTCGGTGATCTTCCTTTCAAACTAGAAACCGGGTACACCACATCTTTCTAATTATGACATTCTACATTTTGATTATGGTTCTAAATCTTTAAGCGTATATATGCTTACAATGTGCTCCTTCATTTGTTTGTAATTTAACTTTTTCCGTTTAAAAGTTAAATTATCATATCAGGTCTTAACATTTTCCGTTTAATATTTTTATTTTCATTTCAAATGGCTCAATTAAACTTCTAACACCATTTGTTTTATTTATTATATTAAACTGTTACCTCGTGTTTTGCACGAATTTAATATTAAATATTAAATTTTTATTACAATTTTTGATATAAAATTATTAAATTACGCATTAATATGTACTTTAACTAATAAATCATTCATAAAAAACTTTAGCTTTTGAAGAAATATTTTTAAAAAAATTTAATACTAAAAAGATCATTTTATACAAAAAAACTACTGTTTAAAATCTATGTTTTATAGTCTAATTTATTTGTTAAAAAATTTAGCTTTTTTTTTTTTGAGAAAACAATGATTTTTAGGGAAAAAAAAAACTAAAAATACCGATTTAAAATATTTTTTATTTCTAAAAATCTTGATTTTTAGAAAAAATTTGTATCTTAGAACCTTTTTAAGGCGTGTTTTTTGATAAATAATTATTTATAATTTATTTTAAAACTTTTTACTATTAAAAAGGTAAATAATATCATTAATATTAATAATTATTAAATCAAAGAGATAATAATATCATACAATTATTTAATAAAAGAGAATTAAATAAGATAATAAAAATAAGGCATGTAGTAATATTGATATAAAATTGTGACAAGAGCTATAAAATATTTTTATTCATTAAAATAGTAAGATTTGTATAGAAAAACCAAAATTAAATATCTATGTTATAATTATAAAAATAAAACAAAAAATGAATTTTAAATAGCAAACTAAGGGGCTGTTTGTTTGGATCTAAATGGATCTGAATGGGTCTGAATCTGAATAATTCAGATTCAGACCGTTTGTTTCGTGGTAAAAAAACACCTCTGAATCTGAACCAACATCTGAACCAGCCTCTGAATGGTTCAAACATTGGAAGGAGTCTGAATGAGAATTGGGAGTGTGGGACTACCGAAGGAAGCTATGTTGTCTGAGATGAATCGTCACTTCCAAGTTCCAACGGCCACGACACCGTTCCACCACCGCCGTTCCACCACTTTGATCCACCACCGCCGTTCCACCACAGCCACTCCACCACCGTCGCGCGCACCACTGACGGTCGAACCATCTTCGAACTTCTGCGATGGTTGTTCAAGGGGACGGGGAGCGGCCGGTCCCGATTAGGTGCTTAAATCTTCCTCTGCGATGGTTGTTTGAACATTGACGACGACGGCTGGTCCCGATTGGGTGGTTAAATCGGTGATGTTGATTCGATTAGGTGGTTCAATCGGTGGTGTTGGTTCGATTAGGTGGTTCAATCGGTGGTGGTGGACCGATCAGTGGTGGTTGCGAGGGGATTTGAAGGGTGCAGCTGCAAAACGGTGGTGGTGGTGGTTCCATGAGGCTGCAAAACGGTGGTGGTGGTGGTTCCATGAGGCTGCAGCTGCAAAACGGTGGTGGTGGTCCTTGGGGGTCACGACCAGCTAGGGTTTTGAACCTAAAAAAAAGATTTTTTTATTTTTTTTTATTTTCATTCAGACGTTTAATCAAACAGTCTTAACCGGTTCAGCACTTAATGGTTCAGACCCTCTTAACCATTTAGACATCTTTACCATTCAGCACTTAATGATTCAGACCCAACCAAACGACCCCTAAATGAAGAACCACACCCACTATTCACCCTCTTCTCTTCACTTGCTCGTAATACCTAACTCCAAATGATGTCATTAATTACTTCAAACATATGCGCACGTTTTTCATTTGTATTACGTACGGGACCAGAAGAGTTATTTTAGTCAAAGCATACGGACAAAAACTGAGTCATGTAAAGAGTTAATTGGAGCGGATTCGTGTGGTCATTATAATATTTCTTAAAATCATTTTGGTTCTAAATAAATCAGTTTAAAAACCAGTATTTAATTTAAGTTAAAATAAGTTAGAACTAAACAAATAGTTTTGTTAACATAATCTTAAATAATTTTATGATCAAATATATAATTAATAATTTTTAATTATTTAAATATATATTATTCTCATAGATTTTAGCTTATTTATCTTAATTCATATTGTGTTAAAGTGTTACGTATATCAATTCGTTCGATGTTATGATGTTACCTATTTTATCTTAAAATACAATAATTGTTTACATAAAACAACTCATTTAATTATATTGCTTTGAGTCAAGATTGTCTAATCTACTATTGAACTCTAAATTTAATTAACTACCACTTTTAATTCACAAAACATGTTTTCATATGTGTTCTTAAATTGATCTTTGAAATATTTTGTATCAAAGCTATATGAGAATAGGAGAGAAGGGCACGCAGATTTTTTACGGTTTTGTTGAATCAATGAGAAATCCACAAGAAGACCCTCTTATTTTTCATTTTCCTGGAGGTCCAGGGGCTTCTTTTATACTTGCTCTCCTAGATGAAGAAGGTATACATACATCCACACAATCTATTTGTTTTCCCTTGTACAATTTCCAAACAAATTTATGTCATTAAAATTAATAATGAAAAGAATCTTACACATATTTACAATCTAACAACTTAATTAAAGTAGTTAACTAAAATGTGAAATGTCGTTTTACCTAAGTTTCAAATCAATTCTAAAGGGAGAAAGATATGTTTATCTTAAACTAAATAAGTTTCTTATCATAAAAAGTCTAATAATGATATTGAGTCATTAGATCGTTAATCAATGACTATGATTAAATCAAGTTGTTGGATGCTATTTTAGTAATTACTACTTTTGTTTACCTTTTATCAAGTTCACACACTTTCTTTAAACGTTCATAACTTTTACATACGAAATTATTTTTTGAAAAAAATATATCATAAAAACGAGCATTTTTATCTTCAAAACTAGTTTAGTGTTCCTATAAAAAAATTTGTTTTTTTAGTTTATTATGTATTTTGTACAGGTCATTAGGTCATTTGTACATGACATTGTGTCTTTTGTACAGATGAATGTGTATTTTGTGTTTCATGCTCAATGTTGTGTTTTCCTGAACAATTTAAGACATAATGATGTTTCAGAATAAATAATGTCAAGGAATGATCATGACACAATAACGAGTATGAATAATACAATTATGTCTAAAATAGACACAGTTACCGGTAAAAAAAGACATAATGACAAGTATGAACAATTTTGTACATGTTATTATATCTTTTGTACATGACATTGTACATGACATTGTACATGACATTGTGTCTTTTGTGTTTTCTGCTTAATGTTGTGTTTTTCTGAAAAATTTAATAGACAATGATGTATCAGAATACCTAACATCAAGCAAAGATGATACAATGACGAGCATGAATAACATAATGATCTTTAAAAAAATACATAATTACCTGTAAAAAAAGACGCAATTACCTTTAAAACACACAAAAAAAATAATTATACACAAGCATTTAAAAAATACACAATGACGATAATTAAACACAATAAACTGAATTTTCCCTCTAAAATTTTGAATTTTCCTTTTTAAATTTGATCTCATGATCTAATGGTTAATAATTTCTTAGACTTTTTAAGATAAAACGAATATTTAGTTGAATCTTCTATGTTGCTATAAAGGAAAAAACTTAAATAAAAGCCGGTATTATATATCTATGTTTGTAAATATAGTTTACATATTGTTGTATGTATTCTTTATGAAATGTAAACTAAACTAATATCACTTCTCTTTATTTTATGCAAAATCATTTCAGGTACGTGTTGTTACGATTTTGCTTATCTTAAGGTCAATGTATTTGTTAGTACGATGTTGCTCATCTTTAGTTAGTTTAGATAAATAGATAGGTGTGTGCTAATGTGTGGCTAGCTCTTTGGTTAAAACTTTGTCTTTTAGATGAGAGATCATATGTAGGTTCAGTCTTAAGCAAAAGGTATATTAGTTTGAGCTTTAGGGTAGGGTTTTGCTAAATACGTTCTTGTTTGTAGGTTTGACCTGATTGTCATGTTCATATTGGGTTCAGGTTTGTTTTAAATTTTCAGGTTTAGGTTATGTTGAACCCACAACTAACCAATTCGACCCATTTAACATGCCTTGTGTGAGTTGCAGCTAAAAAAAATTTTTTTTTTAGGGGGGGGGGGTTGTTTGAGTTATGAATCTAATAAAAACTCTACGACATTGCATTCATGTAGGTCCACTTTATATAAACCCAGACAGTCTCATATTAACATTGAATCCAGGCGCATGGACACAGGTTAAATGTTCAGCTATTTTTCCAATAATTCAATTCTCAAGGTGAGGTTTAATTTGATTTTGACAAATAATTTCTTGTAATTTTATAGATAGCTAATATGATATTCGTGGATATGCCTGCTGGTACCGGTTTTTCTTATTCTGAAACCCAAGAAGGTTGGGTTAGCAGTGATACAATTCTAGCTACTGATTATAAAGACTTAATTAAAAAGGTTAAAGCAAAATTTTATTTATAATCCTAAATTTATCATAAAGTGCCTTTTAGAGATATGATCAAGGGGAAGTACATCTTCAAACAATCTTTCTACACCTAATATATATATATATATATCTCGTTCTTTTATGTTTTTTTCCTTGGTGACCATAAGAGCCTTCAACCTACTTGTGTTGTAAATCATTGGGTTCCTTCAATACTTAACTAATCAAAGAGAACAGGTAAATAAAGCTACAATTAACCAGATTAACAACCAATAAGTAAAACCAACATTATTAGTTTGATTTTAAGACATAAAAAGATGATCTTAAAGGTGTTCTATGTTTCCGTATTGCATACCAGTAAATTAAAAATTTCACCTAATAGTAATCAAGCTTTCTTAGTGTTCTAATATAGTCACTTAAATTTTTTTTTATCATTCTAAAGTTACTCAGTTTTCAGTAAATGTTCAGATATGTAATTTTCTTAAAATAATTTAGTTTTTAAAAATTAGTTGTGACAAATGAAACATATATGATTCTTTATTAATAATAAGTAAAAAATAATAATTAACTTGAAATAAGATGCAATCATGAAAAAAAACAAATTCACAAATTAAAAATAAAGTTTCAAAATTGTTAAATTTAAATCAAATTTTAAAAAAATAATAACTAAATACTTATAAATAGTAATATATGTTTCATTTGCATTGATTAATTTAAAGAAAAAATAATATGTATAAAAAATTTAACTATGATTGAAACACCTAAAAGAATGAACTTTAAGGTTTTCCAAGTTTTCATATTTGATCTTTAAATTTTCCAAGTTTCCATCTTTGTATGTTAGTGTGTTATATATATATATATATATATATATATATATATATATATATGAAGAAGATCAAAAATTAACCATTTCTTTTTAGGTTAATCGAATAACTAGATCTTATTACTTTGGGGTCACATTAAAGTAAATATAAAATTGTAGGTTTTTCTTCTTTTTTAATTAATTTAATTAATATAGGGCCCACTTACATTAATAAAAAAAGAAAAAAATCTTACATCTTTAGATTTACTTTAATGTGGGCACCAAAGTAATAAAATGTAACTATTCGGTTAACGCAATAAGGAAGGGTTAACATTTGATCCTCTCCATATATCTATATATATATAGGGTATATATATATAGGATGTGGTTCGTTTGTTAACATATGTTTATTACGTTAATCAAATAACTACATCTTATTACTTTGAGGCCCACATTAAAGTAAATCTAAAGGTTTATGTTTTTTTTCTTTTGTAATTAATGTAGTGCCCACTTACATTAATAAGAAAAACCTAAACCTTTAAATTTACTTTAATGTGGGCCCCAAAGTAATGAGATATAGTTATTCGGTTAACGCAATAAGGAATGCTTAACATTCGAACCATCCCCTATATATAAGAAAGCTAATCATTACAATGAATATTAATAATGTGTAAATAATTATATTTAAATAATAATAATTAAATATTTGTTTATTTTATGTTTTTATTTTTTGATATTATATTTAATCGCTGCAAGCATCTTTTTTATTGTTTTAATTTTATGGTTTTTAATATGATATGCTTATATTTGGGATCTTATTACTTGGGAGCTGAGAGATTTGATTTTGAGACGGTTAATTTGATTTATTGTTTTCGGACCGATTAAGAGTCATTGAGACTAGTTTTGTTGGTCTACATGTTGTGACTGCTTTTGTGAACGAATATCTATATGAGCTGATCGGTATGACTTAGTGTTTTTTTATAAAATTTTAATTGGATAAATATTTTGCTTTTGTTCTGTTTAAGCGGGCAACCGTTCACACGCGGTGTAAACTCCTAAATGGATATTGTTGTTAAAAAATATCAATTTAATTTAACTTAAGATGTGTTATAAATAAATAAATAGTCATTTGGATAATTTTTAGTAATTTTCTCATCAAATATGTTATTAATCATTTTTAAATGTTTGAATTCATTGCATTTACATACTTTTTATTTTATATTTTTGTTAATTATACTTTTTAATTAAAAATTATAATCAAAACACTTTTAAAGAAAATATACATAAACTTATGACTAATTATTTATAAAAGAATATTTGTTGTTTGTTTTACCAACTGTATTTTGAAACTTATATTATTTTGCAACATTATTAATTTACAAAATGAATTTCTCTTTTTTATGTGTAATATTTTAATTTATTATTTAATGAAGTAAATACCTCATCCTATATACATTTAATAAAGAAAACATATATATAGATTGAAAGAACATGTTTTAACATACTTATCGATTGTCTAGCAATTATATATTTATATTATGTTATAAAAATATACAATATGTTACTTTGCGTCTTTCTAACCTATGTGCATCACATTTGCCACATAGTCTTTCTAGGCTCAACATAACATACTTAACAAATCTAAAAATTAACTTCATTTAATACAACAAAGTCAAACTTTCAAATTTTAAATCGTTTCAAACTTTTCATTTCTAGTTATTAATTTCAAAAATTCAAAATTTTCAAATATCATTTATATTGTTTAAAGAAATTAAGTATTTAAATATTTATAAAATGTAATATTATTTTCTTTTTTAAAAATACAAATAATTTATGTTATTTGTTTATCTATTTTTTATTAGTGATTGGTTTGTGATGTTTATATTTTATACAACTTTGTGTAATAAACAAGTCAATAAACTAATTATATTATATGTGTATTAATACTTTCAAACACATACTTTTTCATGGTTGAACATATAATATAATGTGAAGTAATTCTTATGCTGCTATATCAATAACATCATATTTTTATCTTAAAAATATTTAAAATATATATATATATATAAGTAAATATAATGAATGTATGCTTTGACTGATTTAATGTGATATACAAATATTAACCCCTTATATTATATATATATATATATATATTTCTAGTATTCTTTTATAGTGAACTTCTTTGTCTTTTGTGTAATTACAGTTTTTGATCGAAAATCCAAAGTTTTTGAAGAATCCATTATATATATCAGGAATTTCCTACAACGGCGTTATTGTTCCAAAAGTCATTCTAGAATTATATGAAGGTAACTAATTAATATCCTCTTTTTCGCATTCCCAAAAAAAAAAGAAAAAAAAAACTTTTCTTTACCATAATTTAGCGTTGGAAATAAATAACATCAATTTATATCAATTATAGGTAATGAACGTGGAGACCTACCAGCCATCAACATTCAAGTAAATCATTAAATCTTTCAAACTGTTATATATTATTACCAAAATATCACTTTCCTATCATACGCATTAATTTATATGCTTCTAGAAACAACTCCCACACAATCACATATTTACTATGTTTATTATGTAATTTTCACACTCAATTCCCATATTTCACTATCTTTTATACATCTCGTATAGTCATATACAAGCTAGACGTGTATGAAGACTAATCATTAATTGTCAGAATTCTTAGTGTCAATAATTGGTTTCGTATAATATAGGCCTATACGAGTGGATTGTATACAAGGTCAATCAGTGTTTAATCACTGAGTGTTATAAGCGGTTATCATATATGCCTATATGAGATGTGTAGTGTCGGTGATATGTTAATTTTAAAAGATGGATGTGCAAATAACCATACCCTTGCTCATAGCGTAACTATAAAAGTTTGACATGACTTCTTCACTAGGATACCACAATATACACGGAAAACCATTTGTATATAATTTCATTAGTCTAATTGTATATACGAAAAATTGAAAAAGTTTGGTCTTGAACATTTTGATATGAGATAATAAAATAGGAAAGAAAATGAATTAATCTATATTTCATTGTTATATAAGGTTACTATATAAGAATGAAACAAAATTATTTATTTCACGTTGTTTGGAAGCCATGAAAATACAAAATGATGTAATACAATTCAAGAAAACATACTTCTTTTAATTAAATATAGAAATTTACCAATTATTAAAAGTTAAAAAAAAATTACAAGGTTAAAAATAAAATATATTTAACAAATAAATGTTTAGATCAAGAATCAGATAATGGACCGACATGAGATATGGCACATGTCGATTCATGTATCGGGCCATGATGACACTAATAAACTATACAAAAGTCCCTAATGGTTTCGTTTCATTGAGCAAACAATCTTTACTTTTGTTAATTTTTGACTAAGTTATTTTATCTTCTTCTTTCATTACCTTGTGTCAAATATCCTCTCAATGTTCTTACAACTTGAACACAGGGTTACATTCTTTGTAGTCCTCTAACCAATAAGTTCATGGATTTCAATTCAAGATTTGAATATGCTCATCGCATGGCACTTATATCAGACGATGTTTACCAGGTGATATGATCTTACAACTTTAGTTATATGAAAAGGTTAAATTGGATTGTTGAGTTATATGTGAGGTTGAATTGGATTGTTGAGTTATATGTGTGACAATTTGTTTTGTAGTCAGCCATAAACAATTGTAATGGTAATTATGTGGACATTATGAGGGACAATTCTGCTTGTACAAAGAGTCTTCAAAGTTATGAAGAGGTGAGAACTATAAACACTAGTATCAAAATCAGTGAATTTCGTGAACATGATACAATGCTGGAAAATTCAACGTGCAGTGCACAAGTCGTATCAATTTTTCAAACATTCTGGATCCATTTTTTGAAGATGAAGACAACTCTAATGTAATCTCCTTCACTTTCTCTTTTCTCTCTATTTATACACACACATTTGCAATGCACATATATGCATGTATACAACACATATACATTTTAAAATTAATATTATTATTTTATTATTTAAAATATTAAATTCTACGGAAATTAAATCATATTTCATATAAAAAAATCATTTTATAATTTATAAATTTTCATTGAAAACTATTTATTAATTTTTTTATTCAACCCGGGTAATACATTATGTAATAACCTAATTAAATGATATGATTTTTAGGTTTAAATAGATAAGATCGAGTATTCATTTGATAGTTAGTGTTTATATATAATATTAAGAGGTTTAACTTTAAAAAGTGTAGAAAGGATTTAATAACATTAAATATGTAATTAACCGTTGAGATTAAGTTGTATAAAAAAGTTAGTGGAAGAACATTTTAGCATAAACACTTTTGTTGATTTTTTATCATTTATCTCCCATTTTTTTAAACAATCATAAGTTTTATATATGATATTATTTTTTTTCAAAAAAATTACACCAAAAATGAGTGTTTTTTTCCTTTTTAAAACGAGTATAATATTGTTATATATAAGAAATAAAAAAAATACGTTTTCCAACACCTTGTAATTGTAATTTATCATTGTATCTTTTTGTTCGTTATTTTGTTTTTTGTTTGTCATTGTGTTTTTGTTTTTTCCATTGTGTCTTGCTCTATTTCTAAAATGATAAGTTTAAAAGTATAATGTAGAAATAACACAATCACATACTTTTTATATGTAAATTATAATGATAAAACAACAAATTTATCTAATACATTAAAAACAACGACAATATAACATCAAATAATTTAAAACGTAAAACACAATTATAAATACATATAATACAATAACCTGAAATATATGTTTTTCTAAAATAAGAAGTTTTAAAAAACAAAATATTTAATTTATACAATTGTGTACTTTTAGTATGGAAAACATAAAGAGTAAATAAGAGCAAATTCGTTTAATATATAAAAACAATAACAAAAAACAAGAAATGAGCTAAAACATGTAAGATCATGATGAATGCATAATACACAATGACCTGAATGTAAAACATATTGATTAATATATTACACAATAATTTGAACATAAAACACATCGTTCAAAATGTATTTTTCAAAAAATTAAGATAATATGTGTTTTCTATAATTATAATTTTTGAAAAAACGCAATAGTGAAATAAGACAATTATATACTTTTAATCATGGTTGTAAAAGTCGCTATACGCTAGTCGGGCGGCGAGGTACCACCTAGGGATTAATCGAGATTAGTCGGCGCTAGGCGGATTTGATTTTTATATGTAAGTTTACAAATATATATTATATAATACTTCAAATAATTTAAAAAATAAACTTAAATATACTATATAAAGTACTTAAAAGTTCAAACTTAAGCACCGAGTTCAAAGTTTAGAGATGGATTTCGATGTTAAGTGGTTGGATTCGATGTTTCAAAGACATATTAAGAATTTTTGTTTGAGAAATGTCTAATAATCATGAAGCTGGTCTATTTTTACTAGAAAAAAGTCAAAAAAAAGTCAAAAAATTCAAAAAAATGAAAAAATAAAAATAAAAATCTGACTACGCCGCCTAGGCCAAAATCGAGACAGTTTAAGGCCGCCTAGCGCCTAGGCGGCCGATTTTTACAACAGTGCTTTTAATATATAAAATATAAAAAATCAAACAACAATTTATTTAATGTATAAAAAATAATAACAAAATAAAATAAAACACAATAATATATATATATATATATATATATATATATTACACACTGACTACGTATTGCACAATGACACGAAGTATTAAACATTATGACCAAAATACATTCTTAAAAAATTAGAGAAATGTCACATGTTAACTTCACAATCTTCTCACCCTTTTTCCAAATAAAATCATTTTTATTAAAATCCAATGCATACATACATACATACATACATACTTACACACACAAACTGTGACGTCCCAATTCTTGAGACATGTCACTTAATGGATTTACTCATACGCACAAGGTTAATCAGAGACATTAAAGTACAGCGGAAACAAAAACCTTATTTATTAACCAAATGTTTATACATACATTCTATTATTACATAACAACTATCTATTTACATTCAAACGTAAGTGCCAGTTATTCTCTCTTGGTACATGCCCAATGCCTTTGTTCATTCTTTTCCTTTACCTCTATTTCTAGAGGTCTCACCTGGTCCTGATGTGCATAATCAAAACGGTCAGCTTACGCTGGTGAGTTCTAAGTTTTTAAAAATACTTTATATGCTCATTATCATGTCAACTTGATTCATAGGTCTTTCTTAAAACATTTTAACATAACATATGCATTCATCATTCATGAACAAATTTATAATAAGTGCATCATCTTATCATACAAAGCACCGTCTCATTAATTGGGCAGGCTCACCCACATGTTGGTCAGTCGTCACCTCCCCAGTTGTACAACCCATACCATCTTTCCATAACAGGAAAGACTCATAACCATCCTCCCACAATTGGGAAGACACATACATACAGACAGTATAAATACCATCTCATTGGGATCGAAATCCCCATATCGCCTCCATCCTGCATATCGGGACACATTCACCCTCCTATGCAAGGAGTTGACAGTATAGCTTTGTTACATACAAACATTAGCCACTTATTAAAGTTATGTTTAAAACATCTTTTCTTAAAACATTTTTTTCATAACTTGACTGTTCATTCAACAAAATTGCTTGTAACAAAGTTTTAAAAGTCAATCATACAAAACTTTCACAAACATTTCAAAGGTATTTATCATGCATACACATCAGCCCTAAAACGTTAAAGCAGTAAAAGAGGGCTTAAAGAACTCACCTTAACTTAGTTATGCACAACCAGCTAACTTTCTTTGCTATCCCTCACTTTCTCAATTTCACAATGATATCCTATTAACATGGATATCCTAACATAATTATAATCTTAATCATATAACACAAACCCCGTTTTATTTCAGGGTTTCTAAACGGGCAGCACAACGACTTATCTAATCGTGTTTTTAGATTTTAAGTCGAGCAGCACCTCGACTTATATTCCTTAAGTTTCCTGAAAACAATTGGGCAGAATCTCTGCTTATAATTGTTTGTTTCCCAAAAATTAATCGAGCAGAACCTCGACGTGTTTTTGATTTAAACCAAACAATTAATCATAATCCTATTATATATAATAATAATAATAATAATAATAATAATAATAATAATAATAATAATAATAATAATAATAATAAGATCTAAAACGAGCATTATAACAAATCGAGACTTTTACCTTACAGAAGTTCGGTAGCACCTCTTGTTGAATACTAGATGATTGGAGGGGTTAAATATGGGTATTTGGGGGTGTAGGGTCGGAATTTGAGAGCTGGAAAGTGAATTTTTGCAAGCAGAAACGAAAATCTAATGTTCTGCTCTTTATAGGCGAATTCTGGGTCCGGGGCGGTACGCCTAGCGCCAACGTTTGGCCTGGGGCGGTACGCCCGGACGTAACATCTTGCGACACGTGGTGCCACGTGGCGTGCGATGGGATGGGTTTCTTGTTTTCGCGATAACTTGAGCATACGAACTCCATTTTACGCACGGTTTTCGCCTACGTTCACGATTTTTCGAGATCTTTCCAATGGTTATAATTTCAAGAGCTGAAGAGCTCAATACATATGACCTATTATTTAATGCTTTATTTGACTTAGCGTATCTTGAAATCGGAGCCTCGTTTCGCGATTTCGCTTACACTCATTTTCTCCATTTTCAATTTAGGATTCTAGATATGAAGTCGGTTTGACAATTAATTAAATAAACATAAGGTGACGTATGTTTCTTTAAGATCTATTAACACAAGATTCCTTTTATTCTTCTTTCGCATATTATCACTAATTCAGCTAAAGACTTATGAATATTAGCATTCCTTTAATATAATTGTTATATGTTTAAAGTACAAAAAAACCGGGTGTTACACAAACACACATACATACATACATACATACATACACACACACACACACACATACATACATACACATATGATCAAATAAAAAGAGGCTTTTGTAAGAAAGATAGGAAGAATTGTGAAACGTTGATCAAACTAATAAAGGCTTAGGATTAACGATTCTTGTTTAACATTTTGAAACTTATGTGAATTATGACTCAAGGGACAAAAAAAGATTGTTGACCTTTTTTTATCAAGTTTTACCATTTTGATCAAATCAAATAATCTTTAAATGTTTAATCATTTTTTTTTTAAAAAAACACTATTAAATAAAAAATTTTATTATCTTTAATTTGAGTATTTTTATTATCATTTTTTACGTGGTCCTGTTATTTACACTTGGCCCGTGATTATTGTTTTATGATTATCCAGTTGGTCCTTTATTATTCATATTAAATGACATATCATGTGATTTTTACACATCGTTTCATGATTATTGATCCGTGATTATATAGTTATTCTTTGATTATGTGTGTTAAATGATGATTTCTTATTTTATATAACTTGATCCATGATTTTACGTGTACCATTATATCCTTACCCAGATAACACGTGACGCGTTATATATATATACATATATATATATATATATATATATAGTAAGGTTATTGTACAAAGTGATAGTTTTGTAAAAAGTATAAAACCAAAGTGTTATTATAAATAACAAAGTGATATTATAATATTAACACAGTGTTATTATAATTTTTAAAAATTCTTTGTTAATAATATCATATTGTTATTTATAATAACACTTTGCTTTTTACACTTTTTACAAAAATCTCATTTTGTATATGAACCTACCTATATCTATCTATACTATATAATAAAAGAATAACACTCCGCCACTTGTCGTTTTCTGGTTAACCCACATGCCACATGTCATTAAATGAGTGGACAAATTGCAATTGATGCCACTTGTCATTATGATATTAATCCTTAATATTTTAAAAATAAATTAAATTTAATAAATGTAATCAAGTCAAACTTCCTAATTTAAAAAAAATGGTATTTATTTTTTTCTTTGAATACTTATTAAAATCTAATCATATCCAACTTCCCATTTTTGATCAATAATTTTGAAATTCAAAAAATTTTCAAATTAAATTATCAAGAAACTTAATACACAAATTTTAAATTCTAATTAAAAAAGAAAGAATAATGATGATAATTATATTTTTTGAATAATTTCAAATTTTTATGATTCTTAAATCTATCATCATTTTGTAATTAATAATTATTTTTAATTAACTTCATTCTACAAATTAAAAAACAAAAGGTTATCACAAAAAAATTTACAATTTTTATTTCTTAATTGCTAATTCGTATTGTTTAATATAATTTTATGATTCAGCTCGTGTAATACACGGGGTCAATAAACTAATATATATATAAATAGGATTTGGTTCAAATAAGAACACACCATAATTGTGTTAACCAAATAAATCAAATCCAATAGTTTTAAATTTTCAGATTTAATAAGATTTTGCCAAGTGTCACTACCTTTTTTAAATTAAAAATGGTATTCAAGTCATTTCACTTAATATAAAAAAGTCAGATTTAATAAGAGTGTGACAAATGTCACACTCTTAAAAATCTATCAATTTTCTTTTTTTTTTTAAATCAAAGTTTCCCCCTTGATTTTTATACACTTATAACTTTTTTATCCTATGTTATTTTTTTTATAAAAATTACACCATTAAACTCGTTATATTTTTCTCGTTAATTCCATAATAGTCATGCCAATTTTTTTTTGAATTTTTTTCGAGCGTTCGTAATTACACCAATGTAACGAACAATAAATACAATAATTTTCTCTCATTTTTTCAAAATCTTTCCATCTTTAAAATGTTTTACAAATTATTTTGAGCGTTTGTAATTTTCTCTCATTTTTTCGAGCGTTTGCAATTACACCAACGTAAAATCTTTCCATCTCGTTACAAATTATTTTTTATTACAAAAATTAGTTCATTAATATTTTAAAAAATTAAGAACATTTTGAAAAAATCCAGTTCCTTACATCAGTGTAATTACGAAAACTTTGTAAAAATTCAGCTCGTTACATCATTGTGATTACGTTAGTGTAAAAAAATTCATTTCATTACGTCAGGGTAAAACGTCGTTGCATCAGTGTAAAACGTCGCTGCATCAGTGCAAATTACGCAAATTTTAAAAAAATTTGACAAAATTATACTTGAATTAAAGATAAAAAAGTGACAAATTTAATGGTGAAATTTTTATAAAAAAAATAATAATGTATATAAAAGTTATGAGTGTTTAAAAAATTGGAGGGTAAACTTTTTTTAAAAAAGGAATCAAGTACACCCACCAAATGTCAAAATTACCCTTAAACAAATCTCATCCACCTGTTTTTTTCCAGATTTAATATGAACCACTCATTTTAAAACACATTATTTAAAGAACCAATCAAATGTAGTTAAATGGTTATCACACTTGGAGTGGATTACCAATGGAACCTTTCCCTATATAAATATATATATAGGAGGCGGATCCATTACAAAGGATGATTAACGTGAGAAGGATAGGAAGGATTCTGGACCTTTGATCAAATAAATCAATGGTTAAGATCTAGTGGTCCCCACTTTTTGTTTAAAACATCCGTGAATTAAAGATAAAAGGGCAAAAAATGAATTACCTACATTTGTTGACTTTTTTTGTGGGTAAATCAAGTTCCATCATCTTCTTGTAAATCAAATAACTTTTAAACGTTTAATTATTTTTTTAAAAAAATTGCACCATAAAATTGAGAATTTTATTATCTTTAATTTAAGTATAATATTGTTATAGTTTATCAAAAAAATTTTTTACGTGGTCCGTGATTTTTATGCTTGGTACGTAATTGTTGGTCCGTAATTATCCATTTTGTCCTAGATTATATGTATTAAACGACGGTCCGTGATTTGATATAACGCACTGGTCCGTGATTATGCTTGTTAAACGATGGTCCGTGATTATATATAACGTGGTCCGTGATTTTACACGGACCATTATACCCCTTACCCAGATTACACGTGACGCATTCTGGTGGATTCCTACGCTTTTCACGTTAATTTCCTTTGTATAATAACCGGCCCCTATATATATATAAATAAATAAACCTTTCATTTAATTTATGTGTATCCTTTTATTAGTTGATAAGATTAAATGTTAGATTTCAAGGTTATAAGATTAAAATAAATTGAGTGATCCCTGTTTGTTTTTTTGAATTTTATGTTTATACTTGAAACATTTACGTATACGTATACGTATACGTAAACATATCGGTATATATACACACAAATACACAAAAGCACTAACAAAATTCTAATATGATACGTCATCATATCCCGACGACATGTCGTTGCCACAGGCTACCCCGACAACATGCCAATGCCGCTAGATTCGACACTATAGCTTTGACGTTATACATGAATTCAGCAGCCATGCAAGTTTCGTCGGGATAGAATATTTTTCTGACGACATGCCGTCGTTAAGAGTCGTCACTAGAAGCATTTTCCTCTTTTATAATAAATTGAAAAAAAAAGATTTGTGGTGACGACAAATCGATGGGGGAACTAAAAACATTTTTTTAAATAACTCTATGCCGACGACATGTCGTTGGCAAAAGTCTTTTTTTTAAGAAAAAATTTCCTTATTTTTTGTATTTCCAGAGTTTTTAGCAACAAAAACATGTTACATAATATATACAATAAACCACCCAAAACACAAAATACAAATAATCTAACAAAACACAAAATACAAAACCACCCAACAATGTTTACAAAATGTCAAATAAATCCGAACGACTGCATAATACAAATTTAAATAAATTTTACTTAATCCGAACGACTTCATAATACAAACCATCATAATATGTTACTTAATATTTCATAGGACACTAATCTTAATCCGAGTCGGTTAATGAGCCATGTTTCTTTAATTTGAGTGTGTCAGTCTCATCTTGCATTCATTTCATGTTTTTATTTATGAGACGAATGGTTTCTTGCATTTTGAAACGAAACATCAGGGGCTACAGATCTAAGTTTTCTTCCAACACCCCGGCTCCAACCACGTCGGCCACCTAAGACACGTCACAGACACTCTTGGCGCATTCGAGCAGTTTCTTCTTCAATTATATCATGTGTTAAATAATACATTAAATACAAATTAGTTTTTTTTTAAAAAAACCGGCAGCATAACTGATATAAAGTAGATAACAATCCTGTTAAATCTACCACAAAATAGCACAATCAATCCTCAACAAAAGGGCCAAAATGAGCCAAAAATGCATTAATTGACCAAGTTCACCTTAAGTTGGATATTTTATTGATTCAAGTGTGCTCAAGTCATTTTGACCCAATTGAAGGTAATAAAGGTAAGTTAACGCACGATGCTACCCTATATACATAATTAATATAAATAGATTATATTAGCTAAAAAAATTAAATGTATTTTCATATCATGTCTTGAATTGCTTGCAGTAAAAAATATTAATTAGAAATTTTTCTTCATTATATTATTTACGAGGCATCACAACAAACATCAAGACAAAGTATGATCATTTTGATATTAAACAATTTAGTTTAATAATCAAAGTTTCATGAGTGCTTGAAGCTGCGGCAATAGTAAAGAGAGAAAACCAAATTCTAATATCCAAAAGACAATAATGAATTAAAAATCCTAAGCATAAAATTTGACCATCGTTTATTGATTGTGTTCTTCATGTTTAGATATGAAGTATTTATACTAGACTTGTTTTACTTATAGTTGTTAAGGACATAAGGCGCTTATGAGAAATGTTTTGAAAACCGGACCAGGCCGGTCGGACCGGTCGAACCGGGAACCGGTGGGCGAACCGGTCCGGTTAGAGGTTCTGGGCCGTTTTGGGTGAACCGGCAGGTCGGACGGGTGGTAGAACCGGTTTTTTTATAATTTTTTATTTTTTTATAATTTTTTTATTATATATATATATTTATAAAATGTTTATAAAATCATCCGGTCCGACCTTTGACCAGTAAAGAGACCGGTTCGACGTCCGGTCCGTTTCTGAAAACATTGCTTATGAGTAAAGGGGGTCGGGCACTCTCTCTTAGGTGATGGTATGCTCTTAGGTGATGCTTCACTATCTCTCCCTGTAAGAAAGCTAGATATAGGATCAACTTTCGTCTAGACATGCTTCTATAGTCCGGTTAATAACTTGAGCTTTATTTTTTCAAGAATGATTTTTGGTGGATTAAATCATAATCTAACCAATGCTTTGGGGAAAATTGTTTAACATGTACCACATATTTTTTACAACACATTTTAAACTGAGTTGGTGGGACTTCCTAGACAAGCTTATTTTTTATTTACCTCCATCACAAAAAAGAAAAAAAAACAAGAAAGAACGAAAGAACGAAAAAAAAAACTTTGCCAACATGAAATGGGTCTCCAAGAAATTCAAAAGGGTCGTGACTCCATTGTTTTCAAGAATGATGGGCACGTTTAAGCTCATAAGGATGTCAACTCTATAATCATAATAGATTTGTTCCCAGACCCCTCGACTCTCAAATCCAGCATCAACAAAATACCAAGCTCATGGTCGAAGCTTCATTGGACCGACCCACTCTTTTTTCGTCAGTAGTGTTAATTTTTCGTCTGAAATGTTATTTTTACTTAAAAATAGTGGTTTTGCCCTCGCTTCAAAAGGTTAACATGTATTCTGGGTTTTAAAAATTTCCGCCCTCTCCTCCCTCTTACGTCAACCAAGCTCCGCCATTGACCAAACTTGAAATCCAACTTGTTCATTCTACTAAGGATGCTCAAAAATCTAAATTGGTAATCAAATTATGTTAAAGACAAAAGAAAGAAACAAGTGCTTAGGCTTCTCCCCTCAAGCCCCCTAAACAAAAAAGCCCAAACCAAGTGTTTTTTCCTTTGTCTAAACACTTAGTAGATAATATTTGAAGGTATACCTACAATATTAAAGTTCCTTCCAAGGAAGGATCTTCATTAGGATTTAGCCAACCTCTTAGGATACTAGAAACAGTCTCCAAGCCCATTCTTTTTTTTTTTTCTGTTCCCCATAACGCTTGTGAAGGGGGACTAGCGAAATATGACATCCTTACATTCCTCACAACCACAACTTAAACTATTTATGCAACCTTGATTAAGCATAGCGTGCATTCACAGATCCCAGGCTCTAAAATCTAGGAGACAAGCCTTAGGAATTTTGAAAAGGCTAATGTGGAAGGGGCAAGAACCACTATTGGCTCATCAATAGCTTATGAGGTCATTGATAACATCTCTGGGACCCTAACCATCAAAATTTTGGGTAAAATAAATACTCCAATAAATCTCTTGTTCCAAATGAAACCCAAGATCTAAGAAAGTTGTATGGCAGGGCCTAAGGCACCATATGATTTCAAAGATTCCACCTTGGTGGATGAGGTGGTCTACAACACAAACAATTCAAAGAATGGAATTAATGGTGATTTGCTCAATTCTCTAGTCTCAAGTTAACAATTTAGGAGTTGAAGCTGAAAGACTCTAGACACATGTTGCAACCCAGGATGTAATTATTCAAGAATTGTAGTTTAGTTATGTTGCATATATGGTGGAAGTTGCAACTTAGACCTTACATCCCACAATCTCCCTAACCTATGTTGCAAGCTTATCTTCTCTTAAAGTTGATTCTACTAAAACAAGGGAGATACTTTTGGATCCCTCAATAAGTGTGAAGGCCAGGTCTTGATATTCAAGATAAACACTTTGATGCAAGATAAACACTTTGATATTCAAGATAAACACTTTGACCTTTAGCGACGGCCGACGGCATATAGCTTTAAAGGAGACAAAGTTGTCACCGCAAATGATAGTCTCAAGGTGGTCAAAAAACATCAATAATGGCGACCTCATATGTTGCTTCCTGAGAATAAGTTGCTTCCTAAGCATAAGTTGCTTACGAAGCATAAGTTGCTTTCGATTGGAAAAATTGCTTCCTAAGCATAAGTTGCTTCCGAGTGAAAAAATTGCTTCCTAAGCATAAGTTGCTTATGATTAGAAAAATTGCTTCCTAAGCATTATTTGCTTCCGATTGGAAACTGCTTCCGAAGCATCTCCTGAAGACATCTCCTTCTCAAGAGTAAAGCTTTTTCCGAAATTGAATTACTATTGCTTCCGAAAGTTACTTTCAAAGAGGAGAGGTATTATTGGTATGTAAAGAAGTAAGTTTCTTAAGTGTTAATTTTTAATGTTCAAGTTCTAATGCATCTACAAATTAATACTTCTAAAGTTAACTAAACTGTTTAAAGAACCAAAGTTTTTAGTATAAAAGGAGGTTTGCTTCTTAAGTGCTAATTTATGATGTCCAAGTGCTAATGCATCCTTAAATTAGTACTTATGAAGTTAACCAAATATTTCTTAAGTGACATCACCTCTTGATATGTAATGTCTTCTTTCAAAGTGTTAATTTGGATGATGTCCAAGTGCTAATGCATCTTCAAATCAACACTTTAGAATTTAACAACATATGATTTTACTTCTGAAACACATTTGACTTTGGTTCCCTCATTTGGTACGACAAGATGCTAACTTTTTAAGTGCTCATTTATGATGTCCAAGTTCTAATGCATCTACAAATTATCACTTTGAAATTAACAAAATGTTTTATAATTGGTGCGTTTTCTTGATATGCAATGTCCACTTCTTAAGTGTCTATTGGTGTAGAGTTAAGGCGTACACCTGATCTATTAGAAGACATGATATTTGACAAAAAGCCATCAAGTCACATAGAAAATCTTTTATTTTCAAAACTCAACGTATTGTAATATATTCTTGTGTTGTAGCTACACATGATTTAATGTCTAGTATTGATCGTGTTAGAATTAACGGTTAGGATTGATCCTTGAAGCTCCATAAGTAGCTAAACTCATGATATATTATGTACGTTTGTTTATGTGATTTTTCTCACTATCTCTTGTAATCGGCTTGAGTGATCAATAACATACTAGAGTTCGAAACGAATTATTCTTTCTGTTCTTTATTTCTTATCTTTACTTGCAAAAAACTTATTAAATAAAGGTTATTAATTTGTGAGATTGATTCCGCATGTTTCACAATCGAAAATTCATATCTTGTGTTTGATCAACTATTTGATTAAGAATTTGATCCTTCATCGATCCTGCAATATCCTTCATTGTATACATCCTAAACCATAATAGATTTATTCTCTTTTAGACTACTTTGGACATAAATGCATGGGCGAACATGGAAGTTGTACAACAAGCTCTCAACGTTCGTCAAGTATGTAATCAGGCCTTTTTAATTTGTTTTAAAAATTACATGTACTTTAGCTATGACGTTGAACATTATTTTAGGGAATGGTTGAAAAGTTTGTCACAATAAACTCCACCTTACATTACAGCCAAGGAAAGAATGACACAATTTATTATGCGTATGACATATTTAGCAGCTTCTCATATCATAAGAAACTTTCTACTAAAAGTTGTCGAGCTTTGATCTTCAAGTAAGTAACGCCCTCGATCGGTCATTCTTAAACGTTAAGTTTAACTTAATTTCATTGTATATATATGCATTTGATAAAATATGTTATATTCATTGATTGACAGTGGAGATCATGATTTAACGTTTCCATATGTTGGCGTTGAGCAATGGATAACTTCTTTGAATCTTGAAGTTGAAGCACCATGGAAACCGTTCTACGTGGATAGTCAAGTCGGAGGGTGATTAATTAATTAAAGAAATGTGTTATTATTAGACATGTCAATCCTAACCAAAAGCAAGATAAATGGACTATAGTTTGTATGAGCAATTATTATAAGACAAAACGGGTTGAGATGAGTAACACAATAACACAATGCGGGTCAAGATTAGTAACCTAAAACCATGATAAAAGAAAAGATTCAAAACGAGTAATAATTGTCAATAATATTTTTGTGGATAAAAATAATTAAAGATTTTGCAAATAAAATATTTGTTTACTTACAACTCATTTTAACTTAAACAAAATTGATGTTTTTTAAAAAACAACTCACTTAAACCCAAACTAATTTTGCTTAAAATCCATCCTGACTTGCGCATATCCTAACCCAAACTCGTTCTTACCCGTTACCCGATCCAACCCAACCCGTTCATTTTGTCATACTTAGTTATTATAACTTGTTTCATATTAATTAGCATTCTTGAGTGATTGATTATTTTTATTGGGGTTTTTAAACTAGGTTTTTTATTTCCTTTTTTTTCTCAATCATGCAGATATGTAACCAAATATGCACAAAATAATTATTCTTTGACATATGCTACGGTTAAGGTGAGAAAACATTTTGTTGTGCTAGCTAGTGTATTATTATTTTTTTTTAAAAAGCAACGTGTGAGAGTGAAATATAATTATTCATATTATGTTGAGATACTTGAAAATTTTTAATGTAGTAATTAATATGGTATATATATGTAAATCATGTTCTAACGCAATCATGTGTTTATGCAGGGTGCAGGACATTCAGTTACGTATTACAAGCCTAAAGAATCTTTTGAATTAGTACAAATGTGGCTTTCTTCACAAACCTATTCAAGCGATTCTTAGTTGTTCACTCATCTGCTTCACAAACAGTGGTTCTTGTGTGTTGTTTCATGTAGCTCATATATATATATGTCACCTACACCTCAACACACCATCATATGTGTTTCATGTTGGATTTTAATTTTGACACCTTAACAGGTCAAATGGGTCAATCTGTGTTTATGTACTTAAGTTGTATATTAAGAATGGTAAAACGATCGAGTCAAGTGAGTTGGTTAAATAGTTAGTTAATGTTGGTTATATGGGGCCAAAAGAAACAGTAATTAACCACCATTAACTGTTCATTTTGGCTATAAATAGCCAGACATATGTATGAATAAAATGCATTCTGTGTGTTAATTTTACTCACTCTACACATACATATATTTGATTATGTCATGGTTGTTTGTAATAAGTTGCATTAGAGTCAATTTCGCAATTTGTGAAGAATTGATTTGCAAGAAGGAAATATAAAGATCATTAGATCATGAATGGGATGAACGTGAATTCATTGGGCAATCTTGGTCAGGGAAATTAAAGGGAGTTGCCAGGGTATGATCAAAGGGATCACAAGGATTCGAGTATGAAACGTTTATACATCAAGGTGGGTGATTTTTAGAAAGGAAACAAAGAAGGAATGAGTAGTAAAACAAGGAAGCAAGCGACGTCTGATTTAGAAAACATGTTCGTGATATAAGCAAAGCAAAATCCTTCTAAGTCTAACACCATAATTGCGCATATTGCATTCAACCTTGTAAGTCAAAACATATTTGCAAAAGTAGAATACTTAGATCAGAATTTATGGTGTTAGGTACCGAAGGAAAGTGCCGGAAACAAACATGATTTATAAGTTCAAATCAAAATTCTAATACTTGTGGGAATAAAACCTTGTTTAAATCGCTAAAAAACATATGAAATTGAAGCATTCTAATAAGAAATTTCAGCAATCCTAGTTTCAGGGTAAATTAAAGGTCCAATCGAATTAACTTCAAATGGTACAACTCATGTTCTGAATTCAGTTTATTATCAACCGAGATTAGGAAGGCATGCTTTAAATATGAAAGTTTTAATAAGCCAAGAATATGTAGTGACCTTTGAAGGAACCTGTGTTATGTAGTAAAACCTTACATGGTTTGTATTGAACATAAAGGGCTTAAAAAAATCTTAAAAAGTCTTAAAGATTTCTTCATATAAGTTTTATTTACAAGTTGAGGTTCAAGAGCGGACGAGGAAAATTTATTTTGTATAATCACTAAGAGTCAACAGAACATCAAATAATTCTCAAATGTTGATGTTTTTGATTCTTGGTGTCAGCATAGGACATGTCAACTTGGTCTCCTACTTTTAATCATCCTTCGTCTTAGAGGATGATGAAGTCCCGATCTAATGGTTCGAATAGGAAGCATCGTGATGGAGGTTAATAATGATCTTGAAGATGCGTGTATTCAAAAAACTCAAAGATCTCTATGCTATTTATAAAAAAGGTCTTAACTAGTTTAACAAACTTACAAACATATGATTTTATTTGATACGCAAGTCGGAACAAAAAATATCTCAAGAAACTTAATGTACGGATGAGTGAGAACTTTGTTAATCATTGAATGTTATTTCTTTGAATGTTTGTGGGTTAGAGATTCGCATGTTACACAGTATATATCACATAAATGAAACATAAAATAGTAAATATAAATGAATAAAAATAAAAAAAAATAGTTAAAAATGAAATATAATATAATTGAAATATTGATAAAGTATAAACATAATTTTTTAATTATCATTTTTAATATGACAAAGAATAATCAATTACTATTTAATATAGTTACTTAATAGGATATAAGACAGTAAAATAAAAGCAAGAAATCAAAAGAGAATAACAATATTGTGAAGTATTATTTTTATTTATTGAAATAAAGATGGGTTACACTCATTCAGGGCCGTCTCAACTATTTTTTTTGGTGCCGGGGGGGGGGGGGGGGCTATAATAATAAAAAGTCGGGGTCTTTTTGCTAAAAGTTACGTTAAAATTTTCTTTTCTTTTATCGGATTTGGGACTGACAATAATAAACTGAATGTCTTAAGACTGACAATAAAAAACTAAAAATTTATATATACGATGTATTTAAAAACATTTTCAATTAAATATTAGAAGGTTTTATGTTAGCCTATGTTGTATTTCTCATTTTTTTTCATAGCTCATAAGTTAAAAAAAAGCCTAATAGAAAAAAAAATCCACTACATGTAAAACCGGACCCATCGACAATCAATAATTCGTCCGATTGCTCAAAAGTGAAAAAAAGATAAACATAAACCCTGTAAAAACGGTTGCGGAATAGGACCTACCCGATTTGTGAAGATTAACCATTTCTGAACAGAAAAAAGTCTTGAAGATGGGTGAAGAAGATAAACAAGAATTTGAGATGTAATGTAAACTGATGAACAAACAGATGATTTATAACAATAGTAGTTCATTCATTCAACAAGATTACATTACCTACCCCTCTCATGCTCTCAAACTCCATAGATAAAGAATCCATGGAGTTCATGAGGGAGAGCTCTCTCAGGATTACATTGAAGCACACCCTCACACACTCTCTTGTGTGTGTTGTTTTGCTACAAATGAGAATAATCTCTATTTATAGTGTCACATGACCTAAAACCCTAAAAACAACAAATACAACAAAATGATAATAAATAATAAATAATAAATAATAAATTAAGCTCTATCATTTGTTGTGGTCTTCAGGTCTTTTGGTCATCAAGTGTCCTCGTAATCTTGAGTCTTTAGTGGCTCGTGCGGTGACTCGTTGCTCCCTAATCAACAAATACATAATACTTCATGTTTACATTTCATCTATCCAAATTAACCGTTGGTCTTGACTTTTCTAGACCCAACAAACCCAATGATCCGTTTGCTCCACCAACCCTTGGTTGGTTGGAGATTACATATTTTACATTTATAAATATAGATTAAAATTAATTACATATATTAAAAATAAAACTAAAAAAATTAAATAAACAGCTAAAATTTAAAAATTATATAAATTAAAAATACTTTTAAATTTTTTTGTTATTATATTAAAAGTAATCATAAAGCAATATTTTGTTAGTGAAAATTAGGTTAGGCTGGTTGTGAATGAGAATGAAAAATTTAAATTTGGTTGGTTGAATAGATGAAACAGAGAGACGTTAACTTTTTAGTGAATAGTTTTGATTGCTTGATTGTAATGAGAATAGTTTAAAAAAATTTTAAAAATTGGGGGTCCTGTATTTGGAGAGACCTAAGCCCTTGCTTAGGTTGCTAGACCCAATAGATCGGCTCTGCACGTGGTCCTTAGAAGAAACTAAAGTCTCTCTTTATTAGATCTTACCCAAAAAAAGATAGTAGTATTTCGCCGAAAAACTTTATTAGGTTTTGAGGTTTCATTCAAGTTAAATTAGAACATTCTTGCTCGATTAACAAACTTTAGTTTGGTTTGTGTTTAAATAACCAAATTTATTTTTGTTTAATTTGAATACTTTATCTTCACTGCCTTGAATCTCAAATCCGGGTGGTTGAGTAACATAAACTTCTTCGTGTAAAACACCATTCAAGAATGCAGATTTAACATCAAATTGGTAAACTACCCAACCGCACTAATCTGCAAGCGACAAAATAAGTCTGATTGTTTCAAACCGAGCTACTGGAGAGAAAGTTCCTTCAAAATCAACTCCATACTCTTGAGCATACCCTTTAGCAATTAAAGGGGCCTTATGCTCTAATATTTTGCCATTTGCACCAATCTTGAGTTTGAATACACACTTGACCCCAATAGGTTTTTTCCAGCTGGTAAATCACATAAAGACCATGTTTGGTGCTTTTTCTAGTGATTCTAATTCGAACTCCATAGGTTTCACCCACTCATCTTGACCGAGAGCTTCCTGAACTGAAACTGGCTCTATTAAAGCCAATGCAAGTTGACAAACATTTTTATTTTCAATTGGCACAGTGTTATTATACACATCAGCCATATCTCTTAGCTTTACAGGTGTATGACTTCTAAATGTCCTATGTTGACCACTAGTGCTATGACTAGATCCACTATATTCAACATGATTTGATCCAATTAATGGATCCTTGACCGGACCCTGTTGTTCTTTATGTTTCCATGTGTATGGGTATTACCTAATATATCATGACTTGCCCCATTATTTGCACTTGTGGCTCCTTCACTTGTACCTTCTTGTGATAGATCACCATATTCTACCTCTACCTCTGTTTCAAGTACTCCAGTAGGTGTATCATCATTACGTAAAGGGAAAATTACCAAATTAATCAAAGTTGACCACTTTTTTACCAAAATAATCACTCAAATTCCGGCCCCTTAGACGCCTCTTTAAACGCCACTTTAGACGCCTTTTTTTTCGGTACTTTTTGTAAACATACGGGCCCATATGTCGACGGCTAAATTGGTGTCTTAAGACCCCCCTTTTTCTACCGGCGTCTTAGACGCCTCTTTAGACGCTGCTTTAGACCCCACTTTACCATATTTGATAGAAAAAGGGCGTTTAAAGTGACGTCTAAGACGCTGGTAGAAAAGGGGTCTTAATACACCCATTTAGACTCCGACAAAGCCGCCGACATGAGGGCCCGTATGTTTACAAAAAGTACAGAAAAAGGGCGTTTAAAGCGGCGTCTTAGATGCTTAAACGCCGGAATTTAAGTGATTAGTTTGGTAAGGTGGTCAACTTTGACTAGTTTGGTAATTTTCCCTTATCTAAAGCACCCTCCAACCACCTCAAATTCTCATCAAACATTACATTTCCCTTTAAAATAATAACCTTTTTTCTTTAAATCAAAAAATATATATGCCTTAGAATGAGGACAATAACCAACGAACACACACCTTAAAATATAGGCAACACAACCAAAAACTTTTAAATGATTAAGTGAAGGTTTATTGCCATACCATGTAGGAACACCGTTCGCAAAATAAACAAATACTTTTATTATTCAATTACTCGAATTACAATTCAGATAAATACACAATGAAAAATACATTTTTACAAGAAACATACAAGTACGAAAATTTAAATTACAGGAAAGAAATCTAGTACAAGATGAAACAAGTTCTAAAATAAAAATAAAAATAAGAAGTATGACATAAAATGAAACAAATTAAAACGAGTTCGGTGGCTGAGGATTTCTGTTCAATAGAGGTCCCTTAAAACAGATTTCGGGCCACCTAGGTGAACCCGACTGTTTCCCAGGGTACAACAGCCGAAGCAGTATGTACTGCCGGAGTTAACCGAAAACCCGAAAATTATACCTGAAACAAGAGTGTAGTAGTAGCACTTGATCGATCTTAGTCACGTAGAGCAACACAAAGTTGCTAGCACAAGTGCAAAGAGTAGCACCAATTTCTTGCCAATTTCTAACACCAACTTATAGCCAATTTTTCACTTAAAGAAATAGAAGATATGTCCTCTATTTATACTAGTAGATTGGTTAGGCAAAGAGCCACCATCAAGGCTAACAAATGCACATTATTGTAGCCATTAACATAGAGTTAAATTTACACTTAATGGCTAATGAATCACACTTGATGGCTAATGAATTCACACATAATGAATTCACATAATTTTCTATTCACTAATTTTCCAACAATCCCCCACATGAATAGAAATCGATCCTTACACTCAAGTGTCACGATAAAATTTCAGCGGTTGAGTATTACAGGAGAAGTAGGTGTTCCCTTTGAACCCTCCTTTGTGATATGTACTTTGTCTCCTAGCGATTAGTAGACGTGATGTCTTTGAACCAATCCCTGTTTACGTAGACGTTATTACATTTCACACAATACTCTTCCTGGTCTGGTTAACCCCTTATTGTCGTGTCCATTATGGTCATGGAACACTAGCCTGGTTCTGCAAGAGCTCTAGGATTTGCGCACCCCACAAATCCATTCAAAGCGACCCCACTTCTCTCTCACATAGGTGATTTCACTCAAATCATTAAAAGCCGTATGCTTATCCTCCATTGATATCACTGATTTGATAAAGGAATGAATTAGGAAGTATTCAACTCCCCTTTTTTATATTTGAGGTACTCCCTCACAGTGACCTTAATTCATACAATTAGGTTGTCCTATTGAGCCTAGGTCATGGGATCTCCAATCTTCTAGGATAGGTTTTCCTTTGTACAAACTTGTTCGAAGGGCTTTAGTCCCATTCCTCTTGACGACTTGTGCACTAACTCTCTGCTTAAGCCTTTTGTAAACGGATCCGCTATGTTATCTTTTGACTTCACATAGTCAATTGAGATAACTCCCATTGAGAGTAGTTGTCGTATCGTATTGTGTCTACGTCGAATGTGCCTCGATTTGCCATTATACATTGCACTTTGAGCTCTACCAATAGCCGATTGGCAATCACAATGTATGCAAATAGCCGACATAGGCTTTGGCCATCTTGGAACGTCTTCCACAAATTGACGTAGCCATTCTGCTTCTTCTCCAGCTTTATCTAACGCGATAAACTCAGATTCCATCGTAGATCTAGCTATAAGAGTTTGCTTGGACGACTTCCAAGCTATAGCTGCTCCACCAAGGGTGAACACATAACCACTTGTGGATTTGGAATCTTTCATATCGGATATCCAGTTCGCATCACTATATCCTTCTATAACAGCTGGATCTCGGCCATAATGCAGTCCATAGTTTCTTGTGTATCTTAAGTACCTTAGTAATCTTATCATGCTCTTCCAATGTTCAGAGCTTGGATTACTAGTATATCTACTTAGCCTGCTCACAGCATATGCTAAGTCTGGCCGTGTACATGTCATTATATACATCAGACTGCCAATAATTCTTGAATACTCCAACTGAGCAACACCCTCACCTCTATTTTTCGATAGATGTTGGGTGGTATCTATTGGAGTTTGAGCCACACTCGTATCCCCCGCATTGAACTTTTCAAGGATTTTGTCCACATGGTGAGATTGACTCAACATAAGACCATTTTGGGTTCTATTGATCTTTACACCAAGAATCACATCAGCTAGACCCATGTCTTTCATGTCAAATCTCGCTTTCAACATGTCTTTAGTAGATTTAATCATCTTATCATCACTCCCAATGATAAGCATATCATCTACATAAAGGCATAATATCACATAACCTCTCATTGTGTTTTTCACATAAACACACTTGTCGCATTCGTTAATTTTGAAACCATTGTTAAGCATAACTTGGTCAAACTTTTGATGCCATTGTTTGGGAGCTTGCTTCAAGCCATACAATGACTTGACTAATTTACATACTTTGCCTTCTTGGCCTGGAGCTGAGAAACCCTCAGGTTGCTCCATGTAAATTTCTTCTTCTAAATCACCATTTAGAAAAGCGGTTTTAACATCCATTTGATGGACTTCCAAATTTCTTAAAGCCGCTATTGCAAGCACCAACCTTATCGAGGTTATTCTAGTCACAGGCGAATAAGTATCAAAGTAGTCTAATCCTTCTTTTTGTCTAAACCCTTTGATTACTAACCTTGCCTTGTACTTATCAATGGAACCATCAGCTTTCATCTTCCTTTTGAATATCCATCGATATCCAAGTGGTTTACAACCTGGTGGAAGATCTACTAACTCCCAAGTATGGTTTTGTAAGATCGAATCAATTTCATTCTTGGTTGCTTCTTTCCATTGAGGTCCTTCTGAAGAAGTGACTGCTTCACGGTATGTTTGAGGTTCTCCCTCTACCATGTAAGTAAGGAAATCGGTACCAAAGGATTTCTCAATCCTTTGTCTCTTACTTCTTCTTGGCTCAACTTCTTCAGCCTCTGATTGTTCTTGATTTTCATCATGAACAATCTCATCAACACATGATGATGAACTTGTGTGTTCCTTTTTCAAACAAGGAAACACTTCTTCAAAGAAAGATGCATTCCTTGATTCCATAATAGTATTCTTGTGTATGTCGGGATTCTTTGAATCATGTACAAGAAACCGATATGCACTACTATGATGGGCATAACCAATGAATACACAATCCACGGTTTTGGGTCCTATTCTTTGAACCTTTGGTGGTGGAACCACCACTTTTGCTAGGCACCCCCACACTTTCAAGTATTTGTAAGATGGCTTTCTTCCCATCCACAACTCATAAGGAGTTACATCCTTTTTCTTGAAAGGTATTTTGTTTAAAAGATAAGTAGCTGACAAAATGGCTTCCCCCCACATGTCCTGGCTCAACCCAGAACTTAACAACATGGCATTCATCATTTCTTTTAATGTTCTATTTTTCCTTTCAACAATGCCATTTTGCTGTGGGGAATAAGGAGCTGTACACTCATGGATAATTCCACTTTGTGCACAAATATCAGCAAATGGTGAAACATATTCTCCGCCTCTATCACTCCTTAGAACTTTTATCTTTTTATTGAGTTGATTCTCAACCTCAATTTTATACAAGACAAACTTGTCGATTGCTTCATCCTTACTTTTAAGTAAGTAGACATAGCAATATCGTGTACTATCATCAATAAATGTGATGAAATACTTATTTCCACCTCTTGTGGGAATCGATTTTAAATCACACACATCAGTGTGAATTATGTCAAGGGGTTCGGTTATTCTTTCAACCGACTTAAAAGATGATCTTGTTTGTTTTGCTTCAACACATGTTGTACATTTATATTTTGAATCAATGGAAAACTTTGGAATGCAATCTAATTTAATCAAACGACGCATCAAATTGAAATTAACATGACCTAAACGACCATGCCAAACATTAAATGACTCAATCAAATAAGCAGAAGTAGAAGCATTTTCATTCATGTTCTCAACCTTAGCTATTACATTGAGTTTAAACATTCCATTTTGGGCATAACCCTTACCAACAAACATTCCACGCTTAGTTAAAACAAATTTATCAGATTCAAAAACTAAATGAAAACCATGTTTGTTAAGCAACCATCCTGACACGAGGCTCTTGTGTATGTCAGGAACATAGAGCACGTTGCTCAAAGTGAGCTCCTTTCCCGAAGTCCACTTTAAGATCACACTACCTTCACCCTTGACATCGGCAGTTGCTGCATTCCCCATGTACAGCTTAGAGTCACCCACCACCTCTTTAAACGTATTAAAGAGGGCCCGATCAGGACACACATGGCGGGTAGCACCAGTGTCAACCCACCACCCCTTAGGGTCATTTGACACCAAGTTGATCTCCTCCATCATAGTAGTGATGTCAGAGACCATAGCAACAAGAGGCATATCATCCTCCATCATATGTGCTCGGTCCTGTTTAGGAGCCTTACACTTATCAGCACGGTGACCATGTTCACCGCAATTGTAGCGTTTTCCCTTAAAAGGGAAAACCTGCTTCTTCACACCACCTTTTTTCGGTCCAAGGTCCATAACTTTGCCCTTGCCCTTGCCCTTGTAGTTGTCAATTTTCTTTTTGTACCCTCGGGAAGATTGACCATGTTCTACCATATTTGCTTTTGGAGCAAATTGTTGTTGTGTTATTTTCAAAGCCAACCTGTTGTCTTCCTCAATTCGAAGACGCACCACAAGGTCCTCCACCGTCATTTCCTTTCGCTTATGCTTTAGGTAGTTCTTGAAATCCACCCAACTTGGAGGCAATTTTTCAATCATGGCTGCAACTTGAAATGTCTCACTAAGAGTCATTCCCTCAGAATGTATGTCACTTAGTATAATTTGCAACTCTTGAACTTGGTTCAATACTGTTTTAGTATCAACCATTTTATAGTCCAAGAAACGGGCTACCACAAACTTCTTTGTGCCAGCATCCTCCGTTTTATACTTTTTTTCTAACGACTCCCATAATTCTTTGGCGGTCGTTATCTTGCAGTAAACATTATACAAAGTATCCACCAGACCGTTCAACACATAGGTGCGACATAGGTATTCTGAGTGTTTCCAAGCTTCCAAAGCGGTTACGGATTGGACATCCCCATCAGTAATTGCAGGAGGGGACTCAGTTAGGAACCTCGCAAGGTTCAAAGTGGTCAAGTAAAACAACATCTTTTGTTGCCACCTCTTAAAGTCCAAACCTGAAAACTTTTCAGGTCTTTCAGCATGGTTTGCCACAGTCTGGGCAGCTTGGGTACCAACTAATGGTCCCATAGTTGTTGAAGTTTGAGCATGTATAGTTGTCATTACTGAAACAAGAATGTTTATGAAAACACAGAAACTCAGATTTTCAGAAATATGGTTTACACAAAACCAAAGTTTAGACTAAACTTTTTAACTCCAACAAAGTTATTTGAGTTCATGTGACGTTTGCATTACTTGTTTTGGCCTAATAGGTTAAGACACTCTCTCCAAGAATCCCCAGGAAAGCAAGACAGGTCCCTCGGCTGTTTGGGATATATACGAATTGCTTTCCTAGATAGGAAACTCAGATAGCGATGTCCACCCTTCCAGTTACTACAAGTCCGTCACTTAGAACTTAAACTTTGATGAGCTTAATTTATCAAAATATTGTGGTTTACAAAAAATCGTATGGTTTACACAAAACCGTATTTGAGGAAATTATGGTTTACGCAAAACCAAAGTTAAATTATACTAAAATTTGCCAATTATTTGAGGAATTATGGTTTACACAAAACCAAAGTCAAATTATACTAAAATTTGACAATTATTTGAGGAATTATGGTTTATACAAAACCGACCTCAAAATCGAATTTATTTTTTAAAACATAAACGCTTAATAATTTTCAGTTTTTTTTTTCATAAACCTTTTTCTAACACTCTCGTTAGAAATAAACGATTATAACTATCGTTTATAAAACTCGTAGTTCAAAAAAAAACTGATTCGATTATGTTCTATAAATAAACGTTAACAAAATGGTTTATAAAACTTTTGGTTTACACAAAAACAAATTGAATTATATAAAACCAAACTTTGTTAACAATTATTAAAACAGAAAATAACCAGTTATGGTTTACAAAAAACCAAAACAAAATGTTTGAATTTTCCTATTAATAAAAAAAAATACTTGTTTACCAAAAACAAAATTTAAAAACACATTTTAAATTTCTTGATAAACAAACATTTGTACGAAACTAAATAGTTTATATTTCTGTTTTGTAATCCGATAATTTTAAAAACACAAACTTATGAACGGTGGTTTTTAAAATCTGTTTTAAGCTTGTAGGAACACCGTTCACAAAATAAACAAATACTTTTATTATTCAATTACTCGAATTACAATTCAGATAAATACACAATGAAAAATACAGTTTTACAAGAAACATACAAGTACGAAAATTTAAATTACAGGAAAGAAATCTAGTACAAGATGAAACAAGTTTTAAAATTAAAATAAAAATAAGAAGTATGACATAAAATGAAACAAATTAAAACGAGTTCGGTGGCTGAGGATTTCTGTTCAATAGAGGTCCCTTAAAACAGATTTCGGGCCACCCAGGTGAACCCGACTGTTTCCCAGGGTACAACAGCCGAAGCAGTATGTACTGCCGGAGTTAACCGAAAACCCGAAAATTATACCTGAAACAAGAGTGTAGTAGTAGCACTTGATCGATCTTAGTCACGTAGAGAAACACAAAGTTGCTAGCACAAGTGCAAAGAGTAGCACCAATTTCTTGCCAATTTCTAACACCAACTTATAGCCAATTTTTCACTTAAAGAAATAGAAGATATGTCCTCTATTTATACTAGTAGATTGGTTAGGCAAAGAGCCACCATCAAGGCTAACAAATGCACATTATTGTAGCCATTAACATAGAGTTAAATTTACACTTAATGGCTAATGAATCACACTTGATGGCTAATGAATTCACACATAATGAATTCACATAATTTTCTATTCACTAATTTTCCAACATACCATACCTCAAATGGAGTCTTCCTTTCAACAGCCTTTGTGGGAGAAAGATTAATCAAATATACTTTAGTGGCAACCACCTCAGCTCAGATAAAATTTGCTCAAGTGTTTTGCTTGTAACATGCTTCGAGCTTTCTCCATTATGGTTCTGTTTTTCCTTTCGACCACCCCATTTTGCTCAGACGTATATGTCGCAGTAAGAGCTCTATGTATACCATTTTTATCTCATAACTTGTTAAATTCAGATGACCAAAACTCACTAGTTCCTCTGTCTGCTTGAAGATGAACTAACTTTGTTGGTTCACAGTTTTCATGACCCGGGATAGAAAATTTGCCACCGCTTAACCATTGTTCATCTGTATTGTTTCAAAGTCTCATCATAGACCCTGTAGTCTAACAGCTCGAACTTTAGCATCACCATGATACTCCATCTGCAAGAGATTCCAGGCTGGGCAAGACAAGGTGTGGCTGTTGCAATACGTGAAAAATACTTCATCATCTACACCTTGTTGAATTATAGATAACACCCTTGCATCTTTCCTTCGGTGATCTCTAAGTCTGGTGCGATCTCTATCATTTTCATCAAGCCTATTTGAAACGAGGTCCCACAAGTCTTGATACATCAGAATGGTTTTCGTGCGAATACTCCGAAATTCATACCCATCACCTTTAAAGATCGGTACAGAAGGTATCGAGTCATTGTTTGACTGATTGTTGGCCACAACCATTGGCGGTGTTTTTTTGTGTAGTAGTGTACATTTCTCGATACTGATAGAATTAATCCCTCCTAAATCAAGTCTAAGTCTAAGGGTTATTTATGTAATTTAGTTAAAATATGTGTTATAGATAGAAGTGTCAATTATGTAATTAGCAAGGGTCAAGTTGTAAATAATTTGGTAAAGTCGTGTATATAAACGACTTAGGTGTAAACGAAAATAATATCTTTGCAATTCTCGTTCGTTTTATTGCAACCGCGTATATCTCTTATTTCGATTTTGGGATTTCATTTGGCATCAGAGCCACGCTTATTGATCCGTATTCGAAGAACAAGCAGTCGATCAGAAGATTCAATCTGGGTTTTGTGATTTCGTGTTACAGAATCGTTTGCAGTACTCAAACGGAAGATTGAAATCGTTTCATCAAACCGAAGATTTTTGTTCGTTGATTTGCTTTCTGGTTCGTACAGGAAAGAAATCGGTTTTGATTCATACGGCTGTGAAGAACAACGGTTCAGCCCACTCAATTGTTTCAACTGTGTTTGTTGAAATCGAACACTTGTTTGATTCGAAGAAGGAATTAAATCCAAATTACATGCGCGTTGTTACTTTGTGTTCCACGGTGTGTTTGGATTCATGCTTCATTTGATCAAGTAAGTACAGATAATTCTAGTATCCATTTCATTCGTTGAAATTGAAAAGTCAAAATTGATATTGACTCAAACCTTATATCATACTGTTACTTCGTGTTTCGTTTTTTTGATTGACTTCGTGTTTCAATTTTCAAAATAGTTACTTAGTGTTTCATTTTTCAAATTGTTACTTCGTGTTTCATTTGGTGGATTTTTGTTCCCCATATTTGTTTCTTGTTTATTCGGCCAAGACATAGAAGGCCCAATTTGTGTTAAAATCTGATTCAAGTTCAGATTGTTGTTACCAGACAACTTGTTATTTCAATTACAAAGTTTTGTGTGCTTAAACTTTGTTCTGTTGATTTACAAATTAGGTTCGGATATTAAGAATCTTAATATCTCGATATATTCAAAGATACAAGTTATTAGACACAAGTAGTCACTTAGTTGGTGATTACAAGTATAATAAGAACACTAGAAGGTAAGATTTCGTGTTCATCACTTCTGTGTTTCTGAATTACAGAAATCAGACACAATCTGATACATTCTGTAAGGTTAAATTTTAACCAAATTTCCTAACTTATTAGGATTTGAATTCTTTGAAATTAAACAAAGACAAAGATCTGTTCTTTGTTGTTTAATTGTTGATTCTTGATTCTTGGTTCATACAAGTCATAAAAGTTTTTTTTTTACTTCGTGTATCATTAACTATGGTTGAAGGCTCGGTTGTCATCCATAAGGACCCGGGACCGTCTCTTACAAATTTCGAATACCCTATGTTAAAATCTTTAAATTATACTACATGGGCAATAAGGATGAAGGCTATTTTAGATGCTAATGGTCTTCGTGAGACGATTGAACCAACTGCCGAAACAACACCAGATACCAAAAAGGATAAATCTGCACTTGCTTATCTGTTTCAAACTCTGTCTGAGGAATTGCTTTTACAAGTTGCGGATTGTAAAACAACAAAAGAAGTGTGAGACACACTTAAGATTAGACATGTTGGTGCTACTCAAGTGCAACAGGCACGTTTACAAAGCATCAAATCTGAGTTTGATAGACTGATAATGAAAGATGATGAATCTGTTGATTCATTCACTTTGAGACTAACAAGTATCGTTAGTAAGGCAACTAGTTGTGGTGCAACAATTGATCAGCCTACACTAGTAAGGAAGTTCTTAACTGCAATGCCCGATCGATTTCTGCAAATAATTGCCTCAATAGAGCAATTTAGTAATCTAGATACTTTGACTCTAGATGATGTTATCGGGAGACTTAAAACTATTAAGTATAGAAAAGGAATTTCAAATGATAGTCAAGAAAAACTATTATTTACAAAACATGACAATAAGAAAGGTCATGGAAAACGGTTTGGTAATCAAGTACCAAACAAGTTCAATTCATCACAAAAGAATTGGCGTGATGATAAAGGGAAGCAGGTAGATAAGGATGAAAGACCTTTTCAAGGCTCCCATTATAATAAATCTAAGAAAACTCATAAACCTATGAGTAAGGTTAGATGTTATAACTGTAAAGAACGTGGACATTATTCAAACACGTGTCCTAAAAGGAAACAGTTACAAGAACATTCTAACCTAGTAGAAGAAGATGTTGAGCCTACTTTATTAATGGCAATTCTTGATGAACAAAAGGATCATCAACAAGTTCTTCTAAATGAGAAAGAAATTAAGCCAAGTCAATATGGAATCACAAATGAAAGTCTATGGTACTTGGATAATGGTGCAAGTAACCATATGACAGGAAACAAAGAGCACTTCAGAGAATTGGATAAAAAGGTCTCTCGAAGGGTTCGTTTTGGTGACGGTTCATTTGTTGAAATTGAGGGTAAAGGCTCAATATTATTGGAATGTAAAAATAAAGAACAAAGAGTTATCTCTCATGTTTACTATATTCCAAATCTGAAAAATAATATTCTCAGTCTAGGACAGTTGACTGAAAATGGGTGTAAGGTTCTATTAGAACGTGACTCGTTATATCTGTATGATAACAATGAGACTTTACTTATGAAAGTCACACGTTCAAAGAACAGACTTTACAATATCAATCTGAGAATTGGTGCACCCATATGTCTATTATCAAAGATAGATGAAGAAGCATGGCTTTGGCATGCTCGTCTGGGTCATATAAACTTTGACACTATTAAGTTGATGACTCATAAAAATCTGGTTCAAGGTGTTCCTCGTATAAATCATGCAAGTCAAATATGTGATGCATGTTTATTAGAGAAACACATTAGGGCCCCTTTCCCGAACCAAGCAAGGTTCAAGTCAGATAAACCATTGGAACTAGTTTATGGTGACTTATGTGGTCCGATGTCACCTCTTACACATTCGTGCAAGAAATATATTTTCTTGCTTGTAGACGACTGTACACGGTATATGTGGATATACTTGTTGAGTTCTAAAGATCAAGCTTTTGGAATCTTTAGAGAATTTAAACAGTTAGTTGAAAATGAGGTTGGAACCAAACTAAAAACTTTAAGAACTGATAGAGGTGGAGAATTCACTTCTAGTGAATTTAACTCTTTCTGTAAAGAACATGGTATAGCCCGACAACTTACAGCACCTTATACACCACAACAAAATGGTGTGGTTGAGCGTAGAAACAGAACAATGTTATCTACTACTCGTAGCATAATGAAAGCTATGTCAATGCCTCGAAACTTTTGGGGTGAAGCTGTAAGGCATACCATATATGTGTTAAATAGAACTCCAACTAAAGCTTTGAAAAATTCTACACCATTTGAAGCATTAAAGGGTAGAAAGCCTAACCTAAAACATCTAAGGGTTTTTGGGTGTGTGGCATATGCTAAAGTACCATCAAATCATCTAACTAAGTTAGATGATAGAAGTGTGAAAATGGTATATTTGGGAGTTCAGGAAGGATCAAAAGCATGTAGATTGTTTGATCCTATGACTAAGAAAATTTGCATCAGTAGAGATGTCAAATTTTTGGAAAAGGAATCATTGAATTGGAGTGAATACATGAATGAGGTTGGTAGCAAGGAACCTGATTGGATAGAATTCATTGTTGAAGAAAAGGTCTTCAAAGAAAACAATGAAATGGTTCCTATGACACATGGGTATGAACAGGAAAAGGAAGATAATCAAGAACCTTTATCTCCTAGTTCACCAAATAATACTGTCACACCTCCCACATGTACACATGAACAAAGTTCAGCTGAAAATGCTGAATGTTCTGACATTTTGTCAAATCCATTTGACCATACACCAGTGCAAGGTTTTAAACCTTTGGAAAAAGTGTATGAAAAGGCTCCAAAAATTGACTTAAATGTTAATAAATTGCTCCTAGCTGAAGAGGAACCTCAAAATTATAAAGAGGCAGCTAAGGACAAGAAATGGGTTGAGGCTATGCAAGCTGAAATCAACTCTATTAATAAGAATAATACTTGGACATTAACCAAGTTACCCAGTGATCATAAGGCAATTGGCCTAAAGTGGGTATTTAAGACGAAACGAGATGCAAATGGTGAAATCATTAAGCATAAGGCTCGTTTAGTAGTAAAAGGTTATGTACAGCAGCATGGTATAGACTTTGATGAAGTCTTTGCTCCTGTAGCCCGTATTGAAACCGTTCGCCGTATATTAGCTTTAGCAGCTTATAATGGATGGGAAGTACATCATCTTGATGTAAAGTCCGCTTTCCTACACGGTGAACTAAAAGAAGAAGTTTATGTTTCACAACCTGAAGGGTTTGTGAAAGATGCAGGAAAGGTTTATAAACTTTCCAAGGCATTGTATGGACTTAGACAAGCACCACGTGCATGGAATGTGAAACTAGATCACACTCTAAAATCACTTGATTTTAAGAAATGCACATTGGAACAGGCTGTCTATACAAAGAAAAACAAAACTTCTACTTTACTTATTGGAGTCTATGTGGATGACCTCATAGTTACTGGAACTCCAAAGTAAGAAATAGATTTCTTTAAATCTCAAATGGAAGAGAAATTTGAGATGAGTGACCTTGGGTTACTAGCTTATTATCTTGGAATAGAAGTTATCCAAACAAAGGATGAGATAGCTATTAAACAGTCTGCTTACATTACTAAGATCCTTAAAAATGCAGGAATGCTTGATAGTAATGAGACTAAAATTCCAATGAACCTTGGTACACTTCTAACTAAGACTGAAGGTGGAAAACCAGTTGATCCCACTGAATATAGAAGTCTAATTGGTTGTCTAAGGTATTTGTTACACACTAGACCAGACTTGTCTTATTCAGTTAGTTTACTTAGTAGGTTCATGCAAGAACCTAAAGAACATCACTTTAAGGCCATTCATCAAGTCCTTAGATATATCAAAGGAACTAAAGACTTTGGTATAATCTATAAAAGGAATGGAGGATGTAAGATAACTCGCTATAGTGATAGTAGTTATGGAGTTAATACTGAAGAAGGAAAAGGCACTACTGGAATAGTGTTCTACTTTGGAAACTCTCCCATAACTTGGTGCACACAAAAACAACAAACTGTGGCACTATCTTCATGTGAATCTGAATTCATGGCTGCAACAACTGCGGCATGTCAAGCTTTATGGCTTAAGAGACTTCTTAATGAACTTACTGGATGGAAAGAAGAAAAGATTACTCTATATGTTGACAACATATCAGCGATTGCATTAATGAAGAATCCGGTGTTTCATGGAAGAAGCAAGCACATTGACACTCGTTATCACTTCATAAGAGAATGTGTTGAAAATGAAGACATCATTGTTGAACACATCAGTGGAGAACTTCAGAAGGCTGACATTCTGACTAAAGCATTGGCAAGAGTCAAGTTTGCAACAATGCGGGAACTGCTAGGTGTTCAAGACTTGATCATTCATGATTAAGGGGGTGAATGATAGAATTAATCCCTCCTAAATCAAGTCTAAGTCTAAGGGTTATTTATGTAATTTAGTTAAAATATGTGTTATAGATAGAAGTGTCAATTATGTAATTACAAGGGTTAAGTTGTAAATAATTTGGTAAAGTCGTGTATATAAACGACTTAGGTGTAAACAAAAATAATATCTTTGCAATTCAAGTTCGTTTTATTGCAACCGCGTATATCTCTTATTTTGATTTTGGGATTTCATACTACGTAGTGTAAAATTTTTTAAAATTTTTTATTTCACCCCCAAAAAAGTTTCGCCCCATAGAGTTTTGGTCAAACTCCGCCACTGGGCCCACAACAGATTAATGAGAATTGACAAAGAGCTTGAATCAGAATGTAGCTCTGATATCAAAAACTAGGTTTACACACTCACACTATTGAATGTAAAAGATTGAACTCGAATGCTTGTTTATTATCACTAGAATGCTTTAAATAGGAAATTACATAACAGTAAAATGAGACAAATACGAAAAGAAAATAGCAACCAGAAAACAACTTGCAAACTGACTATTCAAACCGACTTAATAAACTATGAAATACTAGGAAACTTAGTTAATCTATATCTCCTAACAAGCATCTAACGGTCTTCAACAGGAACTTTGAATTACTATTAACACCAACACACAAGAACCGAAACACAATAGCGAACATGACTACATTAATGATGATGCATACATTAATTAGATGAGTAAACAACTAAGTATCGCTTGAATAGGCTTGTGAGGAAAACCACATTTGTACTAATACAAAGGATTCTTTAGGCTTGTAATAATCACCTACATGTCCTGCTCCCTAAAAAAATCCAATTGCATTGGAACATTCTTTATGTACCATATACTACGTTATACAATACTCAATTTAATTTCAAGAATTGGAAATAATACGCATTATTTGACTTTTATACATTAGTGTTTTTAAAACTAAAAAAAATATTGCATTAATTCAGTAGACCGAAATATACGTGATGGTTGTTTCTCACCTTAACCGTAGCATATGTCAAAGAATAATTATTCAGTGCGTATTTCGTTAGATATCTGCATGAGGAAACAGGAAAAAACCAGTCGTAAAACCTTAATAAAATTAATTAATCCCTCAAGAATGATAATATGAAACAAGTTATAATATTGCATATATTTCTTTAATTAGTGCATGGATCCTTATCTCACCCACCGACTTGATTATAAACATAGAACGGTTCCCATGGTGCTTCAACTTCAAGATTCAAAGAAGATATCCATTGCTCAATGCCAACATATGGAAATGTTAAATCATGATCCCCACTATCAATCAATCAATAATAAACACATATATTTAATCAAATTATTACAATGAAATTATGTTAAAGAGTTTGAGAGGGAGGGCGTAGATGCGTTACCTGTATATCAAAGCTCGACAACTTTTAGTAGAAAGTTTCTTATGATATGAGTAACTACTAAAGATGTCATAAGCATAATAAATTGTGTCATTCTTTCCTTTTTTGTAATGTAAGGTGGAGTTGAGTTCCTCAAACTTTCCAACTATTCCCTATGATAAAATTTATGGAATGAGATGCAATGATATATAGCTAAACTATTTGTAATTTTTACAACATAAAGGACCATGATAACATACTTGTTGAACATTGAGGGCTTGTTGTACAACTTCCATGTTCTCCCATTTATTTGTAGCAATAACCACAATCTAAAATGATCGTAATGGCTTCTTTAATTTCATTTGATTTGCAAACACATTTAGTAAAACATAATAGGGAAGGTATCATGTCATTCCTTTTTCAATAGTTAAGTAATTTTTTAACATTATAAAATAGAAGTATGATCACTAAGTGTATTTTTCAATGTTGTTTGATTTGCAAACACGTAACATAAAGCATAATCGGGAACGTATCATGCCATTCTTTTTTCACTTCTATTTCATCATAATTAAGTAATTTTTAGTTAACACTATAAATAGAATTATGATCTAATATGTATTATTGAAATGTGTGTGTATGTGATAATTTTGTCCTACAAACTAGCATGTTATGTGTGGAGGATTATAGTCAGCTAACCCTAATGGGTCGTCATACAAGTTAGGCTTTTAGCTTGTAAGAAACCCTATTTGTATCTCCCTATGATATTGCAACATGTACGTGCAATTCCTTAGACACCGAATAATAATGCAAACTCTAGTTCTGCTTGTAGACGTACTTCACACTCACCAAACTAAGTTAATTCTCTTATGCTGATTCATGTGTTTATGTGTGTGTTTGTACCTAACACAATACGTGTCCATAACTCTGCACAGTACGAGCTTTTGTAATAATTGTTTGAATTATTCTGACGAAGATTAATTTTTCCTTGGTTTTGTTTATCATATTTTAAGAAATTTTTGGCGAAATGTGTTTCCTTGTGTCTTCTTTAAAGTATCTATACATATTATATTGTCTTGAAAGATAGTTATCATGTTTGATGTTTCTCAAATGTACATGTAGGAAAATAGACCTTAGTCACATGCATTTTCAATCAACATAATATATTGCTACAAGTTTGACATAATTTCAAGATGTTGAAAGGGGTTGCTTTGTCGACCTCCAAGAATCATCTTGTCACTACATGTGGACATGTAACTTAACTGAGATCATGTTATATATGGATCCCACAAATATCAAGCATTAACCCCCCCGGGACCCAGGTAGCCAGAAATCCTAAAAAAAAAAGTGCACTCTGCACCTCCGATTTAGGATTAGGGTTCATAAGATTAAGGCTTTGATTTGAATGTTTGTATAATAGTAAATGGAGAACTCTAATGTTGATTTAGCTTTGAACTTCCAAAGTCACAAATAGAAAATATGTTCGCTATTACAAATGAAGCTCCTAAGTGTTAGTCCAATATGAACTAGAAACAAAAAGGGTCGGTATAATTGTTCTTATCAAAAGCCCACAAGGCATACGCTTAGACCATTAGGTGCAACCTACTACTTCACTTCAAAAGGACTATTTTCAGTCACTCGAATATTTTTTTCCTATCAAATTCCCACTAAAAAGCTTAAATCAATCTAAAACAACATAAACTAGCCCAAAACAAACCAAAAATATGTCTAAAGCCCTTATATACGATTTATTTTGTAAAGACTAATAAAGGCTGATGCTCACCAAACTTCTTGTTTGTCTAAGTATAGGAGTCTCTTTGAATAAACACCTTCGGAAGGAAGAAGTGATTCTTCGGAAGCAACATTGCTTCCGAAGGATAACTGGTTCCTGCCGAAGGTTGTACAAGACAACTGCTTCCGAGGAATCTTCTTATGCACTAAAGACAAAGACTTCCGAGGTTTATCCTCTGACAAAGACTGTAGCAACTTACTCTCATAGTACAAAAGGTACTGACACAAGACATGCTGGTCTGAGTAAAGTCAAAGACAACATGTAATGAGTCAGATAAAGCGCCTTACCTCTCCCATGCTGCATTAAATGCAAAAGATCATCTGAAGCCTTGAAGATCAACAACATTAAATGTCTTTTGTATTTAATAGTCCTTTGTAAAGTCAATGTCTATTAATGTAATGATCATGACTGAGTGTCTTAGCCTGTTAAGACACTCAACATACTAGAATAAGCTTTACTTTATGTACTTGTCTAGTATACCCAACTTGTATTCCTAAGTGTATACGGTTGTAGCCTCGGCTATATAACCTCCCAATGTATTGTTGTTTGAAGTGTGCCTGCTTGTATACTTCCACTTTGAGAGAAATATATCCTTGAGCTTGAATTATTCTTGTGTTCTTAATATTGTTCAAAGATTATTATTGTGTCACTTTGAGTGAAATTGTGAGATCATTCTAACAGAACATTCCGCATCTGTTAGAATTAAGTAAGAAATACTTGTGAAGTGTTGTTTAGAGATAACAACCCGATCCTACAAGTGGTATCAGAGCATTTGGCTCTTGAACTTGACTGACTAATCATCATCAAGTTACCAGTTCTATTTCTTATAAACCCTCATAGTATTAACACTCATATTTTCTGTGTCTGTCCAAGATGGCTGCTCTAAACAAACATGATACAGAAAATGGCACTCTCAACAAGCCACCAATGTTCACACCTGAAGACTTCGATACCTGGAAAGTCAGAATGGAAGGGTTCATCAGGAACCAAGACTTCAAACTTTGGAAGTCTGTTCTTGAAGGTCCCTACATTCCTACAGTTGCTGCTGCCGGTGCTGGAGTTGCTGCAGTACCAAAAGATCCATCTATGTACTCAGACGAAGATTACAAGAAGATGGAAGTCGATTCTAAAGCTCTTTGGCTAATTCAGATGTCAATACCGAACTCCATTATACATGCATTCAAGAAATGCAAGTCTGCTCAAGAACTGTGGAATTCCTTGAAGCAGATGTATGAAGGGTCAGAAGATGTCAAAGAAAACAAGAAGGATATGCTGAAACAGAAGTTTGAAAACTTTTGTCAACAAAACAATGAGAATATGTCTTCTCAGTACCTAAGGTATGTCCAACTTGTGGATGAATTAACTACTGCAGGTGTAACTCTTGATAATCAAGATGTGCTCAGAAAATTTCTGAGGTCTCTTCCAAAGGCATGGAATATCTATTCTGTAACAATCAGAAGAACAGAAAACCTGAAAACTCTAACTTTAGGAGAATTGTTTGGTATTCTCAGTGCCTATCAGATGGAATTAGATGCCCAAGAATCTAAAGTTTCTCACTCACCATCTGGTTCAGCTGCTCTTTATGCACCCATCAATAATCCTCCATACCAAAGCTATCAACCCCTCTACCATTCTACCTCCACACCCACTGTCACATTTCCTGAAACTCCAAATTCATCAAACCTTGTATCTAACCCAACCCCACTACTAACCTCTGGGCAAGGAGCTTTTATGGCTGAGGAGACAAATTACTTTCATCTGTGTCAAGAAGACTTGGATGGTATTCCTGCAGATGATCTTGAGGAGATGGATATAAACTATCAAATGGCTATGATTTCATACAGGGCAAAGAAGTTTTACCAAAGAACCGGCAGACAGTTCAAAAAGCACAATATGAAGACTGGGTTTGGACTTGACAAATCTAAACTCAAATGCTTTAACTGTCAACAGTTAGGCCACTTTGCCAGAGAATGCAAGTCCACAGGAACTCAGCAGACAACTTCTGGGCAACCACAACAAAGACCATCAAGCTCATCTAACAATGCAAACATTGCTGAACAAGATTTTGCAGACTGGAGCTTTCAAGCTGAGGACCCCTCCATCTCCAACAGTGCTTTGATGGCAAATGACTCATCTTCCTCAAGCAAGGTAACTGATAGCATGTGCTCACCTGAATGCTTAGAAACATTAACTATTTATAAGAAAATAAATTCTCAACTCTGTAATGAACTTGAGTCTCTACAAGTAGTCAAGGCAAATTTCTTTGAGGTTGAAAGAAATTACAAAGAAAAGATTGAAGAAATGGAAAAGACCATTTCAAGTTTAAAACATGAAGATACTAACAAACAGTGTCAGATTAAAAATCTTTTAGAAAGACTAACCACTGCCAAGACTGAACTTGTATTGGCTGAGTCTTACAGAGACAAATTTCTAAGCCAAGGTGAAAAATATGAAAAACTTTTTAGTATGAGCAGCACAACTGAACTTGTGAATAAAAGGGGAGCTGGTTTGGGATATAACAAAGTGGAACCTCCATCTGCTTATACTTCCATAACAGATGTTAGGTGTAAATCACTGGTTGACCTTGTGTATAATGAGGAGTTGGATATACACAAGGTAGTTCAAAAGGATAATCTCTCTGATCCAAGTACCTCAACATGCTCAGATGAGGATGATGTTCCTATTAAATCAGTAAAAGGAAAACAAGCTTTGAAATTTAAGAATCAAAATAAGAAAACTAAGAAACATTCAACAGTTTTTATCAAAGCTAAAACCACAGAAAATATCTCCTCAGATGAGTATGTGACTTGCCCATCTGACAAGTCAAAACGAGGTAGATCAATGGAGAGAAAAATCAATTCTCCAGGAAAACAGGCAAAGTCTAAGACTAACAAGTATGCTGGAACATCCAAACTATCATTCTCTGAGGATCAAAGATCAGACTTCGTTAAAAGGGATAAGCAGCAACACTCTCCCAACATTCAAACTCTATGTCTGATGTGCGGTGAAAAGAATCATTTTGCTGCTGATTGCTTCTATAATCCAAGAAGCAGAATTTCCTCAATCAAGGGAAGAGGAAGAAAGAATAGTTGGAGTCAGTCATCTACTTCTTCGGAAGAACAGAGAAGAAATTTGGTCAAGAGGGCATCGGAAGCAAGTACCTCCAGTAATAGGAAGAAACAAAATAAAAATGCTTCTGAAAAGAAAGCATCGGAAGCAAAGAAAAAGGAAGCTTCCGAAAGAAAAGGAACCTCGGAAGCTCATCAAAGGAATGCTTTCAACAAACAAAAGAGGTCATCTGTCTTCGGAAGAAGATCATCGGAAGGAAAAACAAAAACAGCTTCCGATGACCATCAAAAGAAACCAAGTCTTCCGACAACTCAAAAGGCACAAGTATGGAAGAAGAAGGAATCAACTGATAAGCCATCACCCACATCAGAAGCATCCACATCATCTGTCCCACCTAGAATGATGTCAAAGAAATTTACTTACAATGATGCAAATGGTAAACCCAAGACCACATGGGCTTGGGTTCCCATCAGAAACTAACTCACTTCTGGTCATGTGCAGGAACAGCAGGAATCAAAAGGCAACTTGTGGATAGTTGACAGTGGCTGCTCCAGGCACATGACAGGCAACAAGACCCTCTTGCACAAATATGAACCATTCTTTGGCGGGTCTGTTGCTTTTGGAAGTGATCCAGTAGGAGGATACATAACAGGTAGAGGCACAATCACAAATGGTAAGGTAAGCTTTGAGAATGTACATTTTGTAAAAGAACTTAACTACAATTTACTAAGTGTATCACAGGTGTGTGATCAAAAGCATAACATGTTGTTTACTGAGCATGAGTGCATTGTTCTGAAACCAGGATTTGTGATACCAAATGATCAAATTCTACTCAGAGCTCCAAGAAGAAGTAACATGTATATGCTAGATATGAGCACAGCTGCACCTCTTAGTAATATAAGCTGCTTTGTCTCAAAAGCTTCACTTGATGAATCATCACTTTGGCATAGAAGACTTTGTCATGTAAACCTCAAAAATATGAATAAATTGGTCAAAAATAATTTAGTAACTGGTTTACCAACAAAAGAATTCATATGTGTTGATAAATGTGTTGCATGCTTAAAGGGTAAGCAACACAAGTCATCTCATTATGCCAAAGAGATAAATTCTATTACCACAGTCCTTCATTTACTACATATGGACTTGTTTGGCCCCACAAGTGTTAAAAGTCTTGGTAGAAAATCATACTGTTTGGTGGTTACTGATGATTTCTCTCGGTATACCTGGGTGTTTTTCTTAAATACCAAGGATGAAACTGCCGAAATCCTAAAGTCATTTATACTCAGGGTGGAGAATGAAAGTGACCATCATGTAAAAATAATCAGATCAGATCAAGGAACAGAATTCAAGAATCATGTTTTAAATTCTTTTTGTGAATCTAAAGGTATCACAAGACAATTTAGTGCTCCTAGAACTCCACAACAAAATGGTGTAGCTGAAAGAAGGAATAGGACACTAATTGAAGCTGCAAGAACCATGTTGTCTGATGCCAAACTTCCAATAACTTTTTGGGCAGAAGCAGTCAACACTGCCTGTTATGTCCAAAATAGAATATTGGTAGTTAAGTCACATGGCATGACTCCTTATGAAATTTGGCATAAGAGAAAGCCATTCATTGGATTTCTCAAACCATTTGGATGTCATTGCACCATCTTGAATACTAAAGATTACTTAGCCAAGTTTGCTGAGAAATCAGCAGAGGGCTACTTTGTTGGGTACTCTTCAAATGCTAAAGCGTATAGAGTATACATCAAAGCATCCAGAGTTATTGAAGAGTCTGCAAATGTTCAGTTCAATGAACATACTCTCAATAAACCTGGAACCGGCCCTGATTGGTTGTTTGATCTTGATAGTTTTACATCTGCATTTAATCTGGTGAAAGAGTATGTTCCAGTTTCACAGTCAGCTACCACAGACACCTCCAAAGGCTCAAGAGAAGATGACTTTCGTGTTGAACTGCCAATAGCTTCAAGACAAAACTTGGCAGAATCCACTTCAACACAAAATGATGTATCACAGTCTGAGACAATCAACACATCTCAGGCAGGTCCCTCAATTGAAGCTGCTTCTAATTCACAACATCAAGAAGAAGTAGGAAGTCCTCCAGCAGAGGAAAATTCTCTGGAAATCACTACTCCCAGAGAAAACCAACCCACAACAGTTCAAACGTTGAATCCACGTGATCTGCCAGAAATCCAACTTGAGGTAGTTCTTCCTAACCTTGAGTCACTCAACGTGGATGAATCTTCTCAACTGGATGTGATTCCAAGGACTCGAATTCACAGCACTCATCCAGTTGAAAACATCATTGGCAATGTAGAAGAAGGTGTCAGAACTAGAAGCTCTATGCATGAAGCAAATGTTTGCTTGTTTTCTTGCTTTCTATCCCAAATAGAACCTAAGAAGGTTGCAGAGGCTTTAAAAGATAACAGTTGGGTAGAAGCTATGCAAGAAGAGCTTCTTCAGTTTCAAAGACAAGGAGTTTGGAAAACTTGTCCTTTGCCTAAAGGAAAGTATGCCATTGGAACCAAATGGGTGTTCAGAAACAAGAAAGATGACAAAGGTGTTGTCATCAAAAACAAAGCAAGATTGGTTGTTCAGGGATACACTCAAGAGGAAGGCATTGACTATGATGAAGTCTTTGCACCTGTTGCCAGAATTGAAGCTATTAGAATATTTTTGGCATTTGCAGCTGCAAAAGATTTCAAAGTGTTTCAGATGGATGTTAAAAGTGCCTTTCTTTATGGAAAAATTGATGAAGAAGTTTATGTGTGCCAACCTCCAGGATTTGAAGATCCAAAGTTTCCTGATCATGTCTGTAAGCTTGATAAGGCTCTTTATGGGTTGCATCAAGCTCCCAGAAAATGGTATGAAACTTTATCTTCTTTTCTGTTGGCAAACAAATTCAAGAGAGGAACAATTGATAAAACTCTCTTTTTCAAGAAGTCAAATCAACATATCATGCTAGTTCAAATCTATGTTGATGACATTATCTTTGGTTCTACTAATGAATCTCTCTGCAAGGAGTTTGAATCACTAATGAAATCCAAATTTGAGATGAGTTCAATGGGAGAACTCACCTTCTTTCTTGGATTACAAGTGAAACAAACTCCTACAGGGATTTTCATTAGTCAATCAAAATATGTCAAGGACATTCTTGAAAGATTCAAGCTTTCTGATTGCAAAGCTCTGGGAACTCCTATGTCCAAAACAACATCACTTAGCCCTGATCTTGAGGGGGAGGATGTTGATCAGCACCAGTACAGAGCAATGATAGGCTCTTTGATGTATCTCACAGCAAGCAGGCCAGATATCATGTTTGCAACTTGTGTATGTGCAAGATTTCAGGCCAATCCCAAAGTCTCTCATATGCTGGCTGTAAAAAGAATCTTTAGATACCTCAAAGGAGCACCAAGTCTAGGATTATGGTATCCTAGAAATGAAGACTTCCAATTCATGGCTTATACAGACAGTGATTATGGGGGTTGCAACATCAGCAAGAAATCCACATCAGGGGGATGTCAATTTCTTGGATCCAGGATTGTGTCTTGGCAATGCAAGAAACAGTCATGTGTTTCTACTTCTACTGCAGAGGCTGAATATATAGCTGCTTCTAGCTGCTGTGCACAAGTTATCTGGATCCAAAATCAGATGAAGGATTATGGAGTAGATCTGTTCAATACTCCTATTCAGATAGACAATTCCAGTGCAATCTCCATCACCAATAATCCTGTCAAGCATTCCAAGACCAAGCACATCGACATCAGATACCATTTCATCAGAGATTGTGCAGAAAAGAAGATTCATTTGGTCAAAGTGGATTCAGAAAACAATTTGGCAGATCTCTTCACAAAGGCATTTGATGAAGGAAGATTCAGGTACTTAATAACATCCATTGGGATGATCAACTTTGAATAAATGTACTGACAAGGAATAAATAATTCCTCGGAAGATAAACTTAACTTATCTTCCGATGAGTATCTACTCAGCAGAAGATAGGTTAAGTCTTCGGAAGCATTATTTCTTCCTTAGTCGGAAGATCTCACACTTCAGAAGCTAACTTACCTTCTGAAGTAATATTCTTCCGATACATTATTTTCGGAAGCATAGGCTTCTCAAGGTACTCTTCAGAAGAAAGTGTCTTCCGAAGAACATTTTGCCTAATGAATTTTCTAACACTTCAGAAGCAGTGCTTCCGACAGTATAAATTTTATACTTCGGAAGCACATCCCTTCTGAACTCTCTTGGTCTAATAAATACCCTGCTTCCGAAAGTCACTTCTTCGGAAGCACCTCAGTCAGAGAAAATTAATTGTGAAACCAGCTGTCATCGGAAGACCTTTTTCTGACATCCGGATCTCAAATTTAATGTGTCTATATATTAAATGCTGAAATCCGAATGTATATAAAGGTCTCCCGCTCATTCAAATTCTCACAAACTGTTTCACTTTGAACTCTTTTTCTCTTTGATCTCTCCAATTGTGCCCTAAAATCACCAACTTTCATGGCTCTTCTTGCTTTCAAACCTGCTCACAACGTACCAGCGGAGTTATTAGCAGAACATGATGCTGACTTCGCCCCAATAATCTCCTTTCTTCAAAGGAGCAGGTATTTCTTTGCATTAACTGTTCAGCCCTTGGTGTATGAATCTCATCACCAACAGTTTTGGGCATCTTGTTCTGTCTCTTCGTCTCCCAATGGTCGGTCTCTTGAAGCCACCATTGATGCTCATCCCATTGCTATCACTGTGGAAACCATCTGTCGGCATCTTAAATTCAATGATGCCGGTGGAAGGGTCTCTTTCACGAAGGATGAGGTAGCATCGACATTTAAGTCGATGGGGTACGAAGGTCCTCTCCCTTCAACAACCTATTTGAAGGGTAGAGTGTCCTATAATTACAAGTACCTCATACATGTGTTTTTACATTGTCTTTCAAATAAATCTGGTGGTTGGGACCAAGTTCCATCTGATTTAGCTTCGGCTATTCATGGCTTGGTTTCCAATCAACTGTTTAATTTTTCTGCTTTTATTTTCAATAATTTGGTGGACAACATCATGTCACCAAAGAAGTTTTGTATGTATCCCAGGTTTTTGCAACACCTTTTTAATGAAGAGTTGGGAGCTTCCCTTTCTCTAACTGGGAATACTTACAAAATGCCCTTGGTCTCTTCCAAGATTTTTGTGCAACTCAAGAAGAAGAGTGCTCAGTTCTCTGGGACATTCACTCCTCTTCTTTCCTCTATGGAGTCCCCTGCTCCAGAAGGTGACAGCTCTGTTAACCCCACAGATGCTGAACCCACACCTTCCACTTCTGTTCCTCACCCCATAAAAATCACTTACAAACGCAAACGAAACCCTGTGCAACTTTCTACAGTTGTTCAGGCCCCTTCTACTGAACCAAAACAGAAAAAGGTTAAAAGAACTGCTCAGGGCACAGTTCTACCTAAGGTGAAAGCCACACCCCTTGTTTCTCCACAGGTTCTTCCTTTGAAACCTGTGGTTGCCCTTAACCAGCCTGAAAGCCCTCAGCTTATGTCACAAAACATATCTGAGAATATTCAAAGGGATGCACCCATCATTGAGTTTGCTTCTCATGAAGCAACTTCATTAGATAAGAGACTGTCTCCCAAGTCTCCAGGTTCATATCATCCAGAAATGCCCCCCACCCATACTATCACCCAGGCTCAAGGAACCCCTGCTCTAGCTTTGGAGGAACCACTCTCTCCCACTTCCCAAACTTTAATGAGAGTGGTGACACAGTTACAAGCTCGGTTCCCTGACCCAGAGCCTATTCAATCAGAGGTTGGCCCCAGTAGTTCTGAAGGGGTCAATGCAGGTGAGGCTGCCACTACTGTTGATCTTAATAAAGATCCACAGGACAGTGGTACAGGCAATAGGACCTCACCTGCGGCAACCTATATTGGGGAGGACTTCTTTGAGGTTCTTCTCAATGAAGGGAATCCAGGGTGCCAAGAAACCACATCTGGTGGTGGAGGTGCAGGAGCTAGGCTCAGGACTCCATCGCCCCATGATTCTACTCCGGTAGAGGAGGGCACATCCACACAGGAATTGACGGCTACAATAACTTCCCTCCAAGCCAGGGTAGCTCAGTTAGAAGCTGAGGTGGCTACCCTGCGGCTTGAGGTCCAAACCAAAGATGCCACTATTCTGGACCTCAGGAGGCGTCCCCCGGTCACTCTACATCCATTTCACCCTGATCCTGCTACTACCACTTTCACCTCCCCTGATGCTACCAAAAAGGGGGAGAATATACCAACTGCAGGGTCAGGATCAGAAGCAAGAGAAGAGGAGGGTGCACAGGAAGTTACTCCATCCTTAGTCACTTTGACTGCTGAATGGGATGACTTCTTGGGTACTTATTTTCAAGATTCTTCTTCTACTTCCTCTTCTTCTGCTTCTGAGGATACAAGGGAGGTTGCCAAAGAGACTGAACAGCAAACATCAAATGTCTCTTTGGAACCTCAGTCCCCTCTTGGGACTAAGTCTCCTTCTGAGACTGCAGCTCAGGTTGTCATGGAAGACACAGCACAAGAAGAATCAATTTCCATGAAATCTGTGTCCCCTTCTGGGACTGAAGCTGCTGAAGCTCTCTCTTCCTCTCCTGAGCCCTTTGTGGAATCCAATAAGGAATCATCTAAGGGGATTGGTCAACTGGAGGAGACAGTGAATGCTGAGGTTAACTCCGAAGCTGCAGCTGCCTCCGAAGGCCCAGTCATCCTGGATGTTTCCTCCACAGAGGAGCTACATGCCAATGAACCAGCTGGTGAGGCAACAGAAGAAATCTCCTCTGGGGCAAAAATAACTGCTGATGACAAAGGAAAACGTAAGCTAACCCCAGAGGAGGAAGCAGAACAGGAGGAGATGAGACCAAAGAAAACAAAGGGCCGACCAAACACTTCTCTAGATGAAGAGCGAGCTAGACTCTCTGCTTTGCTAGAAGAAAAAGGTTATGACTTTGATGAAGTCATCAACTGGTCGGTACCTAGAATGGCTGCCGAGCTGGACAAGGTGCAGCAGCAAGAACAAGCTGTTGCTGCATCAAAGGCCTGAGTGTACTTACAAAGGAGCAAAAAGAGAAGGCCTACAGAGACAAGAACAAGGCCTTTCTCTTGGAATATGGCTTCCATGCTCGGCAGCTAGGCCCAATGAAGAACTCAACCATGGATATGCATATCAGAGATATAAAAGCCAAAGTTGCAAGAGGTGAGTTACCTTCAATTGAACAAATCAGGGCAAGAAAGGAAAGCCTAATGAGAGGCTTAGGTTTAGGGGGAGGAGCTACAATAGAATTTCCCCTCTCTGGTGCAGGGATCAGAGAGGGAGAAGAAGTCATGTGTGGGGCAGCAACAAAAGCAATGTTCCCCAACATGTCCCCTAAATCCAAAAGAAGAACCAATATCTCCTCCTTCAAGTCCAAGTATGGATAACATGCCAATCTCCTCAGTCTACAAAAGGGTAAGAAGACTACAAGGAAACAATCAATACCAAACCCTGATCCTGAGAGACATACACAGGCTGAAGAGAGGAGAACAGAACCCTCAAGGGATGAGGATATTGGGCCACAGCCTACTGCAACAACAGGTGCAGCAGTAGAATCAACTGTGGAAGCCAACAGGCCAGAGTTCTGAGGAGTCAAGCCACTGCTCAAGACAAATCAAGATTCACAAGAAGAAAGAGCATGGCTAAAAGGAAAAAGGAAACAAAAACTATCCCTTTAGACTCTGAGCCTGATACAACACTCTCAGTACTTGAAGCCACATCTGAAGCAACTCCCAAAACTACACAAACCCTAGAAGACATGAGGGATATCAGCAGATTAATGCATGAGCATTCATACATCCCTTTGGTAATTGGAGCTTCAATGCACAAGAAAGGATATTCATCCTCACCGACTACAATGGAGAAATAAAACTGGTGGATCTTTTGCATCTGATGATGTTGGCAAAACCCTATATATTTGATCTAGATATGCTCCCTCTCAATAATCCTGACAATGGAGCAGATGGGAGGTCAGCTATCAGATTAATTAGAAAAAGGGCACAGGTACTGAGGGGTACATGGAAGCCAAGGTTTATGCCTTAGAAGTTTTGGTAGCATCAGCCTAGGGGGAGACTGTAAAGACTAATAAAGGCTGATGCTCACCAAACTTCTTGTTTGTCTAAGTATAGGAGTCTCTTTGAATAAACACCTTCGGAAGGAAGAAGTGATTCTTCGGAAGCAACATTGCTTCCGAAGGATAACTGGTTCCTGCCGAAGGTTGTACAAGACAACTGCTTCCGAGGAATCTTCTTATGCACTAAAGACAAAGACTTCCGAGGTTTATCCTCTGACAAAGACTGTAGCAGCTTACTCTCATAGTACAAAAGGTACTGACACAAGACATGCTGGTCTGAGTAAAGACAAAGACAACATGTAATGAGTCAGATAAAGCGCCTTACCTCTCCCATGCTGCATTAAATGCAAAAGATCATCTGAAGCCTTGAAGATCAACAACATTAAATGTCTTTTGTATTTAATAGTCCTTTGTAAAGTCAATGTCTATTAATGTAATGATCATGACTGAGTGTCTTAGCCTGTTAAGACACTCAACATACTAGAATAAGCTTTACTTTATGTACTTGTCTAGTATACCCAACTTGTATTCCTAAGTGTATACGGTTGTAGCCTCGGCTATATAACCTCCCAATGTATTGTTGCTTGAAGTGTGCCTGCTTGTATACTTCCACTTTGAGAGAAATATATCCTTGAGCTTGAATTATTCTTGTGTTCTTAATATTGTTCAAAGATTATTATTGTGTCACTTTGAGTGAAATTGTGAGATCATTCTAACAGAACATTCCGCATCTGTTAGAATTAAGTAAGAAATACTTGTGAAGTGTTGTTTAGAGATAACAACCCGATCCTACATATTT